>QANW01007568.1:1240959-1375380 GCA_003254865.1 Dryas drummondii | reverse complement strand
TTTTTTTTTTTTTTTTTTTGTTACGCTTCTCTTTCATTTGTCTTCTCTTGCTTATGTTTTTTTATTGCACTTGGCGAGATATATATAGTATTTTCAATTGTCATTAGAATTTGATGTTGAGTGACTTAAACAAAAAGAATATTTTGTCAGAGTGTTGCGGTGGTGACGCTGATCAATTGAAAAGTAAATACCGACGGATTGGTAAGATAAAATTGTTTTAAAAAACTCAACGAACCTGATCGATCGGTGAGGAGCTTGTATTTCTTTTTAAAACTTTGTATTCTATTCTTGATATAGTCAATGACTTGAGGGTAGAAAATTATTTTGTTTTAGAAGGTTTTGGGATTTAATATGAATTAAGCTCCAATTCAAGAGGTAAACCCAGATCTACCTAGATTATATAGCAAATTAGCAATATATGAAGATGCCTTTTTCAATGTGAAATACATCCCAAAAAGGAAGATGCCTTTCCCAGTTATAGTTATTAATTGCCCCATATCCACCTCGGCTACAGATCATTGTGAAATTGAAGCACGACATAAAAGAGGTAGCAAAGCAAAAGTCAAGTCAACAATGAATGAACATCGCAACGGGAAGCTACCAGGAACTATCCTCCAACTTCACAAGCCACATATCCACACGCTGCCTGAATATAAAGACTTTATAATTCCCCACAGACACTTACAAAGCAACCGCGTTGATTTTTTAACCCACTCTCCCACGCGGCCTTGCCGTATTTCATTCCTTATTATACAAAACAATCCGCACATCATTCCCATTCCCACTCCCACTCCAATTCCCATTCTGTCCACACCCTTATATATACCACACTTGACCTCCTTCACTTTTCATTCCTCTACTCCTCAATTAATCCATACTCGTAAAATTGTCTTTTGGAGTGAACGCTCTCTCACGTCTTGCACTTATAATTATGTCAGAAAAAGCTCACTTGAACGGGGCCTATTACGGCCCCTCAATCCCCGCCTCGAAATCGTACCACCGGCCGGGGCGTGGCATTCCCGGCGGCTGCTGCTGCAGCTGCATCTTCGGCCTGGTGTTCAAGCTCATCCTGACCGCCGTGGTGTTCATGGGCCTGGCCTTCCTCGTCTTCTGGCTGATCGTCAAGCCCAACAAGGTCAAGTTCCACGTCACCGACGCCACCCTCACCCAGTTCAACTTCTCCAACGACAACCTCAACTACAAGCTTGCCCTGAACCTCACCGTCCGCAACCCCAACAAGAAGATCGGCATCTACTACGACCGCATCGAGTTCCGGCCCCTGTACGAGGGGCAGCGGCTCACGTCAGTCACCCTCACGCCCTTCTACCAAGGCCACAAGAACACCACCGTCTTGAACCCGCTTTTCCAGGGCCAGCAACTGGTGGTCGGCTCCAACGTGCTTTCGGAGTTTAACCAGCAGAAGAGTACTGGGATCTACGAGATTGAGGTCAAGATCTATCTCAGGATTCGGTTCAAGTTCATGAGAATCAAGACCGGCAAGTTCAAGCCCAAGATTGAGTGCGACTTGAAGCTTCCTCTCACCCAGAATGGAAGCTCGGCTGGTACCTTTCAGACTACCAAGTGCGACATCGATTACTTCTAATCATCTTCATCATCATCTACGTACGGCGGAGAACACTTTTCATCTTCTTGTTGATTCAGTCTTTCATTATTACTTTTCTTCTTTTTTGTTGATTTCGGACTATTCTTTTGTTTTTTGTCTTTTTTTCGGGTTATTAGTATCATATATATATGCATACACATGATTATATATGAGATTCTTTTTTGTTTCGTTACGCATGTTAATAAATAAGATTATGATATTTAGTAGTTAGTCTTTTGCTGTCCATGATGGTTATGAATTTGATGTTTGGTACGTAATGATTAATTTATTCAACGTTTCTTTTCTTTAGAAAAACGTTTCTTTTGTTTCGAAAAAGATTAATTATCTGCCGCTAAAGTCTGCGGCGTGATTTTACAATTGTTTAACAATTCAGTTGTCCAACGGGAGGAAACTTAAAATAATAGAGGACCAATTCAATTGGAAGGGGCAATGCCACATGCATTGGCCACTTAATTGAGACTTGGGATTCGACCGTTACTTGCTGGGTCTTATACTGTAGGGCACTCAACTAGATCACCATGAGTAGCATACAAAAGTTTGTAAATTGACTTGATACAGTCAGTTATTTAGTATTCGGCTTGTTCGAGCTCGGTTTATTTATGCAACATAAACAAACAAATTCAAACAAAAAAAAAACTCAAAATTAATTGAGCATTGAACATAATCCTTGGAATTTAATTTGAGTTTGAACCACCCTCAAATTCGATAGGCTTTATTCAATTCGAATTAATACTAGCACACCTTGATACTTGACTTGGCTCGATCGGTCCAATCATCAACACCCAAAGCATGGACAAGTCAAGCTAACTTTCTCCTTGGCGAACTATATGGCTATATATATGCATGTCACATGGACTCATTTGGCTTAATATAGATCGAAGATAGTACTTTTTGCTGTTTGTACCAAGAAAGATACTCCTTGCTGTCTTCCATTATTAAATTAACATTTTGATGTTTGATTGGACAATGGAATTAATTAGTTAATTTATAATATTTATGATGAAATGCATCACAAGTGTTTTTACTTTTTCCTTCGTTTTTTTTTTTTTTATCCCAACCCAAATTAATCAATAAATAATAAATTTATAGTCATATGAAATAATGAATTAAACAAAGTTTTGAATATTGAATCCTAAAAAGAACTTGACACTAAATGTCAAGATCTTCTGCGCGCAGACAAATTATAAAGGGTTTTCCCATGCAGAGTCAACATAATGAACATGCATTTTCCCTTTCATCATGTTTTCAGAATATTATATTGTCTCTGGGAGTGACTAAATTCTAACTTCGCAAACGTGGTTTGGTGGCAAATTCGTTGGTTAATCGATGGCAGGTACCGTGGGAAAAAAAAAATTTGCATAGCAGTTGTCATTTGTGGGTCATTTGCCTCTATGTCACATTGTTAGGTTAAGAACCACCATAGTTGTTGAACAATTTTTTTTCTATATATTATGCAATTTTAAACTTCAATTTAATTGAATAAACAACATTAATCAGCGATTCAGCACTGGGAGACCAGAAAATATTAAAAATCTTTGTATCAATCATCACAAAGCAAAAAAGATTATGGGCTTGTTGAGTGCAAGCTTGCTCACGTTCACAGGGAACGAAGGTTTGCTGCTGATGGGCTTGCCAAGTTAAGTCACCTTTGGGCTTTGGTGTGCATAAGTTTGTAGTTTTTATGGACCAAAAATGTTAAACCTAACTCAATAGTTGAAGGCTAGGCCCAAATGCACAACCACGGATCAAAAGAGTACTATAAATGGTATTTGGAAACAGTTAATTCTAATTCATCTAAATCTTTAGGGCAGTTATTGGGTAACTCAATTAGAAGAGATGTGGAATTGTCCAATCTGTACCCAAATTCGATTACCCTCTCCCTAAATAAATAAATGAAAAAAACCACAGGTGAATAATAACCTTCACTGGACCAGCATGTGACATTTTCATGAAGGATTTGAATTCTGTGCTTGTCTTATTTTTACTTAATTCAATCATAATCATGTAATATAAATAAAAAATGAAAATAACTGACCTATTCCCCCTTGGGATACCACCTAGCATCTCCCCTCTCTCTCTCTCTCTCTCTCTCTCTCTCTCTCTCTCTCTCTCTCTTTATCTCATTCTTCTCTCTTTCTCTATCTCTCTCTGTGATACCACATGTCCCTATTACAGTCTTCTCATCAAAAAAGTTAATGTAACTCTATTCACACACAACAAAATGCAATGAATCAATCTCATCTTTTACTCCCTATCATTGAATAATAAATATAGAGCTAAAATTAAAAGTCAAGTTAGAATAAGTAGAGAAAAAACAACTAGAGATTCGGATCCTTTAGTCTAGAGGTGTCAAACGGGCCGATTCGGTCTTACTCGTTTAAGTTGGGCCCACTGTGTTTTCGTACTGTGCTCATGTTGACCTATATATATAGTTAAGACCTAGGTCCGGCACGGCCTGCAGACCATTCATGCTAGTACCGTGTTCCTGCCGTGCCTTAAACGGAGCAACCCTTGGGCTTTTTATTTTTTTACAATGAGAAAACTAATCTTTTGATATTTTATATTCTTTGTAATTAAATAATGATATTTTTTGCTTGAAAATTGAATATTCTTGTTGAAAACATCTTTCAAAATGGAAAAAAAAATTTGTTAAACGAGTCGTGCCTAATTTGGGCCCATTTAGTGCTCGTGTTTGTGCCGTGCTGGCCCGTATCATGCTTATGTCATGTCGTGTCTGATGGGCTAAAAACTTCAACTCGGCCCGGTCCATTTACTTGTGTCATGACCGTGACATGACGTGCTCGTGCTAGCTCGACCCATTTGATATCTTTACTTTAGTCAATTAAATTGACAGAAACATGATTTTGAACCTAATGCATTCTTGAATAAACTTCAAACTTATGATTCCTGAAATTTCACCAAAATGAATTAGGCTTATAAAGTGGTGGTTTGGCCCTATGCATTCTCAATCCACACCTTGTTAGAACTTAGACCCTAGCTAAGTCTTTGAGCGTATGGCTGTATCATTAAATGGGGTTAGGGGTGGGCATTTTCCTCCAAACTACCCAAAAATTTGAATCAGACCAGGTTAGGTGAGAGAAAAGAAAACGAGTGAACGGAGTAAAAATGACTAAACCGAAAATAGGTGAAAGAAAGGTTATGGATTGAAGTTACAAATTAGCTCGACCATTTAATAATATACATATATATATATGTATTTTGATTATATATTATTATTATTCATATATTTTTTGTTATCTAAACATTACAAGTTGACCTTAGTCCTATCAATTATTCACTTTCTCTCATGTTGCACCACCTTCAAACCCATCTCCCCTCCTCCTCCACACCATCTCCACCTCCCCGTGGTCTCCTCATCTCCTAGCTTGTAGTCTAATTCTCCTTGTGGTCTCTTACTCCTTATGGTCTTAATCTTCCCTTTTTCTTCAGCGACGGCTAGATCTGTGAGCCCCTATGAAATCCTTTGCATTTCCTCTCCACCCAGCACTAAGCACCAATCCCAACGACAATTGTGGGCAGTGGTGGGTTTAATGACTAGGAAACCACTCCCTCCGGGAGCCAACGGGTTGATTTCCAACCAGACTTAACCTGATAGATATCCAATGGGGTCATATGCAAAGACGTGTTTGTTTTTGACAGATTAGTGGACGAAGTTAGACGTCGCGTCCCACATTGTAAAAAATTAAAAATTTAGATAGGCAATATAAGGTCTATTTGGGATTGTTGTTAGACAACCAAAAACTGTTGTAGTTGACAATTTTAAGTTACTCAAAACAGTTTTGGTGTTTGGTAACAAAAAAAAAAAAAATATAATGCATCACTATTTTAGGTCACTCACTACAATTTTGCGACTATCCACCTGTTTTTACTTTTCAAAATTGTAGTGAGTGAAAGTTGTGGGCTCCATTAAAAATAATTTTTAGTTGCCCAATATATTCATAATTTTTATACAAAATGAAAGAGAATTATTCCTTATTTCAGGCATTTTCAACATTATATCTATTTTAGTAACTATACACAACTACAACAGTTTTATATTAACCAAACACCTTAATACCGTTTTTTTACTCACAACACTTTTAAAAATCTAATTTATCAAATATTTAACTACTTTATTTTATAGCTAAATTTATCTTATAACTATTTTACTTTACAATTGTTTTACAATTCTATTTTCTCACGACAAGTCATAGTGCAATATGTTGTTGAGTGACCATTAATATGAGACCGGTCCAAAAGTCCGGGGGCATTGGTGTAAAAAACCCAAAATATAATTTAAACAGTAATAAACATTGCGTGAGTGGGAAAATTACACGCATTGCATTTACTCTTACTCCAATGGCTAGTAAATAGTAATTCTTTAAATGCAGAGTTTTGCTTTCCAACCATTCTCGTACGAAAAGCATTACTCCATTAGCAATCAATGATCTACACAGTAAACACAGCTACACCTAGGAGGCTAGGAACACATTAATTAAAGGCAATGAAGAAAATTAAAATTCCCAGAAAAGAAAAAAATAAAGAAAAAGAAAAGATATGTTAGAGTCAGTCAATCACCATACTATGCTTGGCACCTGGCAATGACAAGATCCGGCCCGGTTTCTTAACCCGTCAACCCAAGCAACCGATGACAATGGACCAAACAAGATAAATGATCTTCTTAATTAATTTACAGTTAAAGTCCTCGGCCGGAAACCAAAAGCAGTTCATACGACGCCGTCAACTTCTAAGCAAACAAACGGTACTGCAACCTCACGACTGGGAGAAGGCGACGGAGTATAGTACGGCGGCGAAGCACACGGCGTCGAAAACGGCGTCGTCCCGTCGTCGACGTCCATCTCTACCATCACAGTGACAGCAGCAGTGAACCCATAACACTTTTTGAGGCTCGTGGTCGTCGTCTTTGGCTCTTTCTCTTCCGAGTCCAAACCCTCTCTCTCTTCCTCCTCGGCGATGGTGAACAGCTCCCTCGACAGTCCGTACAGTCCCTGCTGCCACTTAAGCAGTTCATCCATGTCCCCTTCATTGTTGGGTTGTTGAGGATGATGAGCTTCTTGGGGTTCGATGCGGGATTTGGTTTTCCAGCAGAAGAGGAAATTACGGAAAAGCCCATGAGAGGATGTGAGAGAACTACACTGTGACGGGTCTCCGGCGGGAACTGATTCGCCGTCGCATTCGGCGAGGCTTGTCCGGCGCCATAGAAGGTAGAAGAGCTGGGCTACGAGGGCTAAGAGAGTGACTGCAAACACTACTGTGAGTGCAGTCCCAAGCTTGCTAAGACCACCATTCATGTGTATATGAGTTCTGAAACTGTGTGAAATTGTGTAAAAGGGACTCTGGTTTATTATTTTTGTTATAAGTGGACGGGTGGTTCAACCGGCAACCCGTGGTTTACCGGGAACATGTGGAGGAGGGAAGGGGTTTGAGGATGGACGGATGCGTGGTTTAGCAGGTTGCCGGTGGATGATGATATGGCATGGGAAAAAAAAGGTTGATGAAAAAGAAGGGACGTACAGTGATGTTTTTTCTTGGAAATGTGGGTGAAGAAGAAGGTGTGGCTAAGATTTGAGGAAAGAAAATTAATCTTGTGATGGAGTGGAGGTCTAAGGGGTGGTGATTTGGACTTGCATTTAAATTTGAATTAATTAGGCAGTTGAGGTGGGGGGTCGGGGCTTCTCTGCTGTTTTGCAATTGGCTACTATTTATGGGTTTGGGCTTGCAATTGGCTACTATTTATGGGTTTGGGCAAAGTTGCTTGCTACTTGACAATACAGAAAACTCTATTACGTGGATTCCGCATGTTATTCAGATGATTTTTGTCTTTAAATATTCACGAGTTCACTCTCTTAATAATTTTAGAGGGCTGCTATTTGCACACTCCTATTAAAAAAAAGAATAATGCTATACTTACCACATTCTTATACCATCTCACGTGTCATTACTTTATTGGACATAATTTTTTTTTTTTTTGGTTTTTCTTTTTATTTTTTAGTATCCAATGTATGAATGTCATGTAAGTTGCCACATAAGGTGGTATGAAATTATGGTATAAAAATGTGGTATATCTAGCAGTACTGTAAAAAAAAAAAAAACAAAAAAAAAAAGAAAGACTATACAGCCCTTCCTCTGTCTTTTTTTCCTTCCAAGCCCGGTAGCCCCTCTTGGCTCCTCCCTTTCTCCTTTCCACTCGCCCGATCACCACCTTCCTCGCACCACCATCGCGCGCAGCACCACCTTCCTCGCAGCACCACCACCACCGCGCGCCACCACTAACCACCATCTTCCTCTCTCTCCGCATGCACCATCACCACAGCACACCCAAAACAACCACCACAACCAGCCCAGCAACCCCTCCTCGGCTCCTCCCTCTCCCTCTCTCTCTCTCTCTCTCTCTCTCTCTCTCTCTCTCTCTCTCTCTCTCTCTCTCTCTCTCTCTCTCCTTCCCTTCCTCCTCTCTCCCTTCTCTCTTCCCTCCTTTTCTCTGTCGTTGTGGTTGGTTCGGTAGACAGCTACCGAACGAAACTAACGGCTTCGGCAAATGACTGCCGAACGAACCCACCGGTTTCGACTGAAGGCTGCCGAACGAACCCGCCGGTTTCGGCGGATGACTGCCGAACGGCCTGCCAAGCTCATCCTCTTGGCTGGCACTACTGCGTGGTCATGCGAGCTGAGCAGAGCTATCCGGCGCGAAGGAGAGAGAGAAAGGTGCAGAAAGAGCTGGGCAGAGCAACAGGGAGGAGAAAGAAAAAGGTGCACAAGGTGGTGCTGCGCGCGAGGAAGGTCCGGTGTGGTGCTGCTGCGAGCAGGGTGGTGCACAAAGTGGTGCTGCGCGGGTGTGTTGACAGAGAAAGAGAAAGAGGGAAGGGGTGTGTGGGTGTGTAATGAAATGAGGGTATTTTGGTAATGGATTAGGTGTGTTGAGAGGTTTTGAATTTGAAATGAGTGTGTGGGGTGTGTAGGAGAAAAAAAGAGAAAAAATGTGTGCAAAAAGAAAAAAAAAAAAAAAGGTGTGGTAATAGCAGCACTCTAATTTTATTAAGGTGTAGTTTTTGGGCTATTGATTTATTGAATTCGGGTACATCACAAATAGTGTCTACAATGTAGATGTTCTCGCATACACATGTAGGTGATAGAACATATGCTCAGAGTTGACTGTTGGAGTACCCAATGGCTCAAGGTTGAGTTTTGTATGTTTCATTTTGGTAGCTACATACGTTGAAGCTAGTAAAGATGATACTGAGGAAAAAGCCCAAGGCTTTTGCCTAGTTCTAAAGTGAATTTTATCTGGTGCTACGCACCCACACACATATAGTAACATTGTAACTTGAGTTATGAAGAAGCAATATTATCTAAATAAAAGTACATCCATTCTAACAAAAACGAAGCATATATCATCTCATGACCCGATGTATGCAAAGACTAGATTAAATTGTTGGGTTTTGTATGGGCCAATTACTCACTGTTTTTTGGTCTTGCTCTTCTCAAGCTAACGTCGTAATTACTGTAAGCCCATAATTGGGCCCACCTCCTGCCAATTCCAATGTCATTATTGATGGATGTATGGAATGGACTGGAATTATGGGCATAAACAAGACTGCAATTATGGGCCAGCGGCAGCCTGAAATATTCTTCCAGGCTTGTTTGGGCCTTGGACTTTGTTTGTTATCACCTCACCCTTTTAGGCTTCTTTGAAGAAATATTGTTCTTCTGATACTAAAAAAACTTGAATGATGGTCCAATGCTCATATTAAGATACATTTATGGCCTTCCAATTTTTAGCCGCAATAGGTGCATACAAAGCTTTTCTCACATCAACAATCGCCTATTGATCATGCGATTAATTATTGTGAGAGTGTGAGAGTATACACTCCAAGAGTTTCTCTAAGATTGTTAGCAGGGTGTTATTTCCCCAGAAGTTTAAATATCTTATTGATTGACATGTGACTGCTGCCAAAGCAAGTCAAATGACTCCAAAAACAAGAAAAAGAAAAAGCTTATCTCCTTGTCCTTGGATTTATTCCTTGTACATAAAATATTTCTAGAAGTATTGACTTAACACAAGAATACAATTTGTCTTATATTAATTAGAAGTCTTGCCTTGGAGATGTCACATCGGGCCTTGGTTCATGGTTTTTCTAAATATACCGTTGTTCATGTGTAGTGGAGACAGAAATTTTCTTAAACAAATTGCCTACTTCAGTCTCTTTGAGGTATTTTTTCAAACTTATTGTTACTACTTTAAAGAAAATATAAATGGAAAATATAAATGAAGAAATTGAATTGTTGGCGCAAATTAATAAAGAAAATTTTGTTGCGCTGGAGTGATAGACCCACTCCCCCTATATTGATCCACCAATGCACATATGTATGACTTGTAAACTGTTTATTGTTGTAAAACCTAGCATAGAGTACTTCCATAACAATCAATATTGGTTGCGTGCATATACACACGGTAGTATTTATTGCCTTGAAGTAAACCATAGAAGAGTAAAAAGGCCACGGAGACAAATCCTTGAACTTCTTTGTGTTTTACTCTTTTAGCTGATTCCATGTGAAATTCAATCCTTTCACAATTATTTTGGAAGAATACAAGGGTTTCTTTGTATGTTTCAGCTGATATTATTTTGTTTTTCAAATGAGAATCATGTACGTGCTAGCTATGTACACAAACAGTCTCACCCTATGTGATGCATGCATGTGTGTGTGTAACAGTGCGAGAACTATATGCTTTATGAAAACGACCCAACAATCATCAAAAGCATCATCAACGTCATATCTCCAAAATCTAATCATCACCCCACATTCTCTGCCTTGTTTATTCGCGTGTGCTTGGCATCTCTTTTTGACCAAGCCTTGTATCAAAGACCACCCCAACCCAAAGCACCCCACGAAAAATTAGACCAAAAAACAATATGTAACATGGCCATGGGCTCATTGTGGGAGTGGTACCCCCTCCTTTCTTCACCATAACAGAATCAACAACAGCACATGAAAGTACCCCCTTCTCCCTTGGATCCCTCAATCTCATCACTTTCAAATGATAAATCCACAAAAGCACATAGAGAGAGAGAGAGAGAGAGAGATGATCAATTCAATGACTATATATATATGATGATGTGATGTAATTATTATCTATGTATAGATTGTGAGGTCTTTTGGATCCGAGATTTCCCTTACTTTCATGCAAAAATATTCACTCATAAGAGAAAGAAAAGGAGGAAGGGAATAGAGGTGGCTTACTTCCTTTTTCTTAAAGTCTGCGAAAGGCCTCTCAAGCTGTGTGTGGAAACTTTGTCTCCATGCTTAGCCCCCCCTTGTCTTTTCTAGATGCCAACAACGGTCTTTCTCTTTTTGTGGGTCTCTCGATCTGGATCGATCAAATGTTAACAGTTTTTGGAGGGACCTTGCAGCTTGTACCTTGTCTTTAATTTGCTGCTTGCTTGTTCAAAATCAACAACTTGGTATATATTCTGTTTGCAAGGAAAGGGGTGCAACAACAATACCATTGTTACAATAATATTGTCTGCTAAAAGACACTTCAAAAATTAAAGTTCCAAGTGGATGAAGGGTAAAAGAGATCCATAATTTTCTTTTTAATATATATATATAGAATCTGTTTCTAGAGGGCTAAACCGCACTGTATAATATATATATAAATATATATATCTATATCGTGGATTAATGACACCATATGATGGTGTGACACTTGCACACAATTTTTTTTTTCAATTGATGGGACAATGCAAATTTTGTATGTGTTTTTAGATGCAGATTGATTAACACTTTTTTATTGCTTTGATTTTAGGTTTTAATTTTTGAGATTCGAAAGCCTGGAAGTTAAAATCTAAAAATAAGTTCTAAACGACAATTACACCTTAAAGTAAGCATCCCTTTCGAGAATAAATAAGAAATGAAAAAAATCGACAAATGTAAATTTTCAATCAATTCTAAGTTTCTAACAAGTAAAATTGCAAAAAGTTGTAACTGACCAAACGATTTACCTCGAGTTAGATTGATTGGTGGGTTTATAATTTTTATATGGAAGATGCTATTTCTTTTAATATTTTTTTCCGGCTTATATGTCATTCATACACTAGACTTTTTTCTTTTAAAAAAACACCTAAGGAAAAAAAGATAAATCATGTCTAGTAATTTGATGACACGTGAATTGGGAAAAAAAATTGGATTAAGCATATGTGTTTGGTTAATCTCAATAAAATTGAAGAATATTTGATGAAGAACTAGAACAATTATTTGAAGATAAAAACGCAAATGAAACAATTAACCCATATCTTGGGAAAGATAAATGATTAGAGTTCGAAAAAGTTATGTGGGCATTGATCTTATTGTGGTTATAAAAAGGTTTCACAAGTAAATGAAACATATAGGCTCTTCGACAGGAAAGGAAAAGAAATAAAAGGAGGATAAGAATAAAGCTTATTGGCTCCAACAAAGTTAAGAAGGGTGTGCCTTAATCAATATGTCTCTTATTCCATAAGGCTTATGATTGAAGTTTAGGCTCTTCGATGAAAAAAAGAAAAAAAAAAGAAGTTTAGGCTGTCGGTAGGCCCTCTAGTGATGCACCGCTTTACAGTTTTGTGAGAATAAATTTGAACAGTAATCATCATTCATCAATTTTATAAGTCTCAGTTTCTTTTTGAACTGAGAGTGTAAGGAGATGATTGGACACTCAAGCAGAGTATCCTTTGAGTTTGATAAAATAAATGTGAAAACTTAGAATCTTAGCTCACTTTAAACTTCGTAACTAAGATATTATGTAATCACAAAAAGAAAAAAAAACACTATGATATTAAGTTATCAAAGACAAATTACAATATGCATACCGCATTATATGGATTCAAATTAAGTAACCTAAAATTTGTATCTTAAAGAAGAAAAATAGAAACTCGTCGATTTCCACACATTTCATAGAATTTAATGACATAGAATTTGGATGTGACATTTTGCTCGCAAATTAGGTTTTTTTTTTTTTTTTTTTTTTTGGGCATTGCAAATTAGGCTTTTAAACCCAAGATTAAGGAGGATAATTATCTTGGGCTCAGGCCCAAATACCTAAACCGAAGATAGCCAATCATCAAACAATTTGGGCTCAGGCAGCCAGGCCCTATACCTCACGTCCACTTTTCACTTTCAGTCTTTCATCATAAGCAGTGCATGCAACATGCAGGAACACGCACGGCTCAGAAATGAAAATGTAGAGGACTCTTTTTTTTTTTTCTCTTTATTATACGTAGTTAACCTCCAGGCTCCAGGCTCCAGGCTCCTTGGCCAAAAAAAAAAAAAAAAAAAACCTCCAGGCTCCAGTGAGACTTAAATAAAAATATCACTAAATTAAATGAACATCATATAAAATTTCAGCCCTTTTTTGTTCGGTCCAATAATAGAATTCTTAAAAAAAAATTAAAAAGAAAAATATTTAAACATAATTCAGTCGTCCCAATCATAGCTCTTTCTGCTACCAAAGTTTAATTTCTGTTGCACTATATAAGGTGTCCATTGGCAGCTTTATACTTGCACAACTTACATATCTATCAGTGGGCGCATGACAGCCACAGCACCATATGCTGACGTTTTACCCACAAATTCTCCAAGATAGTAAATTGTAATTCCATTGAGAAGAATTTTCTTTTGGTAGATCTAAAACCTAAAAGTTAAAACTTAATTTAACTTAAACTTTCATTAATTTACACTCAAGACTTCACAAGTCAAAATTAATAAAGATCTCAATTACATACAAGAAATACAATACCAATACCAAAAAGATCAATAGAGAATCCAATTTCGTTGACAGAAACCTCCTCAAGTCCATCTAGAACGGAATCTAGGCATTGAGAATTGGCATTTGGTGTACTTTTTGCACTAAAATTATTCAAATCAATTATATGATCCTCAAATTGGCCTACTCCTTGGTATATATAGGGAATGAACCCAAAATGCGCTCCATGTGTTTTTCAGTGGCATGTCACATATATAATCAATATTATCGAATTGGTCCCTTTCAATACTGCCTAACTGTGGAAACAGAACAAAAAACAAAAAACAAAAGTTGAACCATTTGTGCCGTACAAAAAGATGCATTGCACAGATCAAAGTTATAGCCCGGTAAGGAAGGGTTAAATGGCAGCCACAAGGAGTGAAAAAGAGAACAACTTTGTTTTTCAAAAGGGACACCCACTTTCTGCAATTAATTAGGGTTTATTTATTTATTTTATTAAAGATACTGCTTTATCTTGCTTCCTGCTTTTGAGGGAGAAATTAGATTCCAAATACTTACATCGATCTTAATAAAATAATAATTCAGTGTTTTCTGACAGGGATATCATGTAGAGGATCATATAAAAGCAAATGAATATGGACTTAATTCACATCACATAGAGCTAATTAATTATATATATATATATGCGCAAATATCTGCTCCATCCAACAAAAGATATAATTGGTCCAAATGATTTTCTTGAATTGACACATAATGAACTTAATTATATAAACTTAAGGCCTAAGGATTCATTTGCTTTATTCTTTTGAATTGTAGATTAAAACATTTGTTTCTCACTTCTATTACACTAGAGATACTAATTATTTTTCCAATCTTCAATTATCAACTGATATAAATAATAAGGCTTAAAGTGATCGAACTCAAACATGAATCAATAAAATATTGTCATTTTAATTAAGATTTTAACATTATATTAATAATTGGTGCGTCTCATATATATATATATATATATAGCATCATTCATTAATTAAGCGTGATAATACTTATTAAGGAGAAGTAAATGTGTTAGGAACTTAGGAGCAAAGTAGGATAAAGAAGAAAACAAAATGGAAAAAAAGGGCAGTCTAAGATGGAGGCTTCTTCCTGCTTTCAGAGTTCGGAGAAAAGTAACAAAAGATAAAAATAAAAGAGAATATAATAACATTAAGCTGGATTCGGTTCAAAACAAGAGAGAGAGAGAGAGAGAGAGAGAGAGAGAGAGGTGGCAAGGGCCACTCCTCTTTTGTCCTCCACATAATGCATTATGTCTCCAAAACCCCCTTAATCTTTTCAAAAGCCATAAGCGACAAATTCCCTACTTATGCTTTAGAGTTTTAATTTAAAGTTGTGAAGATAATCATCTTTTGGTGATTCTAAAGTAGCAACATCTTTGAGGTTTAAAGAAGAGATGCTTATCTATATAATATATATGTTTTTCTTAATCCCTTCCCCTTTATTTTTATTTTTTTTTTCCACCTTTAGTTTTAGTTACAAATTTTGAACCCTTATATCACAACTTTCCAATGCTTTCCAAAGATGAGAATGTTGGGGTTACGAAAATCAAAGAAAGAAAAGTTATTCTTTTGCAAAACGAATCACAAAGCATAAAAAGTAGTGCTCTTTTGATATTTATAGGGGAAGATTTTACTTTTCTCTTCCAAAGTAGAAAAGTTGTTTCTCCTTTGCACAACCCTTACGTTATGAATCATTCCTTAATCTTACTTTGCGCGTTCCCAACAATCCTTTTTCGTATATTATAACTTGCATAATGCTTACAATATTGCTACTCATTTTCTTTAATTCTATGCATGTTTAAATTTTGGTTGCCAACCAATCACTACAGGGGACAAGGATTCCCTACTCATTTTCCCTACTATGCTTTGTACAAGGCTAAAATCTTAGCCATTGAAGAGAGAGTAGAGAGAGAAAGAGTAAGGAGAGAAAGATGAGTTCAATGACTAAGATTTTAGCCTTATACAAAGCATAGTAAGAAAATGAATAGGGGTATATATGTTATGCACACGAAGGTGTATATAATATTATATATATACACCTACTGCACCTATGAATTTCTCCCTTCCAGCCTAGCTACTAATAAAAGCATTCAAGGGTAATATGACATATCATTATTCACGGAAACTTATCTGTGAATGCTGTTCTAACCTTAACGCACAATAGACCTTTCCTTTTCCTGTCATTTCATCTTCTAATTCGGCTTTACATTTTAGGCATGACTGTACGTGCGTCTTTGAGCAGTCGGATTCTAGACATGATTGTGAAACTTTTGTTGTTTGTTTTTCATTTTTTGTGATTGTGTGATGGCCAAACAGTTGGCATATGATACCTGCATACATGAAATTAAGTTTACCATTTACCAAATTAAATTGCTTTGTTGGTGAAAAAAGACTAATTAACTAGAATAAAGTCCATAGCATGTTTGGCATCACGAATGCTTTAATGTACATGCTGCTATATCTCAGACAGAGAGCTGGTAGATGCTCTACACTTGATTCTTGTCATCATGAGAATGTTAAAGTTCGGGAAATTAATTCCCATTAAAGAAAAAGTTCGGCAAATTAATCTTTGGTATGAGAAACTCAGCCACTTTTCGCGGGTTATGTTTCACATTTGCACTGTTCACATGCATTACATATTAACTTTTTTTTTTTTTTTGAGTAAAAATTAAACTTAAACTGGTATCACGTGTACACAAGAAAATGATGCAAAAATTAGCGACAACGCGACAAATACATTGTCACCTATTTCTCTAACGATATAATTTGGCACCCTAGTGAAAACACAATGGGCAACCACATATATATGGTTGTCACACACAATAGAATAGGCAAGGACATTAGCATAAAAGAGACGCTAATTAAACATTTACATTATGCTCCAAAAATCTCATAACGAGCCTTATTATATATATGTGACAGTATAAAAATATTATAGCTAAATTTATATGCATTTGTGAGAGATGGAGAAAAAGGTGGACATTAAATATGGTGGATTAAGAGTTTAATCACATCACACTATTAAAAAAAACTTGTATTATCTTGGGGTGAAATAAATATTAATGCGTTCAACAATCTTATAACGGTAGGTGATTTCTCTACATAAATTGTAGTTGATCATGATTATATTGAAAATAATAGAACTTATAACATATCCTAATCCTACCTTGTTATCGTATTCTCTCTTACTATTTGGATTAATCCTAAAATTTTAACTCCTAAACTTTTAGAAGAAAGGAAAACAAATTATTCTTGGTAATTTGAAGAGATCTTTTTGCCATGTGATCTGAAAAGAGATCCCGTGTTATTCTTTTCTTAATGAAGACCTATTTGATTTATACAAAATGAACAGCATAAGGCATATATAGGCCCCACCCATTAAAAAGTCCAAGAAGATGGTGATGTTGATTGTCTCTTGATTTGCAAATCTGCATCATGGCGCGATAATTAATCTAGCGCGCTATTGCTTTAGTGGTTTTAAACAAAACAAATAATCATGATGAGATAATTAATATTTAGCCACCACTTCAACTATATACTCCTTATGTTAGCGTATTTAAATTATTAACGTCTTATTTTTAATAAGGCATGCACTTAAGGGTATGCGCTCAAAAGTGGTAGTCAATTAATACATTGTTGAAACCTGCTAAGAGAATGTAAGCAACTCTTATATATTTCGAAGAAAAAAGAACTCACCGATCGACTATAACACATAAAATGATCAGTAGATATGATATAAATAGTATTATCAAAAGAAAACTACTTATTTAACTCCTCACACACACAAAAAGGAACAAAAAACAATGAATACTGATCCATATATAGAAGAGATTGAGAAATTACTATAAAGAGATTGTCCGTGTGATAAACTTGGAGAGTATAAGGGTATATTAGCTAGGGCTCTGAGCTAGTTATGAGCATGTGAGGAACTTGAGAGCACAGTATATTGGTGTATTTATGAGTTGCAAGGTATCCTTTGAACTGTTTAGTTGATATATATTAAATTCTCGTTCTCCTTCTCTCATATATGGATGTAGGCAAGATTTCACCACATAAATTCTTCTGTTTTGTTTGCTTTTGTGTGTTGTACGTTTTATATTCTTTTCTGGTGTCTTATTTCCTTTGGCTAGAGAGAATGCGTCATGAGCACTTCGTCTGACCACAAAGCCAGGAAGGGGGAGGGCCGTGGGAGATTTTCCAAACTTTTTTCAAGAGTAAAATTGGATTTAAAATTTTGCAAAAAAAAATAAAAATAAAGTGAAAGAATATATTGTTCAAATCAACTCACCCTTTATATATATTGAATCACAAAATTCCAAAAGCTTACACTGTTAAGGAATAAACTAACAATAATATACTGTATCAAAATAATATCATTCGTTATGAGGAGCCTTAATTATCATGTGCATGAGTAGTTAGAGAAATATACAAGGAAAGAGACACACATAGGCGCTGCTCACCTTACACGGACCTTACAAATCAACAAAGAAGTGAATTGAGAAAGTGGATTAGAGCTTTAATTTGGACTCAGATCTCTTGTAACTAGATCGAACTCTAAAAATCTTAAGCTTTTAAGGGAATGAGCTATTAATATGTATCATGCTAATTACACACTAGTTGATACTAGATACCAGACATATCACACATGCGCAATGTGTATGACATGAAAGGTAAAGTAGTAAAAGTGAATGTCTTGTATGTACATGGGATGAAGGGTGGATTAATTAATGTAGAAGTAAGGTAATGCAATTACCATATTTGGGTGTTAATAGAGTTCTATAAATCTTTGGATGTATATTATATGTACGGTTAGAATTGAGACAAGTAAAAACAAAATGAGTTGAGAATCCAAATCCCTTATATTTCTGTAATTTTTTTTCCTTAATATTAGGATAGATAGATGGGACAATTGATTTGATATCCACTAATTCTAAGAATTTCCACCTCTGGTCAAATCCAAAAATGAGCCTCTCAAGTGGTCGACTTGTTTGCAAGCATTGTTGTCATATTAATTGACCAATGCATCCATGGGAAATGGGAATAGCTTGGTGGTACAAAATAGTGATAGGAGGTGGAAAGATGAAACTTTCCACTACGTCATATCTACTCCAGTATAGTTTGGTGCATGCACAAGAACTGTAATGGTTGATTCCATACATGCACAAAAATAAGGGAAAGAAAAGTAAAAAAGAGATGTCTGCTTAAAAAATAAAAAGGAAAAAAGAAAAAAATTATGGAAATTAAACCGACAACCAATTAACTTGTTACAGGAAAATCATATGGATGATAATATACATGTAGTTTTACATAAAGAGGAAAACTATTTTAATCTCCAGCCTAAGAATCTAAAAACATGCTAAACAAAGAAAGTTTCAAAAGAAGCAAAAAGACATCTACTCAAAAGCTAATAAAAATGAGAAAGAAAAACCACCTGATCACATTCTATTCTTTTTTTTTTTTCTCACAATTCTTGAATTTTGAAAATAATCCTTCGATCCACCGATTCAAGAAGACCAATGTCATCAATCGACTGATACTCATTATCATCATCTTCATCACCGAATGAAATGTTCAGATCAAGAGACACACAAGGGCTTGTTTCCTCTACAGCTGCAGCACCATCTTCTGTTTTTTGCTTGACAGGGGGAGAGCAAGCTCTTGATCTCGAGCTGAAGCTTTCGCAGCTCAGAATAACAATGGCATCTCCAAGACTAACTTCTTCGCCACTCGAATTCGCTATTCTTCCTCTCTCCATCGCTCTCTTGAACCCCATTTGAGAGCAGTAGTCCGCTTGCTCCACATCCTCCACCAAAAACACTCTGTGTGGATTAAAGGACACCGCTTCCGCGAACCTGTCTACGTAGCTGCAGCTCTTTTCGTCTCTCGATCTCTTGTTCCTGCAATCCTCGGTTGAATCAGCTCGAGTCGATGAGAAACTGCTCAAGGCAATGGAGATGAGGTTGGTTTGAGACCCGAAAACAAGCCTCGCCAATTCCCTTGCAACCTTTGTTTTGGCTTCCATGTCGAGGCCTTGGAAGAACAGCCATGTTTCCTCTTTGATCTCGCTTTGATAATTTCCCGCCACTTTGCCTTTTCTTCTTACCATTCCAGACCTGCATTTTAAGATCGTGCTGGCGATTTCGGGAACTATGTCCTTCTGCCATGGGACCTTTGCCTCCAATGCATTGCATAGGGTTTTGAGGCTCTCGGCATTGAGTTCCTTGAACTTCTGGACGTAGTCTGTTTCCATGACAACATCACTGGATGAGGCTGAGTTAGGGGTAGAATTCGGATTCGATGAAATATTGGGTTGTTTGGGGTATAAATCCTTATTTTTGTTCTCCGGATTAATGTTGTACATTCTCAAACTGGGTTCGAGTGATACTGCCTTGTTAGGGGTTTCGAACATCCAGAAATTGTGTTGGTCCTTCCATGAGTGCTGTTTGGGTTGTACTTCGACCACTGGCCAGTACTGATAATGGTGGTGGTGGTGCAAATTAGGGTGTTGTTGTTGTGGTTGCTGCTCGTACGAGAAACCGGAAGTGGAGGAAGAGGGTGAGAGAGAAGAGAAGGTGAGGGTTTTCTCAGAGGAATTGGAATGTTGGTGCATTGAATTGCAAATAGAGTTCCACTTTTTGCAAAGGTCTGCAACTGGGACAGAGCTCTAGAACAAAAGAAAAGAGAACAAGATAATTGCAAAGGGAAAAAAGTTAGTTTTGGAGTACTTCCATCAATAATGTTGGGCCACATATTTGTAGGGTAATAATTATGAAGTTTAATTAAGAAATTGATTAAGATGTTATAATTAATTACAAGTACCTGAGGATCATTAGTGGTGGTGCTTAGTCCTTTGTTCTCATTTTTGTACTGTTGGAGCCATGCAGGAAGCTGGCTTGAAGTGGTGGATTCACTGTTACAGATGCTGCTGCTTTGTAAGCTTCGAGCTTCAGCTTCGAACTTGGCTGAGCACTCGGCGCAGCAAGTGAGTTGCTTCAGATCTCCACCTTCAAGTTGTATTAGCCTGCTGCTGGTTCCAGTTTCAGCTGCTATCTTGCTGCTTGTAGACTCACTCAGGTCACTGTAAATACAAGTAAAGTTGCATAAGAACGAATAGCCTTCACTAGTACTCAAGAAGAGAGGTAATGCTAAAGACAAGTCCTTGTTCACCATTCCCCCATCCAATTCAAAAGGAAGAAAAGACAAAAGTACTTAATCAAAGCAAATTTGCACATAATTTTCCTCAAGATCAAGAAATTAAAGAGAAGTACAATACTAATTGTAGGTAATTCCAAGAATATCTGAACACTTTTGAAAGACAAATTATATGAGTGATGAGATAATATACAAGGATGGAAATATTAATTTCATGAAACTTTACCAACTGCTTTTACCTGTCAGCAGTAACAAGACTCAAGCGCAGGCTGCCTGGAGGAATTGTAAGGGGGTGAATACCCCAAACAGTCTCCAGTGATGGATAACCAGATTTGCATCTCATGTAAGTTTGGAAAGTAGCAATCCCCAAAAGCCAAAGCCTCCCATTCTCTACTCCATTAATGCCACAAACCAAGTTCCCAAGCTCCATGATCATGTGCTCCACAGGACAATAATACCCCCTTCCCTGCTCACTTGAACTACTAGCCCTGTATTCACTAGTCCACTTGAGATCTCCCAAGTACAAAATGACCCCTTTGCCAACACAGCTCCTCACCACACTGTTAAGCTCTCCAAGTTTGTGTTCAACCTCTACTCTAGAGAAATTCCCAAAAGTGGAGAGTAAAAGGGTTACAAATTTGACCTCTCTCAAAGCCTCAACAACATCTCCCTTGTCCACCTTGTCCATCACTCCTCTAACCACACCCTCAATACTAGCAAGACACTCTCCCACAACCACGATACTTTTCCTTCTTTTGTTCACCAAATTCTCTATAACGCTTGTCACATCCTCATTCCTAACTGGATCTGCAGCTGGTACCACTACTACTGGTTTACCTTGGACTAGGAGATTGCTTTCTTTGTTAGACTTAGTAGTACTCACAGAATTAGGGGTACTTTGGGAACATATTTCTAATGACACAGCTTGTTCCACATTGCTTTTCACTTGGGTACTTGAGAAACCAGCTTCTCTCATGACTCTACTAACACTTGGGTCATCTAAGATAGAGATTATGAGTTGCTCCAACTCTATTTTGACTGCTAGGAGGGGCTGCTGCTGGTTCTCAATAGAGCCGCGCCTTTGGTGAGCCTGTGCGCGCTTGAAGGCGGCCACCAAGGCGTTGGAGATGGAGGTGTTTTGGGGGTGGTGAGAGCCCAACATGGGGCTGGAGTTGGAGGCGGGGAGGCGGTTGAGGGCAACATTGAAGCAAAGCTCAAGGGCTTTGCATTGAAGTGGGTGAGAGTGTGATTGAAGGCAAGCGGTTCTCAATAGGCCGGTTGCAGAAGAAAGCATGGTGCTTGCAACATGGAGAGGAGTGACTTGGGCATGGCCGCGGTGCCTGGCTAGGGTTACTGCTTGCTTCACTACGTTTGCAGCCTCTGTAGTCAGACCCTGTTGAAGCGTGCAGCCTCCTGCTCTCATCTTCAACTACTCTCTAATATCTGCAATTACTTGCTTGCTTTGTATAATTAGCAGAGAAGAAATTCAAAAGAAGGTTAAATATTTAATTAGAGGGTGAATTAATAGATGGAGAATATGTTGATCATGATGATGTTTTGGGTTCATGGCATATATGGTGAGTTTAATGTTGAAAGAAAGAAGTGATGAGAAGGGTTTTGGGAGAGCAGGCTAAAGGGAGATTCTAGGTTTGAACTCAGCTATACGTAGCTATAGCACAGATCAATTATATATGCAGTGTATAGTTGTATGAGACTTGGTTTGTTATCTTAGTCTAGATGATGATCACGATGATTTGGAGAGAGAGAGAGAGAGAGAGAGAGGGGAAGGGGGTGTGTGGGAGGGTGGAGTGTGCTTTTCTTGTAGGTGAGGTAAAATTTGGGGTCCAAAGTCGATTTTGTAGTGGAAAGTGGAATGCATGTGCTGACAAGCAGGACTAATATGCACCAGTATCAAAGGCAACTCAGCTTTGCCTCTCTTTCTCTTTCTCTTTCTCACACTACATCAAATTTCATAAAAGATATGGTCTTCGTTCGGAAGTGCGTCTCTCTCTTTTATGCAAAGAGTTTTAATTAATTAATAAACATGATAGTGCTTAACCTAGAAACAAACACCCCATTTCTAGTGTATATATACACAGCAAATCTTTAATCCTTTGGTATAGATATATATTAATCTCTCTGTAATCTACCAAATTCCTGCCACTATTAGCTCTTTCTTCCTTTTTCTCTTTTTGGATAAAAAGCTAGCATTCCTAATATATTCTAAAAACAACTAAATAATCTATAATGCTAAAGTTATCAAATTTGTTTTTCAAATGATATCTTGTTTAAATATTCTTAGCTCATTCTAAGTCTCATTTGCTTACTCAATAATGCCAAATATGTTTACCAAAAGATGCAATATCAGTATACATATAAATAATGAGGTTCAAAATGCGTCCAAATTTATTTAAATAAGTACAAAACTAGGTCATCATTTAATGAACAAATTCAATGAAAAACTTAATAATTTTATTTTTTATATTATTTGTCACATTACTGGCGGATCCACTATACATGTTCAGCCATTAAATTGTCCCAGCATCATAAGTTTTCTTTAATGTTTTCTTTGAAAAAATGGGCGAAATACGGAAATATTTAATAAAATGTCTCAAAAAACTGAGATATATAAGAGCAATGAGAAATATTTGAGAGTTTTCTTGTCATTTCCCCCCACCAAAAACAATTTCTGATCTGCAGTTGTGTCACATTATTGAGTGATCCTAGTTAACATCAATATGAGGAGGTCATAGGTGTATGGGAGTGCTGTACTGCATAATTTCACCAATGAGAGAAACAGAGAAAGAGGCTGATATATATTAATAATTAATTTGAAGCAAGAGATGGAGTGAGAGTAGTGAGAGAGAATGAGAGGGTCAAGTCATGACCCGCATTTGTTTCTGAGGACCATGGAATGGATTAATGGATCTGCCAAAACCGAGGACCTGAAAAGAGAATGGGGACTCTCTAATATGTGTCGGAGGGAATCGGGAACTGTGTACGATTTTCTTCCGGACTCAAAGACATGGAATAAAGCTTAAAGTTCCCCAGGACCCCATTCATCATTTTGTTTAGATTAATTTCTTGTATTATATATTTCTATCTATGCAATATGCATACATGATACATATACTTAAATATATCTAAATTCATAGACTTAATAGAGATATTTTAATTTATTTATATTGAGGTATGATCTTGTTGGGGCTCACAAGAGTCATTTTGTGTCGATTCGAACGGTTCGTAAATATCATCTTCATTGATAGATCATCCTTGCAAAAAATTAGTCAAATCAGAAATCATTTGCCTATCTAACTTTGATAAAACAAATAGACAGTTTCATCGAAAATATTTGATTCGTTCATTTATTCGACCAAAGTTAGATAAGCAAATGATTTTCGATTTGGCTAATGTTTTGCAAAGATGATTTATCAATGAAGATGATTTTTTCAAACGATTTGGATCGACACAAAATGACTCGTGTGGGGCCTAATAAGATATACCTCAATATAAATAAGTTGAGATATACCTAAATAACAACCTATATATATATATATATCAACAATAATAACAGAGAGCTTGACGCTTTAATTGCATGTTGCATGGGGATTAATTACAACTCTCAGACATTCCCTCCACTCTCACTCTCCTTTATTACATAAAGTTGAGCTTTTGGACTTTCTTTAATTGGTTTCTTCTTTTCTTTTTTTCTCAAATTTGCATGTCAAATTACAAGAATGTCATTTCCACATATCTTAGATGATCATTAGGAAGATATGTTAAATTGAAGCATCTAGATCAAAACTAATATTTGGATAATAAGTGAAGAGGTCATATTTCATATACTAAATGCAAAGCTTGGAATTATCTCATAAATTTATCTTGACGTATACATGATATGTTATATTGTTCGATTATTAATTTAAATTATGTAATTCAATAAAATTTCAGTTGATCTGAAATTCACATTGATAGTTTAGCAACATCTATAATATGTCAGTTATTAAACTATCAAATAGAGAATATTTAATTACTAAAATACTCAATACACTTAACATAACCTTTTACAGCAAAACTCCATGCGTACTCTTGTTAACCTAACAACCAGACACCCATGTCCATGCAAATATTCCAAAAAAAAAAAAAACACACACACACAAATTAATATAGTAATATTTTTTGAACAGTTGAACTCAAATCAACTTGTAAGGAAGAGAAGCTCCTGACCATAACAGAAGTATTATCCATTGATTTTAAAGGCTCCTTTGAAAGCACCACACCCACCAGATTTTCATCATTCAATTCCACCCACCAGATTCTCGCACCTTGCTGATTAAATAATTTGAAGGTCCCTTATTAGATGCATGCAACCAACAATATATAAGGCTTCATAATGGAAGATGATAAACCTAAATGTTAAATCCAATGAGGACAATCCAGTCTCTATTGGTAAAACTACCAACCTATTATATATAGGTCCTATATATGAACAACAAATGGGTTGTGTAAAAGAGAACATTATGAAGCTGCTTTCTCAAGACTATATATATCCTTCTCGGTTTTATTTGTTGGCAACACGCCTTTATGGCTTTATGTTATACTGGTATTGTTTCAAAGTTTATCACTTCGACTAGATCGAATTAGATGGTCTGACAAAAAAAAAGACTACTGATAAGGTGAGTAATTGTTTTTGAACTACACGGTACACAACTCTTACACTGTTATCTAAAACCAAACAAAATCCATTGACAAAATATGATCAACTGTACGTATATATCCTAAAACTACCAGTATCTAAGGCCAAATATGCTTCTCTTATTCTCTTCGATCTCCTTCTTAATTCGTCAGCTGAATTCAGTCACTCTGGTAGTATTGTACGTGTGTAAGGCTGTTTTAGGGGCAAGACCCAGTTGGTCGATCTTATATATTCTGCAGCATGAAACATAGAAAGGAGAGCTAAAACACTACTCACCAACTTAGCAACTTAATTAGCTAGCTAGGTGCATGTTAAGCTAATAATTAATATAAAATACATGGAATTGAGCATTAAAAATAAAAACAAATGCAGATCTTTACACAACAAACGAGAGATCTCCCGGCCCTTTCATTCCTCAATCATCTACTACTTTTACTGGAGTTTAATTATAAATCCATGCCTTTTCTCTTCCCCCGCGGCTAATTGATATCTATGCATATCAATGTTTGCTGAATAAATTTTACTATATAGTACTTTGCTAGTTTTATGAAACATATATGTTATAGAAATCCAAAGAATGAAAGAGATAGATAACAATTTAACAATTAATCATCATTGGAGAAAACTAGTGATGATATTGGAAACTTTTATTTGAGTTTAAGAATTAATAAATTGAGTGTTCAAACTTTTATTTTGTATATAAATTAAGTTCCTAAAATAATTTTTTTAATGGGGTAAAAACACCCATTCAATAAATTTAAGATTGTTTTTTTTGTTTTTTTCAAATTTTGAATTGTGTCCCACCTTGGTATCCAAATTAATAACCATGCAGGGACTTTTTTTTTATTATGAGTCATGAAGAACTAAAAAACATTACATGTGAATCTGTATTATATATTGATTAAATTGACAATTAACTGAATATGTGGTTCAGATTCATGTAGTTAAAAAAATTATTAGAGGAAATTACAGATTTAGTCTACTTATTTTATACTTAATTCAATTTTGGTTTACGATCTTTTTTAAGTTCTGTTTTGGTCCACTAATTGTTTAACTTGTTCAATAAAGGTTCAGATTTGTTTTCTCAAATTTGTCATGTCTTTTACCCTATCAAATCTCAGCCAAATTCAGCAAACATATACTTATTTTAAAGTTATGCATCTCCTCTTTACAACCATATAAAGATCATTCAAATCGGAGGTCTAAAACTCAAGATAATTGTCTCCAAAGTACGATACCCGTATACAAATTTTTCTTAGAAAATTTTCAGATTTTTCAAACTTCAATTCTCTTTAATTCTAATACTCCAAATTGGTTCTTATGACTAAGAAATGATAAAATATAACTTATATTTCAATTATAATTGAAGAAAACACAACCAAAATTATTTAAAATCATAATTTAAAAAGAATTGTGGATCAAAATTGAACTAAATATAAAATAAGTTGATCAAAATTAAACTTAAAAAAGATCGTTAACCAAAATTGAACTAGGTATAAAATAAGTAGACCAAATTTGTAATTTCATCAAAATTATTATATACATTATATTTTTTGTTAGAAAATTTCATTTATAAAAGTTTTAATTAAATGAAGAATGGGGTCTGCACGATATGAGAGTAGGACCCAATTACAGTGCTCATACAAGCACATATAAACCAAAACCCCGCACCTGTTTATTCTTTCTGGGTCGGGAGAGCATTGTAGCTCTCATTCCCCAGTCAAAAAAGCTTCTTCTATATATCTTTGTTGGCCTAAAAAGACTTAGAAAGCCACCAAATAATTTGAACACAAAGCACTACTCTCACCAATATTGCTAGAAAAGGAACGTTTGAAAATGAGACGAATATTTACAATTACTTAGAATACACCCTAACCCATTCTCTCTCTATTCTCTTTCTTTTCTCTTTCTCTTTTTTCTCTCTCTCCCACACCAATAACGGTTAACTTGGTCTAAAGAAAAGATCCATATATATATAACTATTAACTGTTACTTTCTTGTTAATCTGTGTATGGACATGAGATTTGTGTACTCAAAGTGATCAAAGTTAGGGCTTCTTTCACTATCAAGTCCTTTAATATCTCATGTTATGGGAAGACAATGCATTAGAGTAGTAATATTTAATTGGTTTTTAATTTTTCTAGCTAGCCCTCTCTCTCTTTTGCTTAAAGTAAAGCACTCTCTCATAAAGCCATATTAAAAGTAAAATATGGCATTATCTACTCAAAAGGGTCGCTCATTTTATGCTTTTAAGCTCTTCAAATAAGCATCTTTGGTCCTATACGTGGCCATGTGGGTGAAAAGCAATATCTTAAACGAGAGAGAGAGGGAGAAAGATATTAATATATATCTATATATGTATGGCAGCAAGGGTGGCCGGCCAGACTTTAAAGGTTAGAATTTGAGAGAAAAAGTTGCTCTAATTTTGACATGACAGCCTTGTTAATGTAAAGGTGATGGAATTACGTACCACACACTCCTTTTCCCAAAAGTTTTCATTACTTTTATTAATTAATTTATATATGCTTGGTATCTAAAATGCTAAAGCTAATTAATTAAACTACTTATTTTAAATAGTATTTAAGTTGAATTCATTTTAGACTTAAAAGGCGGCATCCACCATCATATGATTCATATATATATTCATAAGAATTTTTTTTTTTTTTGGTCAATATATTCATGAGAATATAAATAGATATATATCGATCAGATAGATATATATATATATATGGTTACTTCAACTGATGAGTTGATATATATGATATATCTATCTTCTGCACCAAGCTGCAAGGCTATAATGAAGAGTCTCGTGCATGCTTTAATGAATATGCAGCTAGCTGCTATATAAGCTTGTACGTACTTCTCACTGCTGAGCTGGCCTGGCCTGGTTGCTGAGTTGTTACTTTGAAAGAGCCAGGACCGCACTGAAGTATGTACTACATAATACAGCATGCATTCAAAGCAGGCACGAGCTTCAATTCCTGCAGTACTTCAAAAACATTGCATCAGATAAGTGGTGGCCAGTCCAGTTCTGATCACTAAGTACAGCTTTTGCTGCATTTCATTGCTGCAAATATTATGTACATATTGGTTTTTGGTTTTTGCTCTGATATCTATGATCATCTAATCTGCAACCGACTAGACCAATTATTACAAGCTGCTTTGCCTAAGCCTTTCCATTTCAATAGTGCAGTAACAAGCACTTATTCCATTTGGACATGATCGATCAGCAGGGTTACTTGTACAGAGCCATAGGAGTATACAATCAAAACCCAGCTGATTTAAAATCCCCAGATCCCAGTAATGTCAAAACTAGATTCAATAAATTAAATCCCTCATCACCTAATTGGGTTGATCTGGGCATCTTCAAGTGCATTTTTGTTACCAGGCCTCTGGGCTCTAGTAATGGGCCGGTGTCACTTCGAGGACAAATTCTCACGTACAACAAGTGTACGTATACAATGTCCCTATAGATAGAGTACAAGATCCTCGAAATGAGAGGTGACACCACCATTCGCCCATTTTTCACATATTAGGCAGATGATTATATTTCCAATCAATTACAAATCAAATACAATTTACAATTTGTGCTGAAATGATGGTCCATCAAATCAGCATCAATCAGAAAAGATGTATGTGGCAAGAATATTGATGATAAAAAAAAAAAAAAAATTATCTGCTCCATATTTAAAGTTCATCATTGTGCTATATTATCATGGAAGAATGAAGATTCATTCCTTAATCATCTTGGATAGTATAATCTTGACAACTTTGAGTTGAAATTCCATCCAACAAACTGATTCCGTATTTGTACGTATTCTATTTGAGTCCATAAATCCAATATGAAAATTTCTACCTCAGTATTATTGTGGACATCAGCCTTGTGTGTTAACAGTAACAAAATTTAAGAGGAAAAGAAGAGAGGATAACAATTACAACAAAACTGAAATTGTTAGCAGGACAACTTACAGGTTTCAACCCCTCAATAAAAGCTTCACTCATCTTGGCTCTCTGAAAAATTTCCAAGACAATTATAGTGCAGTAGAGGAGCGAGTACACTCTCAACAGAGGATCTCTGTTTCCTAGTTTCCTCAAGTATCGACAATCGAGCAGCCTCACATGCTTTTGCATTTGGAAAACCAAGTGTCCATCTCCCATCAGCAGCCACATGATTGGACATCACTGAATGATAGCCTCTAACTTTGTTTGTCTGGAATTTTGGTTCAAATTCTCTAATCTGAAGATGCAACCATGTCGGATGGTTCTCATCTACCTTTGGCTGTTTAATATGAGAAACAAAATCAACCATATATACATAAAACAAGGAGCAGAAGGAAAAGCAGATCTACAAGAATCAAAAGAATTTCAAGCTCCTGTGACAGTTCGTGAGCAGCATTACTATCATTTCTTTTTCCTTTCTTTTTTCCCCCCTTCAAGGGGTGATAAAAAAAAAAGTTTACAGACACAGGCTAATCATTCTACTATATCACTTCTAACTTAAATTGAATTTTTCAAAATAGATAAGAATGCTACATGTCACCAATTCTAAAATGTCAGATTGCTAGATTGCCAGCCACTTCATTACTAAATTTCATTGATATGTCATACTAAAATCAAGTTCTGGGTGGAACTCAATTTTGATATACCGAAACTTCACCAGGCCTAAAAACAAAAATATACCAATTTTTAGACTTACGCTCAACCCAGCCAATGGTGCAATCGCAAGTACAACTCCTCGTTGACTACGGAAAGGATGCTTCTCTGCAAGAAGCACTTTTCCAGATGCTTTCCTCGCCACCGGTATTAGGTAGATATCTCTGATTCCGGCATTGGAAAATGCAATTCTGCAAGGGATACCAGATGCTGCAAAAATTTTAGAAAGTGAGTGAGTGAGAGAGAGAGAGAGAGAGAGAGAGATCCTGGATAATATTCAACTTTTACTGAAATAATACCCACCTAAAGAAACCTCTGACCCGAAGCTTGCAGATGCAACATCCGAAGCATGGGTTTTACCAGAATCGGCAACTGAACTGCTCATGTTCAGCATGGGCTCTTCAAGCAATTCTCCTTTGAAAATAGATGATTTAAGCTGGAGATGGAGAATGAAAACCTAAAAATATACCAGAGAGAAGTTCAATGAGAAATCAACATAAAAACTACAAGCAAATGCTCAAGACAATAGATGCTTTGATGCAGGATAAGTCTAGATTAAGATGTAGAAAATGGAGTACAAGGAACATATGACTCATAAGACAGTCTAGCCATGACTTTAACATATCTGTAAGTGGTTTGAGCAGGAATGGAAACACAATGCATGCTTGGACACGTAATGTATTTAACTATTATATACTGATCTCTCTCAAATGTATTGGACACGTGAAGAAAAAATGAGATATCTAGGTGCCAATCATAAGAAGCAATGAGAGAGACATGTAACTTCCATCCATTCAATTTATGGAGCAGCAATAAAAACTTTCAAGTTAATCTACTCCTAATGGCACTCCATTTTCTACATGTTTCACATAGTCATGAGTACCAAACCTCCAACAACATAACATTTCATTCTGGCAAAAAAAAGAAATTATTTTCTTGGCCATTGGAAAGAGTTGATTTGGACACCATATTCTGATGTTGGAAGATGATACTAATGCATTCAGTAGCTTATAACCTAAGACCAGCAATGCATGTTGGACACCATTATGGGCACCAACACTCCACTGATGTAACATTTCATTTTGGCAAGATTTGATTTGTACATCACACTTTGATGTTGGCAACTGAAACTAATCTCAGTATTCAATAGCTTATAACCTATGGCCAGCAATGCATCCTCTCTACAAAATAAAAGTTGAATCTAGACAAAGATTTCACAATGAGGATTACCTTCACAGTGTCAACCATCCTTTTCCAAGAAGAGTATGAAGTTGCATCACCTGCAATATGCATATAATATTTATTACTATAACATGCAAGATAATACTTTTCTGAAGTATCACAACAGGAAAATAAAAATCCTTAAGAAAACACTATCGATGAATACAAAATAAAATTTACCATCAGTAGTTTGTTGGCTAACATCAAGCTCTAGGACAAAAAAAGGATCTTTACATTGGGATGATTCCTTGAGAGCTGTAGGCAACATCAAAATGGATTAAGTGAATTTAGTAAGTTTTCCCATATTGCATATCGAATAAATCATGTCTTTTTTTAATTTCCCGGGAAGAAGCAGTTTCCAATGCTAGAATATAAAATAATAATTGGCCCACGTCCTAACAACTTGAACTTTTGAGACCAATGATAAAAGAACAAAACTTAACATGATGTATTATGATATGAGACCATGAGATCTTGAATTCGAATCCTTTCAATTGCAACCTCACAATTTATATTAGATTCCATGTGAAGACCCACATGTTATGGAGAGTGTTAAGATATAAAATAGTTGTTGGTCTACATGTAACAACTTAAACTTTTGGAAACATTGATACCAAACTACCACCTCTAAAACATGCACATTCAACACATAACATGAACCGAATAGCCTTTCCCAAGAAAAGTACCTGCTTTACAGCTTGCCCATTCATTTCTTAAAGCCTCTGGGATATGATCAAACCAGCATCCATCAAGTTCTTTCTGAAGGCATTCACAGGACTGCTGGTATGAGGTCTGTTCACATAAACTAGAAAATATAAAACTTTAGAAAGTAAGAGACAGATATACAATGTACTCACACTAAAGAATAGATCGTACAGAAAGAAAATGTGCACTTCAAACAAAGAGCTTGCTTTTCACTCTTGCCTCAGAATGGTCAGAGAATGTTCTTCAAACTCTCTTTAGATTTATTAGCTACATCAGAATCCTATTCCTCATCAAACAAACAGAATTATTCAGCCATAACTCAATTTGTCCCATCTATCAAACTTTCTACATTGGAACCAATATATAAAATCCCACTTCAGTGTGATCCTACCAAAGCTAGGCCCAGGAAGGTGATCTACTACTAATCCCTCCCAAGGATTTTTACACATATCCTTCATTATTCTCCTCTGATTAGAGAAAGCTCAAGCTCAAGCTCAAACTCAGGTAGGGAGGCAAAAAAAAAAAAAAAACATACAATAAGCAAACAAGAATCACTATCTGATTAGTGGTATGCAATTTCTGATGCCAGTATACTTCCATTCCATTATGCAATTCAATAAGAGATAAACATATATTTTAATATAAAGGACTTCTAACAAATCAGTTGAATACTTACATTGAATAGCTGGAAGTTATGATCACCAAGCCCTTTTCCGTGAAAAATCAATAGCTTCCGCAAGAACCACCCTGTATGCCATTGTATTAGTATAGAGAAAGGTGGTTGACTTGCTAAAACCTTCAATAATGCATTTAAAATCTGTAAAATGAAAATTCAGTTCATCATGACACTGAAAGCCACCCTGAATTAGGATGCATAGGGTCAGTTTAAATAGTTAAATTTTTCTGACCCAAAATTACTGAAATAAATGGAGATATATTATTTAACTAAACAACAATTACACAAGAATTATCAAAAAGTCCTATACCTGATCCATATATATCACAAGGATATTTCTGATCTTTCCATCCACTTCCTGTCAATATATAAAATGAAAATTTGTCAATAAGCTATAACTCCGAATATTTTCAAAACGGTAGAAGGAAGTATTATGATATTCAAATGCATATACAAGACTAGCAAATCCAAAACATTCAGAAAAAAGGCATCCAAGTAATATATGCAATAAATAAGAGAGAAGGTTTTCCAAACAGAAATTTAACAGAATAAAGAAGGAAATGTCAAGTAATGGCCTTCAAATGCAATAGGAAATACATAATTCATAGCAAATAAGAAATCTAGCCTAAGGGCACAGATTTAAACATAAATGTTCTGTCATCCTACATCAAAAGTATATTTTTCATGTAACCTCAGGAAGGGAAAAAGATGAAAAGTTAGACTCTCTTCATAATGTTATTAGTATTTAAAGCACATAAGGATACAAAAAATAACAGCATCTAAATGACCTTATAAGCATTATACTATTGAAGGTACTAAATTAAACAGAGAAACCGCTTGATGTAATGACACAAACAACTGAAGCATGGTTATGAGACACACAGAAGAAAAAAAACATAAGACATATAGTAACTTATTTTTATTAGTCAGAACTACGCACTTATTACCACCTGCAATGATTATTTGGCAGTTGGGAAACCTGGACAGGAAATATAAGATTGTAAATTAAAGAAAAAGAAATTTTATACTCACAGTCATGTCTTGCATCCCACTTAGTCCAATCATTTGATCAAGCAAAGGATGAAGATCTGCATCAATGCAATGACAAATCAAAGATGTGAACAACACTCAGGCATAGAAAAATAAAATAAAAACCATCAAGCATACATTGAACTTCTGACTTCTGCTCAAAAAAGAAGTTACTTATAAAATCTGTACAACAGCGTGCTGTTAATAGTACCTTTTGCTTCTGCTAAAATAAACAATAAAAACAGTGATGCTAGCAATAGGCTATGATTTTCAGAGAAAATAAGTGCTAGTAATCCACTCCTGCACCAGGAAAAAGTTTCATAATAAGTACAAATGTATGTGGTAATTCCGATCACTATGATAAAAGAGAACAATAATTAACTTGTAAAGTACTTTATTGAGATGTGAATAAATCCAAATAAATTTATATTCCTAATAGTAAGATACAGTTGCATGAGCTAAAAACAATTGAAAACACAACAAAAGCCTGCCAAAAATAAAGTTTGAGAAAGCAACTTTTGGTCTCTTCTTTTTCTTTTTCTTTTTATTTTGAGAAGAGGTTATAAGAACTAAAGATAAATGTTACAACCTTTTGATAGAGACAGTATCTCTAGGGGGGCTAATGTTTTCCACTCCTTCAGTCTCAGGACCAGAAGAGACTACTTTTCCCATTTCACTCAATTGGTTGAATATTGATGTAGCATGACTAATGTTCTCAGTTGAGTCCCCTTCAATAGCATATCTCACACTTGAGGTCATATAAGGATATAAAATAACTCCAGCCACAGAGTTGAACATGCTTTTCCCACCAATGACTTGAAGAAGACGAGAAACAGTATAGAAAGTTGTGACTGCAGATATACTTGAGCCCTGGAGCATAAATGAAATGCTGAATGAATACAGCAAATAGGAAAAGTATATCATCATGAATTGTATGTACATTTAATGCAGCTCACATGATTGACTTAGCACTGGCTTGATCTCTTTATTTTTTGTGATTTTACTTTTCTTCATTTGTTAAGTGGTTTTTACCATTATGATTTTTATTATCATATTGCAAACAAAAAAATTTAGTAACTTTGGTTTCAATTTTCAATTTTCAATTTGTGAAAAGCAGTTACCAAAACCTAGAAAAAGGCGGTAAAAAATAATCGACTTTTTAAATGCCAAACCAAAACATAGCTGTATTACCAATAACACATGATGAAAATCAAACCAAAACATGGCTGTATTACCAATCATACATGATGAAAATCAATCATATTGCACTGTTCCTAATAAAAAAACTACAATACCATACAATCCAAACATTTAAAGTTCACATACTCAATTCCAAATTTTCCAAAAAGACATCTACCAACAAACAGTATTATTGTTTCTCATGAAGCAGATAAGAATGCAACGGAAACGGATAAGAGGAAGAACATCTCACATTACACTGCCTTAGCTGCAGTAATGGGAGTAATATAGGAAAGACTAATATTGTGAGAAGATTCTCAATAACTACTCTACTCAAACGGGGCTCGCCAGCACCGAGCATGTCCTTAAAGTAATACAGATCATCGACAATCTTATCAGCTTCCAAAAGTAGTTCTTTTCTCTTTTGATGTGTACCCATGTCACTGCAGGAATATTTAACAGTTCAGCCTTACGTATACATATCACAATCTGAATTTTAAAAAAATAATAGTATTAAAATAAACATACTCTGTAGCATAGACAAGGGCATCTAGATGAAAGAATTGCTCTCTTAAGCTTGAAACCAAGTCTGAGAAGTACTTTGAGACTGGAGGAGTTGTTATATATTGATAAACCATATCATCACTAACTGCACAACCGAAAAGATATTTTTTCAAACTAACCAAAAATGTACTTGCAATCCAAAATTTCATTCATCTCTTCTATTAGTAGATTAGAAACAAAGACAGTAACACCATACCACTATATATACTGAGAGTTAACGCACGGATGGCTGTCTGTATCATCTTTTCCTGATGGCAGGAAAATTTGAGAGCCTCATTATATAGAGGAAATGAGTCTACAGTATCCTGCAATTGAAAGAAAACGCTGATCTAAAAATTTATTTAAGGCCATGCAACTCAGACATATACACTAAGTAAAGTTGTCACACTTACCAAATACGATAAACAATTTAACCTCACACTTAAGATAAGTAAATGCAACCTAAAAATTGTGAGTAACCTTGACCTGTTTATCAAATATTGAAATACAGACTGCAATGCCTGTAACTCAGTAGTGCTTCTACCCCTTATGAAAACATCATAAAGAAAAAAAAAAAAGAAAAAAAAAGTACTCAATCCTAGATGATGAAAAGAACACAAAACGTGCCTCCTACAGATGAATGGCATTCAGGCCTCCACACAAGACAATGAGAAATGATATCAATGATTGGAACAAGCCTTGATGGCCTAGCCTGAAACCACTTGGGAAACAAAAACAAGAGAATGTGGAACACATGAAATACTATACAGCTCCATGTTCAGGTCTAACAGGCTCAACCCAGTGGGCACCAAGAAACCTAAGACTTTACCTTCTTAAATCATGGGATTTTACTCCTTTTAAGTAACTTTTCATATCCATTACCATTGACATGCAGGAAAAGGTTAAGACTGACATTTCAAACAGAACTGAATATAACACGTAAATCATAAATGGTACCTTAATAATCTTGCAAAATAAATTTTAACTCACCCCATGAACCTTCAGAAGAAGGCAAAGTGTGTCTTTGTTTAATTTATTGCTCACTGCTCTGATTAGAGAGAAACGGGGGGATATCAGAAAAGAATGAACTTCACAGGTAATGACAAAATCAAGCTTAAACTGCATCAGAAGTTAAATACTCAAATTGAAGTATTTTAGCAAATATGAGTTTAAAATGTATGTCACACACACATTCAATTATTTTAGCAAACAAGAGTTAAAAATGTTATGTGTCACACGCATGCACGTGCGCACACACACATAGAGTCATTTCTCCTTGCATGACAACAATGTGCAATGCCCCTCATTATTATTGATCGTATTGAATTCATTGTAATCAACGCAATATATATATATACATAGAAGAAAGAGAGAGAGAGAGAGAGAGAGAGAGAGAGAGAGAGAGAGAGAGAGACCTCAAAAAGGATACATAATATAAGGCTAGATCTCCTCCTTCAAAATCAAACTTATGTCCTATAATGCTGTTGATATAGTCATTGCTAAGACAATAGTCTGCATCAGAAAAACCATCAACGCATCACTAATAAGAACAAGCAATTAGAAAAAGCAAAAATGACATTTGATGAAAGAGGTAAAAAAAAAATGGAAAAGACAAATTTGGGATTTTTTTCATGTAAAATAAGAATTTAGCAGCTTACAAATTGGACTTAAACATTGAAGGAATAATTGTAAAACCAATTGCATTTAGCGGCTTACAAATTGAATGTTCACTGTTCATGTTTTGAATCATTATACTCAGATACTGAAGCAACGGTGCCTCAATTCTTGAATTTCTACTGATCTTTAGCACACGAACAAATTCTGCTAAAACTTGGTATTCCATAAAACATCTGCATATATATTACAAAAAACAATCAGAATACAAACAAGAAAATGAAAACCATACCCATAGAAGCTTTACCATGAACAGTTCATACTCGAAAATCAATGGATCTTGTCTATCACCATATGTAACTAGCTCCACTATGGACTGTAGTAAATCTACGACTAATTCCTGGTAGAGAGACGGCAGGGGGAAAGAGAGATGAGTAAAAAGGAAAACAAAAAAGTTGATGATTATATAACTAATTAAATGGAATTATAGAAAATTCACCTTGTTATACTTATCCACAACTTTGATCTGCCGCAGTTCATTGATTATGTATCTATATCCACAACAAGACCAAAACAAGTATTAATAAATAATAAATGATGAGGATGAAAATCAAAGGAAATTGTGCATGCATCCTCTGCATAACCCTAATTCTCTCTCGCATAGCTTTCTACTTGTTCCTCATTTTCTTCCAGAAGTACAAGCTTCACTATACCACTTGGTTAATGCACAGAAAAAAATAAGATACTATCCTCCTAGGAGAAAACTTCGTTCTTATTAGATAAAATGGAGACATTACCTCCACATTTCACACAAATCGGGTTTCGAAATCGGTTAGCAGAGGTTTATTAAAAAATTCATCCACCACCCTCTATATCCTCAAATGTACACTAAATTACAAATTTACAATTACTCCATTGCCCACCTTGTTATTCACGTCCTCCATTTCCCCTTTCCAAAACTCATTTTCTTAACACCAAGCGGAGCAAATACATAGCAAATAATCCAAAAAAACATATTTAAGGGAAATTGAGGAAAATGCCATAGAAAAGGTACCAGTAATTAATTCAGTAAAATTTGATTCAAATCTTCAACGAGGCCAAATTAGAGTATTTCTGTGACTCAAATTTACTTACAATCGAAATTCAAATGAGGAATTAGTGTAATAAATTATGTAAAAGCGTAATTGAAGGAGCGCAAACTTACTTGAAGTACTGGAGAGAGAAGCGGTCGATGGAGCGCCAAAGACGCCACATGGTGGAGGAGAGACTCACTGAGTCACTGTTTGAGCGATCAGAAGCGGAGGATTGAGCTCTGTCGTGGGTTGAAGCAGTGGTGCATTTGGTACTACGTTGTTCGTTCTTGTTGGTTTGGCTGTTTGGTGGATTTGCAGGTTGATTTTTTTGCCAACCAACTGTCAACCTTCCCTCGGCCTTTTCAACTTTTCGCTCCAATAATTCAAGACTACGTGTTGCCGACGCAACGCACCGAATAAATTGCTAAGAAAAAAAGTACGGAATTAAGTACCAAATTTGAAAGTTCAGGACTTACAAGGACTAAAATGTAATACTTGACCAATTGCGTATGTAAGCAAATAGAAAAAGGCTAAATATCACTTTTAGTCTCTCTAATTTGGGTTGGATTTCACTTTGGTTCTTATAGTTTTAACTGTTCTGATTTTAGTATCATATTTACAAATCGTGACAATTCAAGAACGCGTTAGCATTTTTGTCCATTAATTCATTAAATTAGTTATTTAATTGCTAACGATATGTAAAGTAAACAACCAAAAGCATAACATAATTAATGTTTGATGAGCGAAAATACTAACGTGTCATTAAATTGCAACGATTTGTAAATTACATAATAAAAATTATAACAATTGAAACTACATAAATCAAAATGAAACTTTGCCCAAACTATAGGGATCAAAAGTAAAATGACCTAAATTTTTTTTTTTCTAAATGTAATATAATTTTAATAGTAATTACAAGTAAGCTTGGTCCCAAGATTCAGACATCCATGACAAACTATAAAAATAGGGTTTTTCAATAAGTACATACTAAATCATTAATTATAAGGTATATGGAATTTCATATTAGTTAGGGGAGGGGTCCACCACCTTAAAACGTGGAGAATGGTGGGAAATTATAAAACGAACAAAATACAAGAAGAAAAAATATAGTAAAAATGTAAATTGATTCGTGCAGAGCGCGTGCCAAAAGGCTAATACTTAGAATATAAGGCGATTGTCTACTTTATCTACCCTAAACACCAACCCTAGCTAGAAAATTAAAGTGGATAGTAGGGACGGATCCACCAAGGGACAATGGTGGTCACCTGACCACCTACCCGCCGGAAAAGCCTTGCCAAACTTGCCGGGTTGACTCATCGAAATGACTACTTACAAGTACGCCCACAACCTGTTGGACGAAATTTCTGAATAATTGTGAGGCGTTCTCCACTTCTTCTATATATTTTTTTTAAAGCTTGGCCCAAAATAACGTCGTTTTAGAACCAAAAATTAAAAAAAAAAAAAAAGTTGAGTAAAGAAACAAATAAGAGCCCGATGGGTGTTCACTATTTATTTTCAATTCACATTTTCTCAAACCCAAATCCCTTACCTAGTCCCATATATGGCCCCACCGTCTGCAAGCCTCCCGTCGGGTTTTACACAATGACCCTTGAGATAAAATTCATGAATCTGTCATTATGGATAGAATGAAAGTTATGAAAGAAAAATATGCTTAATTACTATATCGATCTTAATTTCTAAACTAGTTATTAAAATTATTCAATGAAAAGTGAATATAATTGGCATTTCTTAAATGATAGGTTTTTATACTACATGCATGATGGTTGACAAGTAGTATTATCTTCATAATTTGATGGTTGACAAGCCCATCCAACTTTCTATAAAGTGCATGCCATTACACGTGACCTTTCTCCAACATTGACGTTTGTAAGCCCATTACACATGAACTTTCTCCAACATCGACATTTGTAACCCACAAATGCAATGACGATTGGTTTTGGCCTCCTGGAAAATTAAAAGACTTGATGCCTTGATGGGATACAAACTTATTGCCCACTATGATCAATATTAATTTCAATCAACCCTACTAAAAAAATGTCTGTCACTTTGATTACATCCATGTCATGCAATTAATATTGGAGGGTTTTTTTCTTTTTGTAATTAACCAATGGTCGTTTAGATATTTGAATTCAGAATTTTTTTCGACAAAGAGAAGGTTGGGTGTGTTATTCACTAAACCTCGTTGGCTACATTTTAAGGACCTCATCCTTTGGTTAATAGATGGAGATTCATTACTTAGGCTTAAGAATTTCTATTAGAACCTGAATTTTATAGCTGAAAATTGTGATCTTTTGTGCACACAGTGTTCTTGGTCATCAAAAAGTTCGCAACCCAGGATCCTCCTGTGGACCGCAACCTGACCCATATTCTGCTAGTAAGCAACCAACCCAACCTTTTTAATCCTTGGGCTGGGCTTGGACCTTGATTTTGAGCTGGAGCAGGTCCACTTTGGGATTGGACCTTAATTTTGAGTCCGGACTAACCCAAATTTTGTCTAATCTAAAACAAAATCTAAATTTATAACTTTCACTTGGTACAAATGAAGGTACTAGGGGTTGAAGAGCGTAGAACAAGGCCTTAATCACACAAGTAAGCTTTGATGAAGTAAAGGTAGCATTGCCCATCATCCATCTTCTTCTTCTTCTTCATCATTATAACATTTCAGTGTAAGCTATCCTTCTTCTTCATCATCATCATTATAACAATATTTCAGTGTAAAGCTTACTCCAACCTTACTCCATTCTTCAAGGTCCTCCTGATTACCTTCTTTCATGGACTATAATTATTAATTAGGCCTAATTGGGAACAAGTTGATGTGAGATTGCCACTTGCTAGTGAGTGCTGGTATCATATCATATATATATATATATATATATACATGACCAGCTTCCAACTAGTGAGGTTGCTCATTAGTCATTTCATTGTCAGCAATTTGTATGTGAACCAATCCAAATGAATAACCAATAATACTGCAATTAAAACCATTTACTAGCTTACTTGCCTAAAGATTGACTTTGTATAATTAATTAAGTTGTGCAGTTGGCAGTATTTAAATGTGCACCATCGCACGAGCACTTGAACCCATCCCATTTCCCAACTAGGTTTGGAAAGATGAGCCTATAAATTTGTATCTATATGCAACTTCATGATGTGACAAATTTGCAAAGGGACTATGCCTACATTGTTTTCTTATACATCATCGACAAGAAGCAGGGACAATCCCTAGGTTGTTCTCTACTTCTCTTGTAAATTAAGAGAGTCAAAAGTAAAAAAATTTATCCAAGTTAAATTGTGAAGAGGATTTCAACACTTAAACCAAAACATTCCAATTTTCGAAGTTGGAAAAGTCTAATTATGGAGGTCCTTGTGCTGTAGTTGACGAATGCAAGGACGATTTGGATGCTGAATATAGAAAAAAAGTGAAAACAACCACTGAGAACCTAAGCACAGTAAGTCCCCACACACTTTCTCATTGGATAATAATGGGCGGTGAGTAAAGATATATTCCAAAAGCAATGAAATGCTAGCCTTTGAGTTGCCAATTCCAATCCATGTGCTGCTATGACTCATTTCTTTTGTTCTTATTCATTCACATGCATGCCTTCCAAACTCCATTTAGTATTGTCACTTATCCTCCGGGTCCGGGACATATATATTGAAATAACCAAAGTTTTTGTATTCTTATTACAGCACTCTGACTTTCATTTTGGTAATTTTGTAGAGATATATGAGACCATTTCTCTTCCTTAATTTTCGTATTATAGTAGAAGTAGGACCTTTCCCTAAATTTTCATGCGGGCTTTAGTACCATTTCCTTTGTGGTGTTGCATCACTATGTATAGTAACAATTCTGATTTTTTATTTCTCTTAGTTTTGCTTGTTTTGATTTTAACAGTCGAATATAATCTAAGAGTTTATGTAACTCTTCACTCACATTTAAAAAGTGGTAAAAATTCATTTATTTTTTTCTCAATACATTTAAATATAAAGAATCTTGTTTGTACAATAATTCTCTCTATTTTTAGAGAAAACACTAGCCACCAAAACATTGGAATTGCACATACAATGTGACGTTTACTATATGCCTATATGGGCATGTAACCGTATATAATTGTAAGACAGTAAAAGTTGTACGGCTACAGTTGGCACTTGGCACAAAGGATGAGAAATATATGGCTATGACCTCCTCATATCTCAGAGTTTTGTGTCATATACCTAGCTACTGAAGTGGTCCTAGCTAGGTATCAAATCAAGTATCTTCTTTGTTGAGTTACTCAAAGTAAGAGGCTGAGAGCCTAGTAAAACAGTATGGGCTTCCACCCTTGCCTTGCCTGCTTTTCTTGGGAACCTAATATCATCAAATGCCTACTGAGGAAAATTATATGTGCAATGTATATCTCTATGTAATGCCACTGTTTGACACTATTTGATGCCCAAAATTGGTTTTTGGGTTTTATTGTTGTACAAGGCCTAATGCCAGTTTGCTCTCCATCCCCTGTCCCTATTTATTTCTACTTATGTCATGTACGACGGGACTACATATATTTTGTTTATCTCTCAACATGTAAGATAGGGTTGTACTGCTTAAATATATTAGCAGTCATTTTCAAGGCACAAAGTAATTGCATTTTGAAGTGTCTAGCTGATCTCAAACCAGTGCAGCTAACATGTTAATAATGCTGTACTCATAATGTTTTAGTTGCATGTGAATTTCACAAATGTGTTGGACGGTGCTCATATGTCACATGTAAAACTCTCACACCTTCATTCATTACCAGGCAGATTGCCAACTGTTGCATGCATTTGCTAATTATGCTCTTCTTTAGTTGAAATTGGGGGTTGCAGCCCAAAAACTTTAAAATTGAAATAATCATGTGAATTAAACAACGACCCTATGCGCCCACCAAGATGAGGTACCATTGATTGCAAAAGTCAATAATATAATAAATTTCGAACGTTAGCTAGCCGTTTAACACCCACATATATATATATATAGGTAAGAAATTTAATAGCCGTGCGAGTAGATTGAGTTGCATGAATATATGAAGAGGTATGCTATTCACTTTCTCTATCCAACTTTTTTCATTATTATTCTTTCGTCGTAGGGTATTTTTATAATCAGAATCATTTATATTTTAGAATTGCATCGTCGGACCAAATACCAAAGGAGGTTAAGGCAAAAGCACAGAGAAGTTAGGAGAAGGGATAGTGGAATCCCTGACAATCACTATCTCAATCAAAACCCACAATGGGCATATCTGTGTTTCCATCATGCAAAGAAAAAAAATACATATAATGAGTACATTTTTTTACTTATTAAATTAGTAAGTAGTACTCCTATGCTTTTCATGTTCAAAACCTCTTAAAAAATTCAATACATAGTTAATAATATATTATTTTGTATATTTTCTTTAAAGATATAGTCTTAAAATTTTATTAACAATAATTCAGTACGTTCTTGCATACACCTTTACCTAAGTGTAGTATGTAGGAGCGCGAATAATAGCACAAATATATCATTCGGGCTCCGAAAAAGAAAATTACAAATGTTATAAGTAGAAATGTGGTTTTGATAATACAAATACAACTTTATGCATCTTGCAAAAGTGTGTAAAGATATTCAAATCATTCATGCAGTAATTTGGAAAACCAAAAAGGAAATTTTCTACTTTTTGTGAGAAATTATCAATAATTTAAAGAACATAATTGTTGTACTTTACTTACACCTATATAATATTAATTATTCTTGCCATCAATTCAAGTCACAGCAGCAACAAGTCAGCAACCAAAACACCCATCATTAACCCATTATTTTTCCAGCATCCGTCCAACACCGCTCAATGATTATTTTCTCTAATATAAGAACCGCAATGTGGGCCGGGCTCATTTACAACTCTGTTTCCGAAACCCGAACCGCTCACGCTTCAAATCATACTCCACGTAAAAATTCTGCTGCTGATAATTGCCCAAAATGATGGCCGGCCCGCCCGCCACTCCCGGTCCGACCGCCCCATCGGTCACAATGGTCAAGCAAACAATGCCGGAGCTGGTGACCAGCGAGAAATAATTGGTCACCGGCAACGCCATTCTCGCTCCACCTTTGAATTGAAAAACCAATTCCGGAAAATTCACGGACTTCTCTTTCGAAATATCGAAGCAGGGTCGCAACCCGGTCCGGTCCTCCAAGTCCTTGGCTCTCGTCAAATTGGCCATCTGGGTCGCGAACTCCTCCGCCACAGCATCGAAAACCGGCTTTTCCATGAATGTGAGGGTCGAGCCCGAGTCCACTATCGTCCCGCCATTGCCGTCAGCTCCGGGGACTAGAAATTTGTACGGAATTTTCACACTCTTTTTTCCGACGATGACTTTCCGGAGTTTTAAGTAATAGTACTCGCGGAACGCAGAGCCTGGAGCACCTGGGTTCGTTTGGAATTGAGTGTAGCTCAAGCTCAGACCTTTCGGTTCGGTCTGGTTCGAGCTCGACCCGCTGTACAGAACGAGGTCGCTGCTTACTGGGGCGTCGTCGAAACGGTGCGAGACTAAGCAGTAAGAGAATTTGCTGAGACCCATTTGAGCAGGCAGCGATTGGGGTCCGCGTCCGAACCCGGCGATTCCGGCGGGTTGTCGGATCGAGAGAAAAGAGCAGCCGACGAGAAAATTCGGGACAGTTTTCTCGGGAAAATCCAGAGTCTCGGAGAGTAAAATCCCGGCTGTGGAGCCCGAGCCGTACTGGATTATGTAAGTGGGGCAACCCTGAGTGGGCTTTGAGCATTGGGATTTGACTTTGGGGCCGAAAATCCAGTCACATTTGGGGTTTTGGCAGCCGATGATTTTGGAAGAGGACGATTGCTTGGGAATGAAGGTTGGGATTTTTGTTGGGTCGACGTCTGCGAAGGTGCACCTGGAGCAGAGGTAGCGTGAGGTGCAGGGGAACCAAACCAGGCTGCTGCCAGTGTCCATTACAAAGGGTGAGGTTTGTGGGGGTGTGCCGAAGCTGAGAGGGATGGAGTAGCCGCCATAGCTGCGAGGGAAGAGAGGGACTTTTGTGAGGGTGGAGTTGGTGGGTTTGGGGCGTTTGAGGTGGTGGGCTCTGGAGATGGAGGCAGAGGCCAGGAGGTTGAGGGTCTGGAATGGATCTGAAGATGGTGAGGCTGAGGGTTTGGGCAATGGGGAGAGAGGGATGGTGACTTTGGAAGAGAGGGATAGGAGGAAGAGAGAGAGGAGAGTGGTGAGAGAGAGGAGGAGGGAGGTGGAGAAAGCCATGGGTTTCTGAATTCTCATTGTTTCTTTCTGTGGCAGAGTATAAGGGGAAGACTCAAAGATGCTGCTTTTGGTTTTGGGATGCTGTTTTAGAGCAGCAGTAAAGGTGAGAATCAAGCTCGATTTGGGCAAATATAAACTCTGCCCTTGTCTTGCACACAATTAACAGGACATGCCACAAACCAACACCATAAACAAACAATAAAGCAAACTCACTCGCAATATGCGGCAAATTCTTGATGCTTTATTTTTTTTTTTCAAAGGCCTGTAAAACGTTATAGCATAAATTGAATATAATGTTTATAATGTATGGATTTAAATAGTCTAAAGTTCTTGCAGTACAAGAAAAACAATAAAGGAGAAAATCAAGGAAAATATTGCAATATCAACAATTAATTAAAAAATATACGTTCATTATATTTGATCTGAAATAATCTTGAGATAACTTAGGACTTAAGTAATTTTCTTAGACCTCTCTTAAGCTATTGCACTGATTGGCAGTTCACCTCAATGCAGTTGTATCAAAAATTTACATTATTATCCACCAAAACTCATGACTGAAATTGAAATCTGAAAATTTTTGTTGTCCCTCAAATTGTGAGGAACTAAACACTAGAAGTTCGACCTACTTGATCTTTTTGGTCAACACCTAAAAAATAAAGAGTAAAGATTACAAGTTCCCAAATGTAACCCCCACTACATAAACAATTTGATCTTTTTTAAAAGCTTTAGCCATAAAAGAAAAAAAAAAAAAGTTAAATACAAAAATAGTCCATGAACTTTACAGTGCATCTTAATTTGGTCTATTAATTATAAAAAGTGTCAATTTGGTTCACAAACTTTTCAAGTTATACCAAACCAGTATAAATGTTAACGGAAATTGGTCATGTGCACAACAAGTTACCACATTTTTAGGGGCATATTAATATGTTCATCACATTTTTATATAACCAATTCTGTTAATTTAAAATGAAAGTTAACGTTCGTATTGTTTTGGTACAATTTGAAAAATTTGTGGACCAAATTAACAATTTTTATAGTTAGTGGACTAAATTGAGAATCAATGTAAAATTTGTAGATCATTTTTGTATTTAACCCAAAAAAAAAATAAAAAAGTTGCAATGATTTTGAACTTTATACTGCCTCCTTTAGTTTCCTTTTCTTGTTCTTCTTTTTTTGTTTTTTGGCCACTTCTTTTTTTTTTTTTTTTTTTGACCCGTTCCTTTTCTTGTTCTTTAAGTTTTGCTAAAAGGCCTCTTTTTACTGTTCACTTTTAGCTGAATTATTTAATATCAAGCTTAAGCAAGCAGATAAGCATTGTACATGGACTGTTGCCAGAATTATAGTTGGGAAAGCAGACACAGAGGTGACAGAGTACATGGGGTGGGGTATCCTTGTAATTTACTGTAATTCCAGCTCCAATCCCGTGGAGTGCAAAAGTTACCGAAACAACGGCGAAAAGTCCCCCCAAACCCCAAAAAAAGAAAAAAAATTAATAGAATCGTAACAGTACGTGGTCCGTTGCACGGTAGACCTTCGCCATCTCGAAGTTGACAAGTACATCCGACGTGTCGTATCGTAAGAGGTCGATGATCAGGCACTTGTTGTCGTTTTATGATCCGGACGAAACGGCACTCGGTTGGATCGGGTCACGTGAATATGGGGAGCGTCCTGAGGTCACCCTCACGCTCCTCTTCAACTTTTTTTAATTTTTTTTTTTTTGGTAAGAAATTTTATTTTATTCTATCTGCAGGTGGCAACAATCCAAAGCCTAAAACTTATCTTCCAATTTACAGAGAACCAACGTCCAACAGTTTTTTATGCATTGCCCCCTTTTTTCAAACTCCAAGTCTCCAAACACTTAAAAAAAAAACTGTGATAGGTTTAGATGGACTCCCCATGTACAGTATAAAATGATTATAACTATGGAGTAAGTAACAATCATTTGACAATTGACACATTTGATATTGTTATTGAATTAGAATGAATTTACAACTATTAAACATGTTATACCGAGGTAATGTGAACTAAAATGACACATTTAAATATAATTTTACTTAAACAATAAAACCAACATTTCCAAGTGAAATTGATTGAAATTTTTTTCATTGTAGGCTTTTAGCCTTAGTAATAACTAGAGGTGTCAAACGGGCCGCCCGGCCCGGCCTGTTTAAGTTGAGCCCATCGTGCTTTCGTGCTGTGCTCGGGTCGGCTCATATAGTTAAGACTTAAGCCTGGCACGGCCCGCGGGGCATTCGTGCTCGTGCTGTGTCTTAAACGGGCCGGGTCTCGGACCTTTTTTTATTTTTATTTTTTAGAGTGATAAAACTAATCTTATGATATTTTTTCTTATTTATAATTAAATATTAACATTATTTTTCATGAAAATTGAATATTTTTGTTGAAAAATTCTCTAAAAATGAAAAAAATAATGTTAAAATAGTCGTGCCTAATTCGGGCCCATTTCGTGCCCGTGCCCGTGCTCGTGCCTTGTTTGGCCCGTGTCGTGCATGCCCGATGGGCTAAAAACTTCGGTCAGGCTCATTTAATCGTGTTGTGTCATGCCTATTTTAATCGTGTAGTGCTCGGGCAGGCCCGACCCGTTTGACATCTATAGTAATAATTAATATCTTAAGATTTTTTTTTAATTAATTACTTTCAATGACAAAAAAATGTATTTATTTTAATTAATAAATATACCCAATAAAAAATTTAAACTAAATGACATTTTATGCACATACGCTCATTCATTAACGTAAAAAAGATCGACGAATACTCGGCAGATGTATCTGCAGTTTCAATCGAGCGCGGCACTAATCTTTGTTATATAGTTTAAATCTATGACCAGCTGGTCTTGTGGTTAAGAAAATTATGTTTTTTGTCCTTCTAATTAAAGCACTGGCACGGCACAGTGGCACCCAACCAGCCCTCTATATAGTTTCATATCCTTGTAAAGTTGTAATCGACAAGTCTAATATACAAGTTAGCATCATTAAATATGAGACTATTTCACAAGAAAAGTTTTTTCAATAAACATATTCCAATTGAAATAGATTCACGTCAAAAAAAAAAAAAAAAAAAAAAAAAAACTGAAAGAGATTCTAAAGTTGTCCTTGATAGTGCGCAAACAGATGAATAATAATGCCTTAGCATATTCGAAATATAGTATGAACATTAGCATCTTGACTTGGCTGAGACATGTTTTGATAAGGCATATTTATCTTCAAGCTAATATGATTGCTTATGCTTTAACAGACATTCGGCAAACTTGATTATACATTACCCGTTTCTAGTTCTTTTTAATAGATAATTGTTTCATGGACTGTCTTTTGATGTTTCTTAAGCTTTAGGCAATTACAGTTTTTCATCAATTGCTGGACCTTCTATACCTTTCTAAGGAGTTGAAGTCCCACTCCAGCTCTCATAAAATAAAAAGCCCACTTAGGCAGAAAGAAATTTGGAGTGCTAATACTACTAGCGACTAAATTAATTCCTTTTTATTAGAAAAGACTATAGGAAAAGGAGAGCTTATTAATTCATCAAATAATTTATGGTAACAAGTAATAACATAATATTATAAAAGCTGCACAGGTTGTTCGTCATTGGTAGTTTTTAAAATGGTGAGTATGGGCAAACTATAAACTCAAATGTTTTAGGTCTAATTTGTCTTAATCTTACATGTACAAAAGGTTAAAAACTTGAATTTACTTCATATGTGTGGTTTATATATAGTTGCACATAGTGATAATTTATAAGAAAAAACTCTTATATGATAAGAAAGTGGGTCGTGGGAAGAGTTTTCCTCAATAAATTAATAAATCACATTAAATAAGAAATTCACAATAAACCATGTTAAATAAGAAATTCCAAAATGTAAACATTTCGTGAATATTGTTCACCCTTGCAAAATGTACAAAGACATGTCATATTTCAATCATAAATTATCAATTATTTTATTGATTCAAGAAAAGACATAAGTTGTTGAGAGTAATGTGGAGCAATGTCCCACATCGGAAAACTAAGGCTTAGCATATATGCTTATAAGTCTTGAGTCTCTTCACCCATTGCCAATTGGTTTTGGTTTTGGGTTGGACGCTCTAATTCTATCATGGTATCAGAGCTTGGTTATCCGCGTGTAAGGCCCAACGGCCACACGTGCTCCCACGTCACCCAATACAATTTGTTCACGTGTAAGGCTCAAAAATCTCGCCACACGTGCGGGGGCGTGTTGAGAGTAATGTGGAGCAATGTCCCACATCGGAAAACTAAGGCTTAGCATATGTGCTTATAAGTCTTGGGTCTCTTCACCCATTGCCAATTGGTTTTGGGTTGGACGCTCTAATTCTATCATAAGTATGATCATATGAGTTAAACTCTTGTCATGAGTGTGATATATGTGTTTTACTGTTTTTGGTAAATAGACAAATGTTTTTATTATAAACCTCCACTAGACCTGGCAAATGGGTCGTTTTTTGCGGGTTCGGGTCAAACACGACACGACCCGTTAAGCTTAACGGGTTAACACGACACGACCCATTAAGTAACGGGTGACAAAACCCCCAACACGAACACGACACGAATTAAAACGAATAAACACGACACGACCCGTTCTACCCGTTAAGAAAATTAATATTTTTTAAACAAAATTACAATTAATATATATCTTACAATACTTACAAAAATTACAGCCCAAAATTCCATTCATGCAATATTCCAAAATAAGTAACAGCCAAAAATTACAGCCCAAAACAAAATTCAATACATATATACAATGTTCCAAAATGAATAAACAGCCAAAACCAAAATTTATCACAATGTTCTAAAATAAAACAGCCCAAAATTCTCTAATTCTCCCCAAAATAAACAGCCCAAAATTTATCACAATCTTCCAGGCTTCCAGCCATAAACAGAACACCACTTCAATTAATGATTAATTCCACATTGCCACACCAAGAACTTCAATTAATGATTAATGCCACATTGCCACACAAGGGAGTGATACCTGCAAGACATTTGGTTCTTTAGTCAAGGAAGAGTAGCATAAAAGAATTACAATACAGTATTCAGTGGCTGCGTAGCAAGACAATGTCTTAATGAGGTGGTGCAAATTATGTTGACACATCACAATGACACCTAATAACAATTTCCAGTTTTAGAAGAAAAGATTGGAATGAGATCAAAGAGATCTTAACTAACTTATTCACAGCAGCAACAAAGCTCACATAGCCTATAAGTAGAAGGGAACAAAACATTCATATAGATCAGCTCTCCAGAAAGACCAAACTTTTAATAGTTTTACTTACAAGAACAGTGCCCTATAATAAGAACTAAGAATATATGTAATAAGAACTAAGAATCTTCAGTTATATACATACTGTGCCAAAATGGTGGTTTACCAAAACAATGGTGGAAGATGGTTCCAAGCCACTATATACCAATTGCTTCATAGTGACAGTATCAGGAGTACCATATCCACATAATCAAAATCAAGAATCTTTATAGTGGCTCTTCTAAAAACTAATGATAATGTATGTTTCTATATTTTTCCATATCAACATTGTCAGTTCCATTAATATTGTGCAATCAAATGCAAACAGAAATACATATAAATTACAGCTACAACAATAAAAATACAGCACCTTTCATCAATCATCAACAGAAATGGTATTAGAACACTGTTCAGATCTGCTTCCTCTATCCTCAATGGTCAAATTGAAAACATCTTCACTAAGTACTTCCAAGTCAGCATGTTCTTTATCAAACACTAAGCAAAAAAAAAAACACTAATTACAAATATAACTTTATGAGAATAAAAGAACATAACAGTATAATGGCATGTAAAATTTACCTCCCTTGCCAAAAATCCAATCTCGAGTACATAACAAAGCTTGAACAGTTTCAGGCAATAATGAACTACGATATTGATCTAGTACTCTACCACCAATACTAAAGGCTGATTCGGATGCAACAGTGGAAATAGGAATTGTTAGCACATCACGAGCTAAATTAGAAAGAATAGGATAACGAAATTGCTCCATTTGCCACCAAGAAAGAACATCTAACTCTTGCTTTCTGTCTAGCCTTTCTTCATCAAAATACTTATCCAATTCAGTTTTTGTACTTGAAGCTACACCACTGTTATAACTATTATCAAAATCCTACAAAGAATTATAAAAAACATGAAATTATCAAACAAGCACTTATAAAAAAAGATAAACAATTATCAAACAAGCAATTATGAATTATATAAAAAAAACCAGCAATTACCTCAAAGATGGTGTCTCCATCTTCCGTGTGACTAGCTGTCTCATTCCTTGGACGATTTGAATTAACAAGATGTGACAAATTTTCCATGTACAAATCAAAAAGAGAAGACAAAGTGTCACTAACACGTTTGAATTCATAAGAATCTTGACCATAAAGCTTGGTATAAGCCCATTCTACAAACTGCAATTTATAACGAGGATCCAAAATAATTGCAATTGCAAGAATTAAACTGTAATCTGACCAATACTTTTCAAACTTTAAGTTCATAGAAGTTCCCAGCCTTCTCATGAAATCATTCCTATCTTCCATGGCTGTTTTGATACTGTGTTGGATTATGAACACTTTAGGAAAGAACAAATTTGATGTGGGGTACTTTGTTCCAGAAAATAAGCAAGTAACTTCATAAAAATACCCCAAAAATTTTGAAATCTTTCCTATTTTATCCCACTCTTCTGTAGAAGGGCAAAAAATGAAACTTGAATCACTTAATCTTAGATTGATAAAAGCACGCTGATAAAAAAGTGCACTGTCAAGCATGGTATAGGTTGAGTTCCACCTAGTAGGCACATCTTGTCTTAAGCCTCTCCTATTACCTGCTATCCCTACTTGTGCAACACATTCAAAGAACTTTTGTTTCCTCCCAGCTGAACCCCTTATGTATTTGATACATTCACGAATCTTTAAAACAGAGGGATCAATTTCTTTAAGTCCCTCTTGAACTATCAAGTTTAAAATGTGAGCACAGCAGCGAACATGAAAGAATTTACCATTCATTAATAGTAGACCTCTAAAGTTCAATTGATTTTTCAAATGATCAACAAAACAATCATTTGCAGAAGCATTATCCAAAGTAATAGAAAATAATTTCTTCTCAATCCCCCAATCAGTCAATAATGAATTAATTTTTTCACACAAAGCAACACCAGTATGTGGAGGGGGCATATGACAAAAGTTTAAAATCCTTTTATGCAATCTCCATTCTTGATCAACAAAATGGGCTGTAAGAGTTAGGTATCCATCAGTGGTCAAAGAGGTCCATAAATCAGATGTTAAGCAAATCCTTCCTGGAACCATACTTAACAAATTACCAAGTTTAAGTTTTTCCCTTTTAAACATCCTTAAAACACATGCCTTAACAGTATTTCTACAAGGCAGCTTGATATCAGGAGATATATATGCAAATAAAGCTCTAATGCCTTCATATTCAACAAAGCTAAAAGGTAAATCATGTTTGATAATTGCTTCTATCAATAAATCTCTAAATTTCTCATGATCAAATTTTGGGGAACGCAATCCAGACTGTGATAACATTAATTGCTGCAAATCACCATGTGTTTTCTTAGGACAATTTTTCATGTGACTCAACATATTACCCGTCCCACATTGACTATCACATATATATATCACACCACATTGTCTACATTTAGCACGCTTCTTTTTATCTGGTTCCATAGGCAATGGTTCAAACAAAGTCCAAGCAGGAGATCTTAATTTACGCTTACCTACTGCCATGCCTCTTGCCCTTTTCTTTGTAGGGCTTTTATCTGCTGTATCTTCTACATGTTCAGCACTTTGACCCACATTGTTTCTCACTGAAACTTCACCAGACTCCTCAACAATATTACTTGAAGGACTAGGATTCATCTGCATTGAACATTTAATAAGCTAGTTATATATAAAAATAAAGCATCCTATGATTCAGATTTCAGAATAACAAAAGAGGAAAACAAAGCATTTAGCAAGTCAGCCAAGTTCCTGTTTCAGTATAGATTTATATTAGCCACAAAAAGGGGTTTCGGAATTCAGAGTACCTTTGAGGCTTTGAGGCTTTGAGTCGGGCTGACTGGCTGAGGGTCGAGACGACGACGTTTTTATTCCTGGGCTGCAGTAAGTAGATCGCGACTCGTTCCGCCCCTTGTCCCCGAATATGGGTAATATGTTCTCAAAAAAAAGTTGCTCCAATCTGACCTAGCTGGCGAGCGATCCCAGTTCGCGGCAGAGAACAAGACAGCAAGGGACTCGAGAGGGAGAGATCGCAGAGGAGGGAGAATGATTCTTGTGTGCAGCTCGCAGAGACTAAGGGTCGATTGTAGACTTGCAGAGTGAGAGATCGCAGAGGGAGGGACAAGAGAAAGAGAGAGAGCCAGAGAGGGCAGCTGGATCGATGTCAATGGAGGCTGACTGGCTGAGACGACGATGCTGGGTCGATGGAGGCAGAGTCTGTGCAGCTCTGTGTGAGGTCGATTGCAGAGGAATAAGAAGAGAAAGGGAGAGATGCTGGCAAAGTGGCAGCTGGGTCGATGAAGGCTAAGGGTCCATGGAGATTGGAGGCTAAGGCTGAGGGAGACAATCTAAGAGGCAAAGAGGCTGATGGAATGATGGATCATGGAGACATGGAGGATTGGAGGCTAACTGGCTAAAGGCTAAGACATGGAGTCATGGAGAGTCGGAGACAACAGCTCGCATTTGGGCATTTTGCAGAGAGCCAGAGAGTGAGAGACTCAGAGAGATAAGGTGAGAGGCGGCTGAGTGTTTTGTGAAATAGGAAACTGAATGAATTAGAGATTAGGGTTACTGGGTTAGTGGGTTAGGATAATAGGATATTTTGTTAAGTGTAGCAAATTACTTAAATGCCCTTATTCTTAACGGGTCTTAACGGGTTTCGCGGGTTGACACGAACACGACCCGTTATCTAAACGGGTTGTTAACGGGTCTACACGATTTGAACACGACCCAATTAGCTCAAACCCAAACCCGCAAATTTGCGGGTCGTTCCGGGTCGTGTTAACGGGTCGTGATAAATTTTGCCGGGTCTAACCTCCACCATCATACCTTACCATTTCATTTGCAAATCTGATTCTTAAATCCCAATCTCTTATTCCCCAAATCAAACTCCATATAAAAATCCTTGAGCATGTAATTGCCCAAAACAATCTTCGGCCCCCCACTCAACTCAACATTCAAGCCCACATCGCCCAAGTTATTTGTCACAATAGACAAACACACAGCATTGGACCCATCATCAAACAAAAGGTAATTAGACCATGGCAGGTCCATTTTTGCACCACCATCAAACAAGAAACTCAATTGTGGGAATGAAATGTTACCTTCCTCACCTTCAGTGCCAAAACAGGGCCCCAAAACTCCCACATCACCAGCCCTATCATGACCCCCCATTTGGCTCTCAAACTCTTGTGCCACAACATTGAAAATTGACTTCTCCATGAATGTAAATGGTGCACCGGTTGCAATTATAGTCCCACCATTTCCCTTCATACCCCGGAACCACAAATTGGCTTGGGATTTTGATGTGCTTGTCCCCTACAATAATTTCTTCAAGTTTCACATAGTGGTACCCAGAAAAATGTGAACTTTGTGCAAAAACAGGAGTCTTTAGCAATGGTGCGTAGCTTAGGCCTACCACATCTGCCTCACTGTCAAAAACAAGGTCAGTGCTCTTTGAGGACTCGTCATGCTTGTGGGACAATAAGCAAAATGAAAATTTCTTGAGACCCAATTGGGATGGCAATGAAGTGGGCTCACTATCGAACCCAGCAAGCCCAACAGGTTGCTGGGCCGACAAATTGGAGCAGCCCACGAGAAAACCAGGCACAGTTTCCTCTAGGGTGTCGAACATTAAATTCCCAGTTGTTGACCCTATCAAAATCCCATCTGTAGTCCATGAAGCAAATATGTATTTATATGATGGACATGGTGCACCAAGCCCACATTTCGATCTGACATATTGGCTAATAACTTGACTGCATTGTTCATCGTTGCAGAACACAGTTTTTGAAGAAGCCGATCGATCGGGGATGAAGGGTGAGATCTTCTTGGGGTCTATGTTAGGGAAGGAACAATTAGAGCATGTGTAATTGGATGTGCATGGGAACCAAACAAGGCTGCTGGCTGTGTTCATCACAAAGGGCATGGTCTGTGGGGGAGTCCCAAAGTTGAGTGACATGGTGTAGCCTCCAAAGCTACGAGGGAAGAGAGGAATTGTAGTGGGATGGTCTTGTGCTTTGCCTTTGAACTTGTTTTCCACATGCTTGCCTTTGTGTTTACCATGTTCTTTTTTAAGACTTTTGGGGTTTGGGATTTTTAGGAGCTCTTTGAGAGGGAATTTGGTTAATAAAGAATCGGTGGTGGGCTTGAGCATAGTGTCTTGTTGATCTTCATGTGAGGATGGGGTTTTGGTGAAGGGTTTGGGAGGGTTGGCTATGGTGATGGACTTATTGGTTTGTGTTGATGAAACAATTAAGATTTCCAAAGTAGAGAGAAAGAAGAGGTAGGAAGGAAGCAAAGTGACCCCCATGGGTTTCTCTTTTGAAGTGTATTGTACAATTAGTTACTATTTATAAAAGCTGAGAAATAATGGTTGTTAATTGGATATTCTTTATGTTGCATTGTCATATTATAAATTAAAACATTATATTTACATAGAATTTCACCTATACATAACATGTCTCATATTGTCTTCCATGAGAAAATTAATTACCATAAAAGAACTTATTAGGAGGAAATATAAGGCAAGTTCAATTTCAATTCCTTCATTTCTCTTTCTTTTATTTATATACATGAGCTAATAGCATTGTAGCATTTCAAAGTTGTGTGGCAGTGAAATGTGATTTGAGAAAAGAACCATTGGTTCCCTTGAAAAGAGAGGGTAGAAAGGAACTGAGATTAACGTCTAAGAAAACTCAAAATCTATTCGTTAGGTTTAATATAGTTGAAGGAATGTGTACTTATTTGTAAAAATGATTTTTAGTGTTCTGTCTTTCCTTGAAAAGTTGTGTTTTCTTTTTTTTTCAACAATAATTATAGAACATAATTTGAATCTAAAACCTCTAGCATTCTCGTAAGAACCAATAAGAAAATTAATAAAATTATTAGTTAAGTAATTCTAAGATTTACTATTAAGTTAGGTAATTAATTCTAGAGATGGTTAGACTTTGGTCATTTAGAAAAACAGTTTTAGATGAAAACTGGTGGTGTTTTAAAATTTATAAGAAAATTATTTTAATTCATAATAAAATCATTTTAATTTATAAGAAAATTATTTTAATTCATAATAAAGTTCTTTTAATTTATAAGAAAATTATTTGAATTCATAATAAAGTCTTTTTAATTTATAATAAAGTCATCCCCCGATTTGAAGAGTATTTCTCCTTTTAAGTGTAGAGTGAGTTTTATAGAGGCTAGATGTTAAGTTTTAACTTCGAGATTTTGGATTTTGCCCAAAATCCCGGAGTTAAAATATAACATAAATCCGTCAAAGAAAAAAAATAAAATGACTTGATTAAAAATTCTAAATCACTACCGATTTTAGTCTAACAAAAATTCATAAAATGGACTAAAATCTAATCATCCCTTAATTCTATTTACACTCATCATTTGACTCTTCACACTTAAAGAAAATTATCAACCGGCGAACTAGCATGTGATGTAATGATACTTCTATTCTCAAAGAAGAGTCCCAAATTCTACTCCCATTTTCCAGAGATCTTTAAAAAATTATCAAATACTTATCTAGGTAACATAATTGTAGCTGTGTAGTACATGCACTAGCTTTTTTTTTTTTTTTGGGTCGAGTAGTGCATGCGCTAGCTAATTAACTCTATAGCGTTTTTGATTGAGTAGAATAATAAGACCGGCTAATATGAATAACAAGCGACAATGTATTCAAAAGTTAAATTTAATACGATTGTAAAATTAATACTTCATTAAATAAAATTCAATTTTTAAATATGTTGTCCCTCACTTATCTCTCATATTTTATTCTTCATATTAGCTGGACTATGAGTAAAATAACATGCCAACACAACAAAACAAATCCTAAAATGTTGGATTTCAATTGATATAACAGTGTCTTATTTTTTCATATCCGACTCAACTCCGATCACCATTTATTTCTAACAATTAAAATATATCCCGTACATAAACGTTGCAACCTCAAATTCTCAATCACAATCTTCTTGCTTAAATCCCAACCTCCCAAGTTTGAGATCAAACTCCAAATGAAAATCCATCAACAAATAATTCCCTATAATTATATTTGGACCTCCACTCAAGGCCACATTAGGAGCTTCACCCCCTATAATATCCGTGGTGAGTGACAAGCACAGCACATTCTCCTTATCGTCGTACAAGAAATAATTAGTTACAGGAAAATCCATTCTCGCACCACCCTCGAACACAAAGCTCAGTCTCGGGACACTGTTAATGTCCGTATCAACAAGACTGAAGCAAGGCCCCAACACTCCCTGGTCCGGAGCTCTCTCGTAATCCCCCATTTGGTTCTCAAACTCGTCCGCCACTTCTCGAAACACCGACCTCCCCAAGAACGTGAAGGGTATGCCCGTGTCGATAATCGTACCACCATTCCCGTCCTTGTTCGGCAGCTTCTCTTCAATTGGGATCCGAATGCGGTAATCCCCAACAACAATTTCTTCAAGATTCACGTATCGGTACCCGTAGAAATGGGCATCGATCGGGGTTATTGGGTTTCGGATCAATGGCGTGTAGCTAAGGTCGTGGTACACCAAGTCATCGTTCAGAACAAGGAAGCTGTGTCTGAATGTGTCATCGTAGTAGTGAGAGAGCAAGCAGAATGAGAATTTATGGACACCCATTTGGGAAGGGAGTGACTCGGGGCTGGAACCGAACCCGACCCGTCCAAGTGGCAAATGGGTTGACGATTTGGTGCATGTGACCACAAAGTCGTGCACGGAATTCTCCATGTTCTGCTTCACTGCCTGTCCAACTATGTTCCCCAAGGAAATCCCCTCTGTAGTCCACGAAGCGTATGTGAATTCGTACCCCGGACACTTTCCGAAGAAGCGTTTGCATTTGGGCTTCTTGTTGCGGTGAATCGAATGGCACATTGAGGATTTACAAGGTATGGACTGCACAAAAGACCCAGTTGGGTTGAAATTTGGGGTGCTTGGGAGGGTTATGTTTGGGAACGAACAGTCGGAGCACTTGTAGTGGGAGGTGCAGGGCACCCAAACAAGGTTGCTGCCGGTGTCCATAATGAGTGGAATGGGTTGTTTGGGTTTGCCAAAACCGAGGTTGACGGTGTGAGCTCCGAAGCTGCGAGGGTACAGAGGCATTGTGCTGAGGCCTTTGCCGTCTTCGCTGATTCTGTTTTCGGGGTCTATGTTTTCTGGGGTGCCTTTGTATCTCTCTCTCTCAAGATATGTGGCTTCTCTGCTTGTTGTCTTGGTTCTGAAATGGGGTTTTAGGAGGTTTCTGAATGGGATTTTGATCAATTGCTTGGTGAGACTTTCTCCTACGGAATCAATATGGGATTTGATCACCATGGTGGTGTTGCTACAATTTGTTTTTGTAGGTGAAAGGGTTAGGATCATGAGGAAATACAAGAGAGAAAAGTGGCAGAGAAGCCAAGCAATTAGTGCCATGGAGTTTACTTCTCTCTCAATTTTCTGATCACTTCTTAGATTGCATGCATGAAGTCGATGATCAATAAGTTACGAGTACCGAGGATGTTTTATATTACTGTTTGTTGTGGTTTCTTGCTGTCAAATTAATTTATTGAAGCAATGGATCAACAACACATACAGGGAGTAATACTCTATTGATAATAGCTTAATTGATGATTCTGGTGTAGAGAATAATATATTTGTCTATGAGTAAACTGTAATAGACATGGTGTCCGGTAGTATATATATATATATATTGAAAAATAGCCTTTCCAATATATATCTGCATAAAAATGACCTCTAGTGTTCTTTAAAGAGCAGAAAATGGAGAGTGAACAGATTTGAATACTCAACCTAGTAATCTCTTTGAGTGAAGAAGAAGACAATATATATTGCATCAAATAGCTAGCTAGTACTAGCTACATGATCATTTTGAAAAACAGGATCCAGCCAAGTTGGCCCTTCCTACAACCAAATGTTTATGCTTATAAATCCCTCATTCAAAATCCCAAACTGTGCCAAATTAAGCATAACCAAGCTTAGGTACCATTATATTGACAAGAAACAAAAGTCTTATATATTTTTGCGAGCCATCTCAAATTCTCAATCGCAATTTTCTTGCTTAAACCCTAACCTCTCAAGTTTCAGATCAAACTCCAAATGAAAATCCATGAGCAGATAATTCCCCATAATAATCTTTGGACCCCCACTCAACCCCACATTAGGAGCTTCACCCCCTATGATATCAGTGGTCAGTGACAAGCACAGGGCATTCACTTTATCATCATACAAAAAATAGTTGGTGATGGGAAACACCATTTTTGCACCACCATCAAACACAAAGCTCAACCCAGGAACACTCTTGAAAATGCCCTTATCAACAGTACTGAAGCAAGGCCCCAAAACCCCTTGGTTTGGAGCTCTCTCATAATCAACAATTTGGGTAACAAACTCCTCTGCCACTTGCTGAAATACAGACCTCCCCAAGTAAGTGAAGGGTATGCTCGTGTCCATAATCGTCCCACCATTCCCATCAGCCCCTGGAACTCGATCCTCCTCTGGAATCTTGATGTAGGCATTCCCAACAATGATCTCTTGAAGATTCACAAATCTGTATTCATAGAAATGGGAATTGGGCATTTCTGGGGCTTTGATCAGTGGCGTGTAGCTCAAGTCAGTGTAGAGCAAGTCATCGTTCAGAACAAGGGCACTATGTCTTCCTGTGTCATCGTAGTAATGGGACAACAAGCAGAAGGAGAATTTCTCGAGAGCCATTTGGGAAGGCATCGATTCCGGGGAAGAACCGAACCCGACCCGCCCGAACGGCAAATGGGTCGCCGAGTGAGTGCACCCGAACACAAAATCGGCCACAGAGTCCTCCACAGTCTCCTTCATCGCATCCCCTTTCATCTTCCCGATTAAAATCCCTTCGGTTGTCCACGAAGCGTACATGAACTCATAACCAGGGCAGCTTCCGGCGTACCTGCATTGGTGTTTCGATCGGTGGATCGAGCTGCACATTTTGGCTTCGCAGTACATGGGCTTAGAGAACGATCGAACGGGGTCGAAAATCGGGGTCTTTTCGAGGACTATGTTTGGGAACGAACAGTTGGAGCAAGAGTATTTGGAGGTGCAGGGGACCCAGACAAGGTTGCTGGCGGTGTCGAAAACGAGTGGTGTGGTCTGTTTTGGGGTTCCCAAGCCGAGAGAGAGTGTGAAAGCTCCAAAGCTGCGGGGGAAGAGAGGGATTGTGGTGGGAGGGTCTGTTTCTTTGTGTTTGAATTTATTTTCTTTTAGGCCCTGGTTTTGTTCTTTGCCTTTGTACCTGTCTCTTGGACCTACAGATTCGAACCCTCCTCCTCCTGCCTTTGGCTTGGGTCTGAATCTTGGGGGTATGAGTTTTTTGAATGGGATTTTGAGGATGAATTCCTCAATGACACTGCTTTGTACGCTATCGAGGGTGAGGGAAGTGGGCATGGCTTGAGGTTGAGCATAGTGTGAGTTTGTGTTTGTGGCTGAAAGGGCTATGATGGTGAGGAAATACAAGAGAGAAATGTGGCTTAGAAGCCAAGCAACTGCCATGCTCTCTCTCTCTCTCTCTCTCTCTCTCTNTCTCTCTCTCTCTCTCTCTCTCTCTCTCTCTCTCTCTCTCTCTCTCTCTCTCTCTCTCTCTCTCTCTCTCTCTCTCTCTCTCTCTCTTTGAAGACTGGTCTTATGATGAATTGGAGCACAAAGCTATATATTTCACCATGCACCTATTATTATTTTTGTTGAATCCCAACTGTTGGTGGTCTCTCTAGTGATCGGAAGAGACAGTGGTGGAATCAAAAATAGGTCAACACCGGTTACACCCTTAACTCTATATTACTATATAAGGGTGTAGTTTGGAGATATCATAGTATTACAACTTTGACCAATTGGTCATATTTGTTTGTTTGGTTAATTTGCAGCGTCTTTTAAACTTTCACATAGGTACAACTCCTAAGCCACCCAACTTGGTCTCATATATATTATGATAGTACAAACAAATAAAAGAAATTATAAGATTTCGTAATTTCACATTTTCAAACGGGGCCATTGGTTTTTGGCACTATTTTGCTGGAAAATGAAAGAAATTTGTTTTTTTTTTTTGGTGGGAGAAAAATAAAAAACTTTAGGCACTATTGGCTCAACCTCAGAAGTAGAAAATACATACAAATTTGGGTTTGACAGTGGGTAATTTCAAGCTTGGGCTCTAAATCCATATTGATTCAACCCACGATTGCGGTACATACACGTATAGGCCCATTACTACATTGGGCCATACTCCAAAGACAGATTGATAGGTGCATAACAGTTGCATCATCTGGTTGCCAGATGGTTGAGCTTTGCACCATTAAATTGGTCAGCCACAAGCAGTTTATGGGGCTCATTAGACATAGATAGAGCCATAGAGGCCCGTAATCTGTTTTATCTTGTGGTAGTGTCTATATTCCTTTTTGTTTGTTTTTTTTAATTAAATAAAGAGGGATTTAGGGCTTGTTTATAGGGTTTATACTTTTTGTTTTGTGATTTTTAGTTACGCTAATACTAATAGCATTCCTCGTTTTGCTCCTAGCACACATCATTTAGGTTCTAGCACACCCAATTCTGGCTTACTGATTTTAGTGTATTTTTAATATTTTAATATTTCATTATTTATCAAAGCTTTCACTAGGCCACATCAGGAATGGACCAATGGTCTGGCCATGGGTTCGAAGATTCTTGGCCCATCCCCTGGGCCCAAGCCTAATTTCTCAAGGTCCAATCCATTCACTTCTCAAGGACAAAATGGCTTAAGAGTTAAGACTTTGGTCGAGCATAGTCAAGAATCACACCAGCCCAACCCATTTTGCAAGCCTACATAATTATCGCTTTGGTCGATAATTTTGTATGCAGCCGACAAATTATCGCTTTTTTTATGAATAGAACTAAAATTCTAAAGCTGAATCCCAAATTATTATTTATTTCCAAGAGATCTATTATACATGTTTGAAGACTTGCTTGAAGTTAGGTAGTCCGTAGTTGTGTGTTTAATTAATATTACCGTTCCAATTTAAAAATAAAGAAAAGAATATTGTTCCAAATGATTGGATGCTATAGGTCCTTTTGTTTTTTAATGGACAATGCCACCGTATATCTTTGCTAGTGTAAAGTTTGTTTATTTTTTATCAATTCTTTGTTTGTTCAATGTATGAATGTATCTTGAATATCTTGATGGGCGATTTTGCTTGGATATCAGAGGATCAGATTCATAAGTACTTGTAACTTGTAAGCTTTTTAATTTGTTTTAATTAATTTGTTATCAAGTCCACCAAAAACACGTTGAACACTTCAAAATCCTTCATGTGTTGGTTTTCGCTGTTTTGACATTTGGGAATAGAAATTAATGAGAATTCTTTCGATGCACAACTATTCTCAATATACATACATAGATTGTTCTAAAATACGAAGCTTGTCTCACTCACATTTGCTTACATATGTTCAAAAAATATGAATTAGTATTTTTTATTTTTTTTTTACACTCACACACTTTCTATCAATACAGGCCATGTACACCAAAGAATCTTGCATACATGAGATTATACTCTAACAAATTATACTCTACAAATTGAAATGGATGAATTTCTCAATTCAATTATGACAACAACATCAGCATCATACTAACATCCATATGGTAGCAAAATCCTACACACATATTTACGCTTTTTGTAATTTATTCATACAGTAGAGTTGAAGAGGCTTCAGCTTCCCTGGTTTTCAATTTTTATGATTGAAAATGTGGTTTGGCTGGGTTCCAAATACCAAGTATGAAAAGAGCAGAAGAAGTAGCAGCGCATTAAAGAGTGAAGGTGACAATTAAGGTGCATTGCAGCGTACCTTGCAGGTGGTTATGATTAGGAAAAGGCAGGGCTACTTTTTCTGGGAGATAATCCCATCTTTTTATTGTCATAATCATTTCGCTTTGATTGATTGATGTGTCCATAACTTAAAATCATCAATATATTTTATTTCAGGGAATTACAGTAATGCATAAAGTAATAATGCTTTCTCTTTTTCATAGCTCTAGCCTCTAGCTGATATTATTGGAAATACAACTAGAAGTCTAGAACAAGATTTTTTCTCCCATTTTGTATATTTAAATGTTTCGGTACTTATTCACTATTAAAATACAAAATTTTACCATTAAATATAACGGTACGCACCACTTTATAAAAAATAAATTCATAAAATATGTATTAAAATATATAATATGTTAAATCACTCGACTAATGGATTTTGAATCGATTTAATTTTTTGAAGAGTTAATTAAGTTTGGATTTTTTAGAAAAATAATTTTTAAAAAGAAATTGAGGGTGTTTTAAAATTTATAAAAAAATTATTTTAATTTATAATAAAGTCTTTTAATTTATAAGAATTTTTTTAAAATTTATAATAAAGTCTTTTTAATTTATAAAATTTTTTTTATTTATAATAAAATCATTTAAAGGGTATTTTTCCTGATTTGAAACGTATTTCTTCTTTTATAGTGTAGAGTGGACTTTATAGAGTTCAAAATTTTAGAGTTAAAATCTAATATAAAATCGTCAAAAAATAAAAAATAAAAAAATTTGATTACAAATTTGAAATGATTTTAATATATAAAAAATTTATAAAATAAATTAAACTTTAAATTTTTTTTAAAATTATTTATTATAACATACATACGCTCTCGTATATAAATTGTTCAGGTACGTTTTTTTTTTGTCTGAGTTCACGTACTTATTTGGCTAATCAATAATATACGTATTAATTATTAGCAAATGACAAAAAAACAATTTGTCACATCTCTCAAAGATGCTTTTGAAATTCCAGTAATCCTTGATTTTTCGAGTGTTTAAGCTTCATATAGAGATGATAGATATGATTAGATTGGAATCCATAATTGACATGTGATAATGAAATGTATGTGTTAGTCTTCATTGAACGAAACTGAACTTTCACAAACATATAGATAAAACTACAAGATTTTTTAGCCACGTGCGAACATGAATTTCGGAAAAAGTTGAAGCTTGAGTTTTGCCAACACTGTTCATCACGAAGGCAGAAACAACCACGTATCAGCTTTTTAACCTATGAGAGCTACGTGGATGCATTGAGGCCGTAGGTTATGATCATCTGACGTCACGAGAGCTGCATTTAAAGATGATGAACATGCATGCAGCGGAAAGCCCGGGAATGGGCACACGTGCGACAAGCCGCCGGCAAGCAACCGACTGCGAGAGGATAGCAGAGACGTTTAGAGATAGAGAGAGAGAGAGAGAGTAGACATGTAGAGCAGATCGATGGAACAAAGAAGTAAGAAAGAAAGCAATAAATGTCTGTCAATTGGTGCAGTGACAAAGGCATGTTCTTGGACAGTGATCGGACTATTCGTACTATGCCTCGACATTTGTAATTTTCTTTACTGATTACTATTTGTATTATTGCCAAAACATAAGTTCAAAGATTTCTAAGAAGAAAATTGTCAAGATGTTCGCACACACTATTTTTGCTTTCTACACTCCATTATGGATTGTAATATAAATTTTGTTGGTTTTTCTACGTTGTGCAAAGTGGGTGGTGTAGAAAATTTAACGAGGCACAATTAACACTATCCAAATCCATCTACGAAAATGTTATTTTGTGCTTCTTTCTTATTTTTTATTTTGTTGATACAAATTTTCGTAAAATAAATGCGACAATTTAGAATGGATAATCGGCTAATAGAAGGCTTTATTGAATGATGGTTAGAATTGTGACTTGAGATGATCAAGACTTATTGGATTGTTGGTTGAAGCTGATAAGATTTTCTAGCTGCATTAACACAAGATTAACGGAGATGAACCGGTGTAGTACCAGCCAAATATATTCCGATGATGAAGTCAGTGATGTATATTTGATAATGTTTTGAGTAAAAACAAAGTATGAACTTAGGAGAATATGAAAAACAATATAAGATCTTATGAATTATTCTCAGCTGGTTATATGTGTATTTGTAAGGATTTTGTGAGCAATTTGTGAACCATTTCTTTTGTGTACATAAGAGAGTTTATATAGGTAAATGAAGTAGTGAAAGTTAATTAAGTTACTTGCATGTGGATAAGTGGATGAAGAGAAGCCACGTATTCGGTCAGGAACAATAGCATGCACATTTATCCATCACTTTTGCATTCAATGTTGCATTGAATGCAAGTACGGTGGATCAAGTGGAATTCCCTAATAGTCATGGTTGTGAGCTGAGATGTCTCATCTGTTAGAAAGTCATGTCAAGTACACTCGAGTATGGCGGTGGAAGGCCAAGTCGATCCGAACACATATGTCTCCTCATATGCAGATATGAAAATCACACATGATTGGATCAGATGTGGATGAGCCGATCAAGTATTTGATGTAATGATTACTTCGGTTGTGATTGGAATTTAGGATGACATATAGATGTCGAGTCGAATTGATAATGCCTGTGAAAAGATGAACTCTCAAGTTCTCAATAAATCCCAATGTCAGGTTGGTTCGGATCGGACTTGGGCAATCCTGAGGTAAGAGCCGATCCAATCTAATCTAAACAATGCTTGTAATGCTGAGCTGGCATAGAGATATGTATGGCTAAGTCTGATCAAATTGACCGTTGAAAAGTCAGAGCAAAAGTATGTCCCGATCAGCCACGTATTATTCTATGATTAGTCATTGAATTCATGTGGATTTATCCACAAACACATTCTCTTAATTTCATTTTATCAATTCAGTAAAATTATTTATGGCTGCTACTTAACCTCTTCAAATCAAGGAATTAAATTTTAGATTTCGAAAAAATTTTGAGTGTTCAAAAATTTGATTTTGTTAAAAATTTAAATTAAAACAATTAAAACATTTTTAAAAAATTTGATAATTTAAATTCAATAATATTTCAAAACTTAAAAAAAATTGAATTTTGAAGAAATTTTTAAAATTTAATTCCATGCTTAAAATATGGGGTGTAGGCTTTTTATGTAGACTTTCATTAATTTTATCATTTTATCAATGCTTTCTTGGCCAAATCGGTTTCTCATCTCACATCGTCCAATGATTCATAGCACTACCAAGCATACAAACTACAAAGCATAAGAAGTCTCCCATATTTGAGACAAACCTCAGTACCTAGTATATTCGTGTATTCTATTATGGTGAAAAATCACGATAAAAGAGATGTCTTTGATATTAATTTTTCGACTTAATATAAATGAAGAAATTTACAAATCATAGGTCTCATAAACAATTTAACACACATTCACAAATGTATATGGAATTCTCAATATAGCGTTACCCTATAATTAATGATGAGAGGATGAATTTTATATTCCGATGGAGAACCGAAGAAGGAATAAAATGACTTAATACGATCCTGCATAAACTAATAAGAACTAGATACGGAAGCTACTACAGATTCTCTTTTTTTTTCTTTGTTGACCCATATATAAGCTACTTGCATAATTGAATGTGAAGTTGTGAACTAATTTATTAGTATGACGACTTCAACAATGTCATTGAAGTTATAAAATATTAAAATCAGATAATGGTTCGGTTTATAGCTTGGTTTTTATGTCTGGTAATTTCTTTTTTAATTTTTTCATTAAGGAGTCTGTTCGTTTCCTCGTTTAGTACTGTTTTATGTTTTGATAAATGCAATATATTGTCTTATTATTCTCTTACCGAGAGTCTTGATATTATATATGAAGGATTGGGAAAGACTATTTTATAAGAACCTTTGAATTAATCAAATAACACTTACTTTACCGACTTTATATTAGGACAACAGACACTAAAGATGGTGTATTTAATTAGATTTTTAATAGGTTTTTGTAGAGTTTTTAAAAGTGATTAACTTTGGTAGGATTGATGAATTTTTAATAACTTTTATAAACTACACGTAAACTTTGTCAGAATTTTGTTTTGAATTTTAACAAAGTTTATCTGACTTTTCTCGTAAACTTTAATGGATATTTATAGACTCCTAATAACTTTGATAGAATTTTATATTATTTATTTTAAAATTTATTATTTATCTAATATATTTTTTATTTTTTTGTCTTTCATATTATTTATTAATTAATTTATTATTGCAATCAAACCAAAACTGTCAAACTGTCAAACTCGAAACTTTTGGCTCTTAACCTCTCCTTTTTTAGAATGAATCTATTCATCTCTAGTAGCTTATTGCATAATGTGAATCATTTTGAAAGTTCTTCCATAAATGTTGTTTATAAAACAAACAGAGCAACATAAATATAGAGTTGCATTTTAGCAGAAAAACCGAAACTCATTGGTTCATTGACTCAATATTCTCATATGGGTTGTCTGTTTTTCATTTCTCACTCATTCTTTTTCTTGCAAAAGAAACCTAATAAAACCCATATATATATATATAAACAATTGATTGAGGATTGGGCCATCAAATTAGACTATAAAATTGAAATAATTCCCAATATATGCAGTTGGAAGACTAGCTATTGGCACGTCTAGACTTGATGGGCATTCAAAATAGCTTTCTCAAAATTGAAGATGATGGTTAAGGTACATAATCAATATAGGAGTTTACATAAATAAATTTTACTGGCAAAGGTTTTAGTAGACGTCTTTATTATAACCACTTTTTTTTTTAAATGTTAAATTTTGAAATTCATAGAAATCTCTAAAGAGAAAGCTGGAGAATTAATGGATTTTTTTATTTATATTTTATACTGTAAAGTCCACGAAACTCCATTATTTAATAAAGTCTTTAAAAATCCATGACTTTTTCAATACTATATGACTTGTGTAGACTTTATAAAAGTCTACATTGAATAACACTAAATTTTTATAAATTTTTTTTAAATATATATTGAATATTACTAAATTTTTATAAATTCTTCAAAAGTTTAGATTGAATACACTTAGACTTTTAATTTTCATTAAAATCCATCAAACTTCATATTGAATACACCCCCCTAAGTATTTATAAAATTTTTAATTTTTTTTTTGAACAACAATTGTTGATTAATAAAAGAAAAAAAATCACAAATAATTTTTATTTTTTATAAATAAATGAGACACCAAAAAGACTCATATATAATCAAACAAAATGTTATAATATTATTTAAAATCTACAAGATTAGAATGATAGTGAGTAACTTTAATATATACTACTCTCATCTTTTATTATACATTTATACCCCAACAAAATTTCGGCAGATTTTCTTGTGGACTTTGCTCCCTTGTGGACTTCTCAGGTTTGGAAAGTAAAGATTAATTTCATAATCACCAAACTCCTATCTCAACATTTCAAATTTCGGTTGATAAATAATGATTGGCTCCATGCCTCCATCACGTGGAGAAGCACCTCTTTCAATTTCGTCTCACAATTAAACATATATTATTTTCTCTCTTTTTATTTTAACAAAATAAAAAAATTAATTCATACCCTGAAATTAAAAAACAAAAAGAACATGTGTTTGTTAGATGGGGTTGAAGAAGGTGCTCCTCCAAGAAATGGAGCCAAGTATTATTCTTGATATTATTGCAAAAAGAACATAACAATTTCTTACATATAATAAATAAATTGAGTCTTAGAACAAACTTATATATTAAGAAATGAAATATTGTGAAATCCTTAGCATAAATTGCATAATAGCATGGTTGGCAAGAGATAAATGCTGATAAAAATTAAAACAATTGACGTTAATAGAAAAAATATGTAGTAGGGTTGCAGGATGTTTAATTATATATTTGAATTTAACATCAGCTGTATTACTAAATATATAGTTTTTCCGGCTTTCATTTCAAGTGTGAAGTGGCTGCCGCACACAAAAGAAATTGGGTTCACACGTGAGCTGCATGCACATAAAGAAGACGGAGTCATTTCCATACGACTAAAATTGGAGAAAATGCTGCAAATTTTTTAAAATCTAATTTGAAGCAATTAATTCATGCATTTTATTAAGGAGAAAATTACAGATTTAGTTCAGTTATTTTATATTTAGTTCAATTTTGGTTCACAATTTTTTTTAAGTTATGTTTTGTTCTACTAATTGTTCCACTTGTTAAATAAAGGTTTAGATTTGTTTTCTCAAATTTGATCTGTCTTTTAGCCTATCAAATCTCACTTAAATTCAGCAAACATATACTTATTTTAAAGTTATGCATTTATTCTTTACAAATATATAAAAATTATTCAAATTGAAATTCTAAAACTCAACATAATTGACCTCAAAGTAGGGTATTCGAAACTATCAATTTTTCAAACTTCCCCCAATCTCAATTCTCTTAGATTCTAATACTCTAAATTTGTTTTTATAACTAAGAAATGATGAAATGTTACTTATACTTTAATTATAATTGAAGAAAATACAATCTAAAATACAATCTAAAGGATTTAAAATCACAAATTTGGACATTTATTGAACAAATCAAATAATTAGTAAACCAAAACAAAACTTAAAAAAGATTGCAGACTAAAATTAAATTAGGTATAAAATAAGTAAACCAAATTTATAATTTTCTCTTTCATTGAGACTACAAAAATTTAAAGAAAATGAGGCTCTATTATAAAGATTTTAAAATATATAGAAATAGTTAATTTGCAAGTAACTCTAATGAATTAGTTTAATCGGTGAACTATTCTATAAGCACAATATGACTTTTATAAGGGATTAATAAGTGTAATAAGTGAGAGACATCACATTTAATGGTTGAATTTATTTAATTAAATTATTAATTTCACAATCTTATTAAATCCAATGATTGAAATTGAGAGAAGATTTTGTCATATAATTTTTTAGGCATAGCTATTGGGTAGTAGGGTTTGGCATCGGTCAATATTCAACCTATCAGTCCAGTTTTCCCACTAAACCAATGCTGACAATTTCCCCAAAAAGGAGAATTAGCATTGACAAAGCCAAGATCAATCAATTTGAATACTAAAATTTGAATCAATTTTGGTTCGATTTCAGGTTCAGAGCCAATATCTTTGGAAGAGTGACAATGAGATTCTCATGATGGCAAACAAAAGAAGAAGAGAAGGAGAACACCAAGAGTGATGGAGATTGGCGTTGGCGACGAGGCGACTTAATCTAAAGCTAGAATGAGAGAAACTACAAGAGAAAGAACATATCGAGGGAGAAAGAAGAGGTTGAATCGAGAGAGAGACAGAGAGAGGGAGAGGGAGAGGGAGAGAGAGAGATATATATAAGAGAAAATATCGAAATTAGGATGAAAGAGAGTGTGTGTGTGCGCGCGGGGCATCTGCAAGTGGAAGGACATGTATTTAAAAAAAAAAAAAAGTTTGATGTGTTCAATACGATTAAAACCGATCGACGGTTCGAGAAATTAAAATCAGCTACGTACCTAATCGGTTCAAGCTAGGTTAATTTTCTTTTTGCAACAAAATAAGAAAGAAAAAAACAATTAGATTGACCAGTCCAGTTTGGTCATGTTTCTTAATCCTAAGTGCCCACCCCTACACTTTAGTTCCAAAAACCAGATCCTTTGAAATTGTCCTACAATAACCCTTTTATCTTTTTTTCTTTGCTTATGATAAAATAAAATTAGATTGAATTGGGGGCCATTTCATGGTAAAAATTAGGAGTATAAAAACTTCACTACTCTCCTCAAAGATAGCTTTGAGACGCATATGATATAATGCAACTAAGGATTAAGTATAAAATAGTTAGTTGATATGGTATATAAATAACAGTATTCACATTTAAGTAAGTACTTATTATCAAGGAGTGAAATTTCAAAAATTTCGGCGAAATTTCGCCGAAATTTTCGTTTTTTAGGGGTCCCGAAATTTTATACCATACCCGTTAATTTTCGTTAATTTTTCGACGAAATTTCGGTAATTTCGCCGAAATTTCGGGAAAATTTCGGCCGAAATTTCGAAGCCGCCTCATGTTCATTTTTGTAAACTGTCAGCGAAATTTCGCCGAAATTTCGACGAAATTTGGCGAAATTTCGCGACTATACATTTAGATCTTCATCTGCCCAGCCCCATTTCTTTCCATTTTCATCTCTCAGATCTCTCTCTATCTCTATTCTCTGTCTTCTCCTTGGGCCTCGTCCTTGCGAAGCTTCTCGAGCCGCATGAGCTCGACCTCCTTGATGTACTTCTTGCGGACCTCCTTGACTTGCTTGGCGTACTCTCAGTGGAGGCGCGCGAGCTTGGCCTCCGCCTGTTTTGGGTCTCTGGGGGCCTCCCAGCAACCGATGAAGGAGTTGGGCTCGGAGTACTGGTGATTCTGCTGGTGGCTGTTGTGGTGCGACGGCTTCGTGGTAAAATTTGGGTGTTGTTGTGCACTTGTGATTTGTGCTTTGGGTGCAGCTTTTGCTTTGGGTGCAGGCTGTGCATCTTTTGCTTTTCAGTTAAAAAGGTAAGTGGTAAAATTTGGGTGTTGTTGACTTGTTGTATAGCCTGCAGTCACGGGTGAAAAGGAAGAAGGAAAGAAAAAAAAGGAAGAAGGAAAGAAAAAAAAGAAAAAGAAAGAAAAGAAAAGAAAAGAAAAGAAAAGAAAAGAAAAGGAAAGGAAAGAAAAAAAAAAGAAAAAAAGAAAAAAAAAAACACGTTTTATTTGCGTCTATGCGCTCGTTGACCCGAGACTTTTCCAACAAGACTAAAATTAAGACTGAGTCTTTTCTAATTTTTATTGTTTCTCAATGACTTGCCAAAATCACTTAAAATTCAAATAATTTACCAAAATTAACTTCGAGGTTCGAAAAACGTTCTGTAAAATCTCGTGAGCTCGTCTCAATAAATTTTATTTTTGTACTACTTCAAATTCATTTATTTCCTTCCAAAATTCCTCAGAAAAATTCTAATATCTTCGAATTAACAAGATAATTATCAATAAATCACTATTTACTTCAAAATAAATTATAAACCAACTTTTTGGGATCTCACAATCTATTTAGATTGTTTTTTGTTATTAGATTAAGTGGTTTAGAAAATAACAATACATGTCATTTTCTTATTTGTCCACATATGTTTTAAGGACAATTGGATTCAAAATGATTAAATATCCCTTAAAAAGAGGTCATTTTTATGTAATTAGTAATTAGTGAACTATTTTTATTTAACAGTATTTGCCTCCAGCGCACATTATATTCACCTTATATCATATGAAACCTACCATATAATTTAATTTCTTCAATATTTTTTATCAATGTAGTAGATAATATGTTAAATAAACATATGGTCAAGTTTCATTCAAAATTTCCGTATTTTGATAGCAATTTCCGTCGTTTTTGTTTAATTTTATCGAAATCGAAATTTTAATCGAAATTTCCGCGAAAATTTCCGTCGAAATTTCCATCGAAAATTTTCTCGAAACCGAAATTTTACTCCTTGCTTATTATTTTTATAATTGTCTACATTTAACATCTATTTATACTTTTAGTATGATGGTAAATAACATTGGAATATGAACTCAACCATATAAAAATAATTTTTTAAGCTCAGGAAATTAATTACTTTAATAGCCAAGTTTTGAAAGTTAAAAACTTTAATACCATGTGGTGTATGATCATCAAATTAAAATACAGAATGAATCTCATAAATTATATCTCATTATGTATAAGATAAAGTATATCTCAACATAATGGCTCTATTGATATAATTGTTAAAAATACTAACAATAAACCTATAATTCAGTGTGTGCACATTATTTAATATTCATCATAAAAGTTTAAACTATTAGGTAAGCTAAATGCTTAACACTTTTCTCGAGTGAGATCCTTCTTTAAGTGGTGAAAACACATAGATGATACTACATTTGGTGGCTAACACATCAAATATGTATCCTCAAAATTAAGTTATTAGATCTAGATAATACTCAATAAATATATATTTATAGTCTTAACAAACTATTTAAACCATCTCATCTGATTAATTTATGCATCATCTTTCAAATAGAGATAAGATCAACATGTGTAGAGCCTACATAATAAATCTTACATCTATTAAAAAAATAATACACAAGATAATTAATTGAGATGGTTATTGTACACAATTGTACCAAGTACCAACGACGACTATTGATCTAATTTTTTTTTTTTTTTTTTTTAAACTTGATTTCCTTTGATAATAAAAGAAATAATTGCACAAAAACGTATTGGGCCAAAGTTGACCATGCGTAGCAGAGTATCACTGCCTAGACTTATAATTAATTCTCGTTCAATTATTTATTTTTGGCCAAAATAACACTTTTTGTCTTTGTACTTCTGTTAAATTTCCACTTTGATCCTATTATTTAATTTTGACAATTTCAGTGTACTTTAAATACGATAGCAATTAAGTCTAAATAGTTAATTTCGTTTAAATTGATGTTGAAAATTTAGAAGTGCATTGCAAGTTAGTGACATTTCAGACATTTTACTTTACCTGAATGCTTATATAAGTTCATATCCGCCCTTATACGCAATCAATAAAAAAAAATAAGTTTCAACGTGAAACTGAATATATTAAATGTCGAGTAAGAGCTTAAATCTGTATCTCATGTGCTAAGCACGTTTTTCCACATCAAATTCTTCTTCAACAATTTAAACTATGTTATAGTTAATTACACTTACACCCACTGAGGTTTATCGTCTTTTCACATACACTATTTGGGGTTTCAATAATTACACATATACCCTCTGAGGTTTCAAAACTATTGCATAAAACCTCCTATAGTGAGACGAAAAATGATAAAAATTATGCAAAAAATATGTTAAGGGATTAAATAGCCTAATAAGATTACTCTTCAACTTCAATACAAATATTTTATTTTTTATTTATTTATTTTTGTCTCTTGTAGGGGGTGTTAGAGTTAATTACACTTACACCCCCTGAGATTTATCGTCTTTTCACATATACCCTTTGGGGTTTCAATAATTACACATACACCCCTGAGGTTTCAAAACTATTGCATAAAACCCCCTATAGTGAGACGAAAAATGATAAAAATTATGCAAAAAAACATGTTAAGGGATTAAATAGCCTAATAAGATTACTCAAGGTGTAAGGTTCAACTTCAATACAAATATATTTTTTTTATTTATTTATTTTTGTCTCTTATAGGAGGTGTTAGAGTTAATTACACTTACACCCCCTGAGGTTTATCGTCTTCTCACATATACCCTTTGGGGTTTCATTAATTACACATACACCCCTGAGGTTTCAAAACTATTGCATAGAACTCTCTATAATGAGACGAAAAATGATAAAAATTATGCAAAAAAACATGTTAAGGGATTAAATAGTCTAATAACATTACTAAAGGTGTAAGGTTCAACTTTAATACAAATATTTTATTTTAATTATTTATTTTTGTCTCTTGTAGGAGGTTATATGCAATAGTTTTAAAACCTCAAGAAGTGTATGTGTAATTACTAAAACCTCAGGGGGTGTATGTGAAAAGACGATAAACCTCAGAGAGTGTAAGTGTAAGTGTAATTAACTCACTATGTTAACTATTTAAACTTAATTACTATCATATAAAAAATATAAGACTAAAATCGTCAAAAATAAAATTACAAGATCAAAGTAGAAATTATGTAAAAGTACAGGGACTAAAAGTGACATTTGACCTTTATTTTTTTCTCTCCTAGAAAACAACTTTCTACAATTCTATTATTATATTCCCCTGTAAGTAAATCATATTATATTATCAAAAAATAAAAAATAATCATATTTTTCTACCTTCCAAATAGGAAGTTGAGTGCTATATATAGTCCTATATATAAATATAATGTGAATTACTTGGCCAAGGCGTTATATATATCGTTATAAAGAAATACTCACTTTGTTTTCATTCTCAACCCTCCCCTCCTCTCCCTTGCTCTAAGGAGATCATTCATTATTCTCTAGAGAGAGAGAGAGAGAGAGAGAGTTATGGAAGAGACAAAGTCGAGATTCAACAGGATTTGTGTTTTTTGTGGTAGCAGTTCTGGGAAGAAAGCTAGCTACCAAGAAGCTGCTGTTGAACTCGGCAAGGAGCTGGTAATTAATTCACTTCCATATATTTCATTCTAATTGTAATTTAATTCGCTTTCTCTCTCTCTCTCTCTCTCTCTCTCTCTCTCTCTCGCTTTCTTTCTTTTCTTTGTATTAACTTTCTACTTCAACCTTCTGGGTTCCATCCCCATCCTAATTGCATAAAACAGTGTGGATAACCAAACCCATTTTAATTTTCTGTACATTAATTCGTCTATCTTTCATGGAAATTGGAGTTTGATGCCATTTTTCCATTTAAGGTTCATTTTCTTAAAGTGATTTTGTTCATCAAGTACTTGGTTCAATTTGGTAGCCTCTTTCTCTTCCAAAGAATGAGAATTTTTTTGTGTACAACCCTTGTATACAATTTTTGTCTCACAAAACTAGTCATGCGACTGAAATGTGACAGCTTGAATGTGAGTGATGAATTGTATGCAAACAGTTGTATACAAGATTTTTCTTGGTTAATTTCCAATTCTTAAATTTTCTTCCATTTTGGATTGATTACTTGTTCTGTGAAATGGAGATATTCGCTTTCTCAAGTATTGGGTGTGCGCGGTTGCGTGTTGCAACCAAACAAGCGTACAACGTGGGCATATGATTGTTGGAGACACTTGGAGAGTGTTGTATTAGCAGGCCAGCTGATTAGGGTTTCTAGCTGTGTGGCACGAGAGAGAGAGAGATTAGAGGGAGTGCTAGCTGTAACCTGGCTGTCAGTTGAGCAGCCTTCCTGCATGATCTCGGTTTTGATTTTAAGTAAATCTCTTTCATTTTAATTAGTTTTTATAAAACAATTAATTAATTATCAGTACTACTGGGTACCTCCGGCCTGCTTGCTTTTTAAAATTGTGCCCAGGGAACCAAACGTGCTCTCTTGGTATCATGACTCTTTTAAGCGTGTTGTCCGTCCTGGCCTGCTGGCCATATTCACAGCCTTCCATGCCCGAACTCCATGATTTTTGTTTATGGGGTTCCATCATTTTTTACATATATATATTTTTTATAAATTAATTAATTTCACTCTATAGCTAGCCTCTTTAGCTACCTAGGGTTTAAATCCATTCATTCCATCCACTGAGACATACATACATAGATAGTACTATTATTACTATCTTCTAGCTAGCTAGTTTTTTCAATCAATCATGTTCATTAATTTATCTTCTTCTTTTTTATGATGGATGAATTGGGTTTGTGACACGTGTTCATGGGTTTGGATTTCGATGTGGTTTTGAAGGTGGAGAGAAGGATTGATTTGGTGTATGGAGGTGGAAGCGTGGGATTGATGGGTCTTGTTTCTCAGGCAGTTCATGATGGCGGTCGCCATGTCCTAGGGTTTGTTTCTCTCTCTCTCTCTCTTATAGAATTCCACACACACACGCATACGCATAATTTAATTTTGTCATCATCATCATTATCCTCTTCTTAGGTTACACTGAAATTAAATGATTGGCCAAACAAAAACACAAAAAAAAAGTTACTATCAATACCTCTTCTTGAACCATTCAAATCAATCCCAATTATCTATTAGGTATTAGGTGGGTTCTCAAAGGCAGACAACATAAAAGATCAAATGGGATTTGTGCATTCCTCTTCTTCTTTTTTCTTATGTTTTGGGACAAAAAGGGTCATATTTTATGACAAACTATTATTGTGTCTTCTAGATATTGTGAACTTGGGTTCTAAAGCATATATATATGCACTTTATCTGGGTCCACAGTAGAATAAAAAAGTGTGAGTTAGTCTTTACCAATGTGGGGAGGGGGGGACGGGGCCTTTTTCATTTGAGCAGCTCTGATCAGTTGGATAAAAAGTTAAAGCCCTTTAGAGTCTTACAATGTCAGTTGTTCCCTCTGAAACTTCCAGTTAGAAAGATAAAGATGGTAAAAAGGCTTGGTAAAAGTCTCTGTGTTTAACTTTTAGAAAGTGCATGACATCGATCTCAATTTTGCAAAAAGCCTGGCCCTGCCCTGTAATCTAACTTTTGGCTATGTAGAAGAGGTGCCTAACTCACTGTCTAGTGTCCACTTGCAAGGTAGCCAAGTGTTTGATAAATTTATGAAGTGTATGTTAATTAATGCGAAACTAATTTATATGGAGCTTCACTGACAAATGTTCATGGGGTGTTTTTGCAGAGTTATTCCAAGGACCCTAATGCCAAGAGAGGTATATATATTAAAAACTTAATTTATATTTCTTGTAATTAATTAGTATTCTTAATTTGTAGCATATTATAATGTGTTCATTTTAAGTGATCCATGATCTGTGATGCTCTTTGCATAATTAATTATGGAATTGATTAAAATATTGCAGATAACTGGTGAGACTGTTGGAGAAGTTAGAACTGTATCCGATATGCACCAAAGGAAAGCGGAGATGGCCCGTCAAGCCGATGCTTTCATTGCCCTCCCTGGTATGGATTTCATCCATCAATCAGACATCTTGGATAACAGTATAATTGTCAATTACAAATGCTGAGGACAGTTGTCCTCGCGTGCTTAGGTGATTGTTAACCGTTGATTGTGTGAGTCCCGATTCTTACACACATCAAGAGTTGATAGTCATTCACATGCACGTGAACGACTGTTGAGAGCAACACTCTCACAATTGTTTTATAAGATATACCCTTCATTTAAAATTGAACTAATTTAAATTAATATCATGATCAGGTGGCTATGGCACCCTAGAGGAACTGCTGGAAGTCATAACCTGGGCTCAGCTTGGAATCCACCGCAAACCTGTAAGAAACACTCTAATCATCCACTTTTTTTATGGCATTTTTGAATGACATAAACAATTCTAATTATCCACTTTACAAGGAAGCAAGCCTTCACATGATGCCATGTTTTATGTTTGTTCAAATGTGGTTATGATCTTGTTAATAATTGTTGATGTCCCCAAATTTTCTGCTAGAACTCTGATTAATAATGAATACAATCTCACATTAAGAATGAACTAATATTTTATCATGTTCCTTGTCTCCATGAAATTATGTGCCCATGATTAAATTATCATGTTTCTTAAGTACACGGCTCTCTCTCTCTCATCTCCATAATTCCATATAGGCTTAGAAAGCAAAGTAAGTTAAGGGCATCTGATATAATATATATATATATGAATGATGAGTGAGTCAATCTTGTTGAGTGGTATGAATGTATGAGAAAATTAAAGTGTCACGTACATGATATATATAGAATCAATGCATGTGTACTTAATTCTGATTCACATGGAAAGATAGCATAAGATTTGGCATATTTCATGACTGAATAGTCATGATTATTCGGAGAATCTCCGTTTGAATGGGAGAGAGGTTTTAAAAATGAGAGGTTGTTGGTCAAAAGAAGGGTTTTTGGTCACAAGGCAATGAAGACATATAAACAACTTTCATATAATACAAATTAATGATATGATTAGTTAATTAGCTAGATGTTTGGAGTTGGATATTATAATTGATTAATTTGTTTTTTGTAGGTGGGGCTGTTGAATGTGGACGGCTACTACAATTCGTTGTTATGCTTCATTGATAAGGCCGTTGATGAAGGCTTTATTTCTCCTACTGCACGTCACATTATCGTGTCTGCTCCAACAGCCAAGCAATTGGTCAGACAACTAGAGGTAATTTAATCTCTTTATTTCTTTTATATATATGCTCCTGACCTAATTCACTCCGACACTCCGAATCCAAATAGTGAACATATTATTATGACTTTTCTGCACTCACACAATGAACTTGAAATTGATTTTATTTTTTTATTTTTTGGCAACAGGAATATGTCCCGGAGCATGATGAAATAACATCCAAGTTGGTGTGGGAACAGGTGGACAGAATAAACTACGTGTCTGAATCCGGGGTCGCCACGTGATATGTTTTGGTCTTTTTTTTTTTGCGTTTTGCGCCTCACAGTATATACGGTTAGTATACGGTCGGACGACACCGTACATCATCATTAGCAATAGGAACTTTGGGTCTTTTTGTAGCTGAGCCGGAAGGCAGAACACTCTCTCTCTCAAAGTCTATATATATATTTGTTTGAAGAAAGAAAAAAAAAAAAAGAAGATGAAGGAAATGCTTATCATCCATGTCTTTCACTTTTTTTGTAAAACTGTGAAGGAATCAATTCAAGTTTCTTCTTGCTATATGGTTCTCTGGTGTATTCTTTTGTAACAATGGCTTCTACAGTTTTTACCTTAAATTTGTGAGAAAAATATTTAGGAGAGTGCTAAAAGATATATTGCAATAGGAAAAACTTTACAATCCAATTCTTTTTTTAAGGCTTTTTTTTTAATTATTATCAACTCTTTCATATGAGTTGGGCCATTTGATATTGGGAGACTAATGTAGGATCCATCTCATGTGAATGAGGTTTTCATACATGGTTATGAAAGGTTGATGTATATATATATATATATATATGTGGTTACAATAATTTTCATCATTTTATGACCTTCCACACATATTAAATTAACTTTGTCAAGTCAATGGCTATTTTTTATTGCACACGTACTAAAACATATTTATTCGAGTATAATACTATTTTTTTTCTTTTTGATCATTTTAAAATAGAGACTAAATTACAATTTAGTACTTCAACTTTACGTGTTGTTTCAACTTAGTAACTTTTAAAACTTGCAAAATAGTACTTTTGTTAGTTTTTCTGTCAAATAAATCGTTATCTGTTGACGTTGCAGGAGTATTTTCGTCATTTTCTCTAATATTCAAATTTTTTTTAAATATTATTATTTTTTAAATTTAGAGAAAAAAAACTAAAATACCCTTGTCACGTTAACAAATAACGGTTTATTTAACAGAAAAATTAACAGAGGTGCTATTTTGATACAAAATAAAAGTTGAGATACTTTTTTGCAAGTTTTCAAAATTGAGGTACTAAATTGTAATTTGCTCTAAAATAAATTAGCAAAAAGTCATAAAAATTTCTAAATTTCACTTATAATGTAAAAGATTTATTTTTTTTAAGTCATAAGGAGTGGCTTAACACTGGACTTTTCTACTAACGCCGTATGTAACACTTAGAGAGTTACATTTTATTTTGTTAGGATGTAGTATGTAAAGAATTACACTTTATTTTGTTATGATGCAAAATATAATTCTTGTAGAATTATACTTTATTGAATGATGTAGTATTGTAATTTTAAGGTTTAAGCATTTAGAGTTTAGGTTTTATGACTTCATATTTTAGGGTTTTAGCCATAAATTAATCTAAAAACTATACCATAAACTCAAAACTCTCCAAAGAATTAAAAAAAAAAAAAAAAAACTAAATCTTCGGTATGCTTAAATTTTAATAATATTGAATGCCTTAGTTTGTACAAAGTATGAGTATACGAGATCCCTTAAAGATGCTTCCTCTTTTAAGTTACAAATTAGTAGGATATATTCGTTATCAACTATTAGTTTCAACTTAATTATATATATATATATATGAAGTAATCTGCCGCAATTTTTAAGGTACCAACATGGCTGTGCAATGTGTTTCATGCTTAGTATATTAAGACTTGTTATAGCAGCTAAGCAGCATAACAACTGTGTTGATAGATGATCACTCTTGACCAGTACAATTAAATAATTTTCGATTTAATTTACAACAACGAGAGGCATATGTTAGTTAGTCTTATACTCTTTATAGTTAGCACTATCATTAATTATTTGTTATTCTTATTGCTGCCTTATTATATAATATGGGTTGAGATTAAATTTGAGGACAGTTTTCTGCTTGGCTTCCAAGGCCAGGTGGTTTGAGCATGTGAGGCACATGAAGATTATTAATATGTCCAATTGCACTTGATTAGATAGATCTATCTAATGCAATCCAAATAAGATCCTCATCCTCAAAGGTCAACCCGTGTACATAGTCAATCAATCTAAGGCTCCCCCTTTGATTTGTTGGTACAAGAACAAAGGATAAAAGGAAATGAATTTCCAACAACAGACAGAATGATCAGCTCTGATGTAAGCCATTAGATCATTTGTTAATTGTTATCATTCCATGACCAAGTTACCAACTACAATACAATGTGCATAGTATATACCCGGTGTCTAGCTTATCTGCAAATCTTTTGATTAAGTTCTTTTAGCGAACATAGATGGTCTCTTTGGTGGTGCCAAACATGCTCGCCTTATTTTACAAAGAGAATGCCAAAACAATGATTAATTATTATAAAATGGGTTATTTTTGTTAGAGAAATTGGATATATATCATTGTTAATATAAGGGTTTAGGTTGTACTTGGTCATCACAAGAGATTTGAAACTGACAAGTTTGATGTACTACAGCTTGAATAGATCAAGAAAGAAATGGGTTAATTCCAATAACAGCCTTATCGGTAGAAACCTGAGGAATTCCACCATAATTAAGAATTTTGATTGGTGTAGGCTTTACACCAATTAACAATTGTCAATCACTCACAGGCAACAAGAATGCCTGTGAAGTTGTGAACCAAGAATGCAAGGACTGCCAGATGAGTATATGTGAAACAGTTCTATACCCCTGGTCTTCAATTTCAATATTGATCCTGTAAAATTTGTTGTTTTACCCCTCCTTTCGAAAACTTGAGCTGCTTAGTGGGCAAACAGATCCTTAGACATTCATAGTTTATCCTCTGTGATCACTCAGATATATACAACAGTGAGGATCATAGGACAGTACAGTTGGTGTTAAATACACAATTTCATGCCTTCTTTCTTCAGCTTATCTTTGTAAATTTTCAGTCTGCCAATACAAAACCCTTGTCACTGATACCACTGAAGTGATAGGCAGCACCGCACCACATCAATGGCTTTATGAATTAGGTAACAAGCCAGCTGAAACCACATATATCTCCCAATTCATACACATACTACTCTCAAGAAATTGATACAGATGTCCTCATGAAACATTTATAAATGTTTTTTCCCAAGGCTAGCTTTCTAGTCTCTGCTTGGGGAACAAAATTGTAAGTTTATTTATCATTGTACACGTTCCTGCTGTTGTGGGTAAGTTGCTTGGACTGATTTCAAACTTGGGCAGTGATCTGCAAACAAGCTTAATCGATACAGAGTGCGCACCACCCATTCCAACAAAATGGCTATTGGCTCCTTCTCACTTTCCATTTGTTTATCAGAGCTTCAGCAAATAAATGGTACATAATTTCTTAGAAACAAAGCATGAAAAAGCAAAAAATACCAGTAGTACCTCTAAAAGTTTGCAGGGCTGTCATCCAATTGTTTCTCATCTTCTATATCTACCTCCAAAATTTCCTGATGAGAAAGAACTAGATTCATCACTAAAAGGGTAAGATATTTGAGTATAAAATCGAATAATTGTGGGATATATCATATATAACTCACAGGGATCCTCTGCTTCAGATAATTGGCCATTCTAGCCAGAATCATGCTACGTTCGTGCCAAAACCGGCCTTTTAGACTGATCGTCACAAAGGGTCCATCCAGTTCAACAAGTTCAACTTGCCCTGCAAAGCATTCACCCCATCTAAATCTAATTTCACCAAAAAAAATAAAAAAACGAAATAATTAAAGAACAACGGTGTGTGGTTTAAGATAAGCACCTGTAATGCCAACTGAAGAGTCAAAGAGCACCCCAAGTTCGACTCTGGCATCAGCTAAGACCTGTCTGACGTTGTCTTCTGTTAGATCGAGAGGCTGTGAAGGCTGAACTGCTGCTGCTGATATGGTTGAGTGTCTCTTACCACTTGTTGGTCCAAGAGTTGGCACTGTACAGATCCTTAGCCTTAGCCTTTGTGTGTGGTCCTGGTTCACCCTCTTCAGGATTTGGGTTTTGGAGATGTGACAACAAGTAATGGGCAGGGCTAGTACTGGTGTTGTTGATGTTATGTTGTGGTGGAGATAAAGAACTCCTTCGGTCCTCATCCTTCTTCCTCCCACTTCCAAAGCTTTTTGGATTGTCTTTCAAGACAAGCCCCACTACGCACCAATTGGTAAGAAATGGATAATGACCACTTGTTTTAATGGATAGAATTCATTACCTGGTTCCAACTTCACAGTCTTTAACAATAGTTGCTCTATTATGCAGTCATCTGAGGTTTCAGATTCTGAAATGACTGGATGCTGTGGTCCAGTTTTTGCTAATCTAACTAATTAAGCCACCTAAATTGCACAAGGATTAATCTTAGTCATTCATTTTAGTTGATCATCAAGCTGAATGTTTGGTGGATCTTTATATCTTTTCCAAGGTCTCATACCATATACGTGGAACTTTGAAGAATAGTATGGAAACCCAAAGGAAAAGAAAAATGAAACACTATTTATTATCACCATCATACAATTTTCTGATAAGATAAAATTACATGGCCCATTTCCTTACTGCCAAATAAACTTGCTGCATCAAGCCTATAAATCATTGCCGCTGCCTTACTACGCTGCATCAAGTTCCTAGGCTCTCGAACCAGTTGCACCATACCATTTAAACACAAACATGATGAAAGAAGAGGTGATAACAATGAAATTTTACACTACTTGAATGTGCTGAAAAATCGGACAAGTTCATCCATTGGGTTTATTCTGACATATTGCTACTCAAATTTCACCGACTAGAAGAAGACATTACACAAAAACAAAACTCGTTTACACCTCCCTATCAGAATATGACAATAGATATGCAGAGTACTACCCCCCACTATATTGCAGAGAAGTACTCTTTGCTGAGCTTGGGGTCTGGCTTCATGGACTTCTCCCCAGGCTTCCATCCAGCAGGGCAAACTTCATCGGGGTTATCCTGCACATACTGCAAGGCCTGCAGTATCCAACCCAGACAAGGAAAGGGAGCCACAAAAACAAATTATAAAAAGTAATAAACAACACAACAAGGATATTCTTAGATATAAAAGGCAGATCTTGGAAACTAAAATCATCCCACTTATAATTTGGTCTCAATGCATGTGTTTACCTGGAGCGTTCTCTTAGTCTCATCAACACTCCTGCCAATGGCAAGATTGTTAATGGTGGAGTGCTGAATAATGCCTTCCTTGTCAATAATAAAGAGTCCTCTCAATGCAATCCCCTGTAATGGTAAAACCAAAAATCCAACTTATAAAAATAATCTGGACTATAACATCAGAGTCTCACAAGTTTCTCATTCATTAATTCAGAACCAATTAAAATTATATTTCATATGGTCATACCTGATCTGGGATCAGCACACCATAAGATTTTGAAATTGATTTGGTGACATCAGAGATCAATGGATAGTTCAAATCACCAAGACCACCTGATTTTCTATCTGTTTGGACCCATGCAAGGTGTGAAAACTACAAAAAAGACAGTATAAGACCAAGATAATTCATCTCATCAATCCAAGAAAGAGCAGCCTTTAACTATCTCATTAAAGATGGCATCATAATTCATAAGTTATCTAAAAAACTAACAGAAAAGTAAGCTGATTGGCATCATTCATCAATCATCAATCATCAACAAGAGCACAACTTTCTGATGTGGCCAACCTTTGTAACTCCTTTTGATTCCAACTTTATATGCTAGTTCTCCTGATTATTCTTTTTATGTTTCATCCTTGTCTATAAGTCCTTCTCCACTCAAACTGGGAATTGGGCTTTTCGCTCAACAAAAATCACATGTATTCCTTGTCCACCCATACCATGAATCCAATTTCAGTTGACAATCACAACATCAGATGCATACAAAATATTTCCATCAATGCTGGCCACATTTTAATTGGAAATTTTGATAACTCAAACTGGGTATGGAATTATGAACTTATATCAAAACATTGAAGCATACATCTAGTTCCAGAGAAAAATTACCATATTATAAATATATGCATTATATTGACTTTTCACGATATCTTACAGCAGAACAAAACAGCCAACAAAGTAGTAGGTACGCAGATGCAGGTGGATATGTCTGGTTTCTAAACAATCTAAAGCAATGCATTATAAGTAATAGTGATAGTTGGAGAAAGAATCAACTCACCACACTGTCAACTGAAACACCCAAAACTTCAGTGTTGAGTGCCTCAAACTCAGCATGACGATCGCTGAAAGCAGTGATCTCTGCAAGGAGTAAAGATTAAAAATGAAACTTCAGCATCCAATAAAGATTGAAACTTTTATGCAAAATTGTTGATGTGAGAACAAACCAACCTGTAGGACAAACAAATGTGAAATCCAATGGGTAGAAAAAGAGAATCACATATTTCTTTCCAATATATTCGGAGAGTTTGACCTGAAATGGCAAAGCTATTCAGTTTCAATGAACCCAATTAAACAGTGAGTGATTGCAGAACAGAGCAATGGGTTTAGAATTTAGGCCCCACCTTGATGAATTCCTGATCAAAAACAGCCTCAGCCTCAAAATCAGGAGCTAGGTTTCCAACCAGAGGAAGCTCAGCCTGTCCCCAAAACACAATGAGAGAAATCAATATCTACCGCAATACACACAGTAGCAGGCATGGCGAAATTGAAAGAGAGCAATAGAGCATTGACTTACAGTAGCTTTCACAGTGAAGGCCTTGCGGGAGTGAGAACCGTGGGAGAGGGAAACGGAGCGGGGGGCACGTGGCAAGCGGAGGCCATGGAAGGATTTGGTGAAGGAGGTTAGGGTTTGGGAGAAAGGGTTGGAAATGGAGGAAGCCATTAGAGGTGTGGATTTGGAGGAGGAGGAGAAAGCCCTAGGGGTTGAGGAGATGAGAGCGGTTGAGGCAGATGAGCAGGCCATTGCTGCGTTGCTGATTGTTTGGTAGGAGCTCACCCACTCAGTGTGTCAGTCACTCACTGGTTGCTTCAGTCTCGTCTAAAAGACCCTTCTTCTAAGGTGGAGAAATGGTAGGAGACAGTAAGAGGATAAGTAGGAGGAGGGTTTGGTGGACCGGGCTGAACCGGCTAACCGGCTCCATACATTTTGGGGCAAACGCAAATCTAGGTATTACATTATTTTCGGGGGTTTTTTTTTTTACTAAAAAATTGTTAAATAATATTTGAGTCACTCCTTGAGGGTCACACCACCTCTCCAAATTTTGATTTTGGCAATATCAACGCATAATCGGAACCGTTCACTTTTTAGATAACATATTAAAAATTATTTATGCAAAAAATCAAATCAATCGAAAATCGTTTAATTATATAACTGTTGTTAATTAAATAGAAAAAATATACGGTTTTTAATCAAATAGTGATTTTTTTACTAAACCGTTGATTTTTTCTATTTAATTGACAATAATTATATAACCAAACGATTTCTGATTGATTTTATTTTTTGAAAAAATGATCTTTAATATGTTATTTAAAAAGTGAACAATTCCGATTATGCACCGACATTGCCGAAATCAGAATTTAGGAAATGAGATGACCTTGAGGTTCCCCTAAGGGGTGACCCAAGTATTGTTCAAAATTGTTTATATGGAAATATGCACTCATAAATTTGATCCCTACATTCGAAATTTGTTTCTATATGACTCTATCATCACATGTTTTGTTGACATAATATTATTAATTATAACATATGAACAATTTTTAGGGGTGTTTAAGTGTTTTTTACTTGGGATAATTTATGTAAAAGAACTCATAATATACTTATTGTTGCAGTTGAGGATGCAACATTCATTTTGTTCCAATTAAAAATCCAAAACTTTCTTCTTTGCTCAATTAAGAGTTTTCATTTAAAAAATACTAATTTTGAAGGACAAAAATGTATATTTACCTAAAAATAATAAAAAATAAAGATAAAACTAAACAATTAAAATAAAAATAATTAAACTAAAAAAATTGGGTGGGAGGGTTGCGACGAGGATGGAGGAGGGTGGGGCGGGGAGGGGGGAAAAGGATGTGATGGGTTGGGGCCTGGGGGGGAGGTGGGTCGGGGTTTGAGGAGAGGGGGAAATGGGAGGGAAGAAGGAGAAAAAGTGAGAGAAAAGAGAGAAAGTGAGGCATAGAGAGGAGAAAAGAGAGAGGTAAGGCTGGGTGAGGGAAGGGCAGTGTTTGTGGGAAAAACCACACCAATCCAAACAACCAGTCACGGCTCGACACGTGGCTGGTCAACGCCCACCTCAGAATTGACTCTCAGTGGTCAAACTTTGACCTCCACATCATCACTGATCAGCACCTCCTCTGCCAGCTCAGACCGGGTCTCTACGCCGGGCCCACCATGTTCGGTCCGAGCCGAACCGGTGATCTTCCAAGGGATCGAGTGTCCATCTTTCCACGGTCATCTCAGTTCGGCTCGGCTCGGCACAAGAGATGGTCTCCTTTCGAGTTCTGGCGTCAACCAGTTAGGGCTCAGAAAGACCCCAGTCTACTGGACCGGCTCGGTCTGGAATCCTATATCCGATCCGACCACACATGTACTTCATGTCCACACATAAGAACATGTGTTCGTATCGGCTCGGCTCGGCTCTCCGCCGCCATTCCCAGGAAGATCACGTTGGGATGAACCGTCACACTTGAATGCACCTGACACAAATCTTCTGACAGATAGAATATCCAGTCTGCATTCATGACTACTGGGCAGTTTGCCTGAACCTTCCAACTTTGCATTTAATGGAGCATTCAATGCAGCATTGAATGCTGAGGAAGTGAGCAGCTGAACATGCAACTAGGTCTGACCAGGTGCGTGGGTCTCTGGCAACCACTCATTCACATGCAGGTATCTTACTCATCAAGACTTCCTTTGCTTATATATATATATCAACTCATATGTGCAAAACCAACACGACGAATCTACCTACAAAACACTTACACAAAAATTCCTACTCACCAAAGAGCATACCCAACTTGCTGAGAATAACCCAGAACATTTACCTTGTTCATCCTATTCTCCCAAGTTCATCCTTTGTTCTTCCTCATCCTTCATCAAACACCATCACTGACTTCGTCATCGGAGCGTGTTTGGCTGGTACCATACCGGTCCATCTCCTTTGACCTTGTTTCTCTTGCAGGAAGATCCCAATCAGCATCCACTTCATCATCCAGCAAAGCACCTGATCAGCCTGATCAGCCTGATCAGCCTGATCAGCCTGATCAGCTTTTCTAAGTTGTTGCATCTGCCTTACGAGAATTTGCATCAACAGGCAGGGCTAGGGCTGTGTTGGGGGGTGGAAAAAGATGGACTGGGGGGAGAGAGAAAGAAAGGAGAGGCAGAGAGATGAAAGAGAAAGTGACGCAGAGAGAAATGAGGGAGGCGGGTGGGCTAAGTGGGGTAAGTGCGACGGGGATAAGGGAGAGGTGAAGGGAGCTGGCTAGGGAGTAGATAGAAAGCAAGGAGAGGCAAATAGAGATGAGATAGAAAGTGAGGCGAAAGAGTAGAGAGGGGTGGGGGAATGGTAGGTGGGGCTGGGGGGGGAAGGGGGAGGCCCTTTTTGTTTTGGTTTTTTTTTTTTTTTTTTACTTTTTAAAATTCAATTAGTTTTATTTTGTGGATTTTGTTTCTTTTTTTATGATTACTTTCTTTTTTAATAATTTTATTTTTAAATAATTTTTTATAATATATTTTAAATAAAAAGATGTTTTTACCCCCTCAAAATTCAATTTGGGGTAGTTCATAGAAGGGTCAAGAATCCATCTAATTAATTAGACACACCTTTCCTTTTTTTCTTTTTTAATTTTAACAAGACACTTTTTTTTTGGCTTTGCGAGATAGCAGTACTCACATTACACACCAATCACAATCTTTGAAATCATGGAGCATTTGAAGCCCCTTATCCTCTGCCCACTACCCACCCACACCACACTCCTTCTACTTCCCCTCCTACCCAAAACCCCATAACTCAGCCATGACCAGCAGCACCCACCACCACACAACCAAACAACCAAATGCAACAACAAACCCACTTCCTCTCCACCACCACCAACACCACCAAACCCCAATTCCCCTCCTCCTCCTCCTCCTCTTCCTCTTCCTCTTCCTCTCACCACCATGACTCTCCCCACTCCCTCTCCCCCCCAAAAAACCCTAAACCCTTCCCAATCCTCTCCACCACCACCACCACCACCACCACCACCGTCTCCCTCAAACCCCCAACCACCCCAACCCCCCACTCCGACTTCCAAGAAAAAGTCCTCTACCTCGACTCCATCGGCTTCGACTTCTTCTCCCTCATCAACCACCACCCTCCGATCCTCTCCTTCCCCCTCCCCGACCTCAAATCCACCGTCCACTTCCTCTCCTCCATGGGCTTCACATCCCCCGAGCTCCGCCGCCTCGCCGGCATGTGCCCGGAACTCCTGGCCTCCCGGGTCGCCGACATCGTCCCCGTCTTCACATTCCTCATCCGCGAGGCCCGCGTCAACGGCTCCGACCTCCGCCGCGTGATCAACCGACGGCCCAGATTGCTTGCCTCCAGCGTGAAGCACCGGCTCCGCCCCACCCTCTACTTCCTCCAGAGCATCGGCATTTCCGAAGTGAATAAGCACACCTCCCTGCTCTCTTGCAGCGTGGAGGACAAGCTCCAGCCCCGAATCGACTACCTGGAACGAATCGGGTTCTCCCGGCGCGAGGCGCTGGCGATGTTCCGGCGGTTCCCGCAGCTGTTCTGCTACAGCATCGAGCACAACTTCGAGCCCAAGTTCGATTACTTCGTGGTGGAGATGGGGAGGGAGCTGAAGGAGCTGAAGGAGTTTCCGCACTACTTCTCGTTTAGCTTGGAGAAGAGGATTAGGCCTCGGCACCAGCGGTGCGTGGAGAAGGGGGTGTGCTTTCCCTTGCCTGTTTTGTTAAAAACCAGTGAGGCCCAGTTCAGGGATAGACTGGAGGTTTGTTGGAATTCTTCTATCCCAGTCACTAGTTCTCCATTGTGGTCTGTAAATTCTCTTTCTGATGATGATGTTTTACAACAATGAAAATACAACCACCCCATTTCCCAACCCTTCATTCCCCTCATTTTTCCTTCAAACTTAGAATGCATTTAGCATTCCATTAGTAAATTCAATTGAAGAAGAAGAAGCCAAACACCCAATTTGATTCTTGGAATTAGACATTAAGATCACAAGAATTAGAGTTGAGTTTTAGTATGAAATAATACTAGAGGGAGTCAGAAATGTGAGTGTGTGTCTTTGATAGTACTAAATGACATTGAAAGTTTGTTTTAATACCTGATAAATGAGATTCAAACTATTGTTACATGACTAACATAAGCATAAAATTTTGAGATTCGTTTGGATGATTGTATTGTAGTATTACTAGTTTTTTTTTTTTTTTTGGACCAGTTTTGTAGTATTACTAGTTAGCATGTACAAGCATTGCTTGCCTATGTCATTTTTTTGGGTGAGATTCGGGGCATTGGGGTTGCTATTTTTTTTTTGCTATTGTTATGGTCCTTATGGAGACAATACTTTAACTAAAATCTTTTAGCCATAACCAACTAGTTATTGTTGTAGTGGTATTTCTATTTATTTTAAAGCAGTGCTAAAGATCCCAAATATGGATATAATGTGTTAGTATTTCGTTGATCTATACATAACTCATTCAAATGATTATTTATTTTACAATAAGTAAAACACTGACTTGTATAATGACACATCATTTGGAATCCAAATTTGAAATCTCTAGCATTATTGTTTATTTTATTGAGTGAGGTCACGGTCGAAGGGCTGAATGATTATGTATGACAATTAGACATGGCATAATGATACGACTCGAAACTTCTTACGAAGTTAGCTAATTTGGGTCAAATGCGAGTCAACCCATCAAAACACAATTAAGAAACAAGTCATTTTCGGATCAACCTATATAACTCAAGAGAAGAACTTATATATCCATACTAATAAGTGGTATCCTCATCCTCCCCTCTCTCTCTATCTCTCTCCTCTCTCTTTCTTTCTTTCTCTCTATGTGGTGATTCCACACAGGTGATATTCCGGGATATGCAAGTTCTTCTCATAACTCAAAAATGATCCATTTAATAAGGTTTTGGTCATGTTGATCTGCTTAGGACTCCACATGTTTAACTTGTGTGGTTAAATTTATTTAATTTTTTATAGAGTTAAAATTATATTTGATGTATTAAATTTGTCTTCATATTTTTAATAATAGTATATGTTACTTAATATTTTGGGTTTTTTTAAGTCCATTATAAAAAATAGGTTTTTTTTAAGGCACACGATCAAAATGCAAATCCCAATGCAGTCCATCTTAATGAAAATTAGTTGCAAAAATGTGTTGGGCGCGGAGCCCAGTATGGCTAACCTTTTTTTCACGTCAAGAGAATTGTCACTATCCAACAGTAATTATTTGAGATAGTTGCAGATAATTATTGTTCAATAGTAACAATCGCATAACACTTTCAGATTGCGCCCAAAACTTTTAGATCTGCTTAAAATTTCTAGAAACCATCCATCACTTTTAGATCGGAGGTCGCTTGGCCTCTTTCAAGGCTCTGACAGTGAGATATGGTGAAGAACACAGAAAGAGAGAGAGAGAGAGAGAGAGAGAGAGAGAGAGAGAGAGAGAGAGAGAGAGAGAGAGAGAGAATAAATAGAGATTGGCACAGAGATGAAAGAGAACAGAGAAAAAGATAGCGAGGAGGGGAGAGAGATTGCGAGGGAGAAAGGAGAAAGATTGCAAGGGGAGGGGAGAGAGCGAGAAAAACTTATTTTTAGAAAAATATGGGTTTAAAAGTAATTAAGTGGATCATTTTATCATTTGAATAAAATAAGTTAGTTAACTTATTATTAAGAGTCAAAAAGTGAACTTTATAATCATTATATATTTATTTGTAATATTTAAGGTTTTTTTTTTTTACATCCAAAATGAGAAATAACTTAATAGGCTGGCCACGCCCACCACATGCTAAACTTGGTGATAGGCCGATCTACTATCTACTTTTAATGAGCCAAACGCTCAATATTGGTGCCGAGTGCTTGTAAAAAGATCGTATAAAATGATTCAAATCTAATATGATAGGACCTAACCCAAATGATAACTTGATAAGCATAAATTATTTTATTATTATTCTTCATAATTATTGTTTGCAATTGCCATGGACCCAACAGTAGTTGCACCAAACGAATAATTCTTGGTTTTATCTCTTGAAGGAGGAGCTTCTTCAACCCCATTCCATAAAAACAAGTTATTTTTGTCTTTTAATTCAATGTATGAATTAATTTTTGTCTTTTATTTTTGGGCTGTTCTGTTTCTTTAATGAAATATCTTCATGGCAAAAAAAAAAAAATATATGAATTAATTTTGTATTTATTTAGAATGGCAAAAAAAAAAAAAAAAAAATTGCTGTGAGAAACGGTCGAAGGTCGTCCTCCTTCAAAGGATAGAGTAAGTATTATTGGCACCAAATCATGTACTGGTTACCTCAACTTCTAGCGTGGGATGCTCCAGAAAAAAAAAAAAAAAAAACAAAAAGGCCTTCTAGGGTTGGATGAAACGGGAGAAATGAGTGCGAGTGTGCCACGGCCAAATAAACAGAATTTGTTTAAGACAAATAAAGGCGCGGATCGGCGATTCTTCTTGTAGTTTTCGGTTGTTGTCTTTTCTATCAGCAGCTTTGATTTTTGCCCCAAATGTTTACTATAATTCCAAACTGGGCACTCAATACTGTTTTCTTATAGAGATCTCACGCCTTTTGGTCTTTAATTTCACCAATGCCTCTATATAGGCATTTGTGAATCATATTTCACCTAATTTATTATTGCTATCATAAAGAGCTAAATATTATTGTCAACTTTAATAGAATTATATACTAATAATATGCATCTTAATCAAAGATTTGGTTGAGACTACTTGAATTATGTACATATTATATTTGTTCCTAAATAAATAATATCACAAGTCAAAATTTTAACTCAAATGCTTAACTTTACTGAGAAAAACTTCTAGCAAGAATTTTCAAGCTTTAATTGGACATGCACTTGTGTGGAGATTTATTGAATTAAGTAGTATGCTAAACAAATTATAAATTTTCTTTTCTAAATTGTTATCAAGCTAGCAAGGAATTAAATTTCAAATTTTAAAAAAATTTCGATGAAAATTTTAAAGATTTTTAAATTTTGACAATAATTAGACGGAAACGACAGAAACTTTATCAAAATACGAATATGTTTATTTAACATATTATCTACTAAATTGATAAAATACATTAAATAAACCAAATCATATAGTAAGTTTCATGTGATATAAGTTGAATATAATGTGCGCTAGAGAAAATATTGTTAAATAAAATTAGTATATTCTTTATACTATATAATTTTATTAATTTAATTATACACTAAAATCTAAACTCTAATGCTCTATATACTCTATATACCCTAATACTCTTTATATTCTAAAATCTATACAGTAAACCATATATACTTTATATTTTTTAAGATATTAAGTTTTAGGCCATTTAAGCTATTTTTAATTATTTTTTATATAAAAATATATTAGAAATTAGGGTTTAAAATAACAAAACAAAATCTTAACTTTTTTTTTTTTCTTTCCAATTGCCCAAAGGCCCTAAACCCCCCTCTCATTTTTTCTCTTTTTTTTTTTCCTTACTTTTTTCTCCGTGCCTCTCTCCTCTGTTTTTTTTTTTTTTCCTTACTTTTTTCTCCGTGCCTCTCTCCTCTGTTTTTTTTTTCTTTCCTTCCTTTTGTCCCATGCTTCTCACCAATCAAGCTTTGTCTTCACTGAGTGTAACAACTCAAATTTTGGCTTATGATAATTTTGTTACTTAAAATTTCCAAACTTGTTTTAAGGTTTGTTTAAAGGAATTATAAATTTCCTTAAGTTTATTTTAACAAACTTGGACCTTTGGTTGTAGTTCTAGAGCTTAGTTGTGTGGAAATAAATTTTAGAAATGAAAAATTCAAGAATTTGACAATTTTTTTTTTCAGAATTAAATTATGAGAGTAGGATTTTTCATAATTTTTTTGAAAATAATTTAACTATTTTGATGTCATGGGAAATTAATACTCATTAATATGAGTCCGTAGAATTTTTCGGTGAATTATTTGGAATCTCAAGCTATTTTTGGTGAATTTATGAAGTTAGAGAAAATAGAAAATAGAAAAATTTCAAAAATTTGGCAAAATTTTCACGAAAAATTGTCAAATATGTGTTTCGATTTCAAAACCCTAAAAAAATGAAATTTAATACCTTGCAAGCTAGTTCAATATATCTTTCTTTTTCAATGCTCAATATATTTATTAAATTTGTATTTCCATATTTTCTATATTAGTTGTAACTTCCCTACTATATTTAGGGGTAGAATTGATTCGATAACTGAACTGATATTGTGCAACCGACAACCGTGTCGATATCGGTGAAAATGGGAGAAACGCAACCACTATCGCTTCCAACACCTTCAGTTACCGATGACTTCAGTATTGGTGGTGGTCGGTCACCTTCTCTTTTTGTTTTTTCTCATCTTCTTCGACAACATTATAGCTTTGGACACTGCCACGATCTCTTCTTCTTCTCCGGCTCCTTCGCGTACAACACCGCCGACATTACAGCACTAGAGCTAGACAATTTCGAGGAGGGCAGAAGCGGAGGCAGCGACAACGATGTTGCAGACTTGCAGTTGGGTGTTGTTGAGCTTGGTAGCCGGTAGGAAGAAGCAAAGAAGAGAAGAAGAAGAAGCAGAGAATAAGAAAAATAAAAAGAATATAAGGTCAGTCAGTAGTAATTTTCTGATGGTTTGAGATTTTCAAATTGCCACTTACAACTGTTGATTAGGTAGAAAATCGCTGGCCATTGGATCGATTTCCCTCCCTTCGATTGTTTCGATTGTGCTTCGGGTGGTTTGTCGGTCGGCGGCGGTTTTTCGGATGATTTTTCCTCCCCTAACCGTATTGAAGAAAAAAAAGAGTGCCGACCATATTGAATGTAGAACCTTAGGGCCACAACAGAATTTAAAAAAATTCGAGGGTCAGAAATAGAAAAGCAGCTTAACGAATTAATTTTTTTCGCTGCGTTCCCTCCACATCTATCCGAAACCAAAAATTCCCTCCCTTCCCTCGTTTTCTGCTAGCTCTCCCCCTAACCCCCCAAACTCCACTTTCCCTCTTACCCCGTCTTTCTCTCTCTAACTCTCTCTCTCTCTCTCTCTACCCCCTCAGATCCCATTTCCTCACCTTCTAAACCCTAAACCCCTCCCCCACTCTCCCTCTCTCCGATTCTCTTCGATTCCCCAAACCCTAAGATCCACCTCTCTCTCTCTGATCGTCTCGGCAATCGGAGACCACCGCCAAGTGTTCGAGCCGCTCGATCGCCTCCATGTCTGGCTGCGCTCGAGCTCCCAACCGCCAGGCACCGGCGGCGACGACGGCTACTGCGGCGACCGGAGCCGGCAGCCAGATCCTGCCGCCGCTCAGGCGGCACCTGGCGTTCGAGCTGAGGAAGCCGCCGGCGGATGATTATCACCAATTGGCCGGCGGTGCACGCAGACCTGCCGACCAGGAACCTGAAGCTATCGTCGTTCGATCTCCCGTGAGTGTTTGTCATTTTTGGTCATCTGTGTATCTATCTATCTATCCCTGCGTTGCTTTGTTTAGGTGAATTGCGCTGTAATTACTTGAAGATTTGAGGGTAATTGTGGTGAGGTTGGTGGTTGGGTGCTTTCAGAGTGCTTGTTTGGCTTTTTGTTTGTGTGTTTAGGGTTTCTATGTGATTGGAATAAATTTGTCACTAGAAACTTTGGATTAGCTTATCGATGCTCTTTGTGTTCTTAAAAAAATTATTTACATTACTAATACCCACCAATGTGGTCAACTACCACTAAGGTAGTGCTTGTTAAGATATTCCATAATTTCTAGGTGCTTCTCAAATTATCTATTTACTCTATTGTAAGTGCATGTATCTTGTAAGAGTGAAGAATCAGGATCAAAATTTGCAATGAGGGGAGGACTGAGACATGGTTATTTGATATGGTGTTGATTTGCAATGTGCGTAACACTTAACTGTGCTGCCTAATCTGGATTGAAGGTGCTGATTCGAATATAGGTTTTCAAGTTGTAGTATTTCGCTCCTTTTAAGAATCAATTGTTGCTCATTTGGTGTAAGGTGTATAAATTAATATTAGAAAAATGTAGTCAGGCATATTGACAATGACAGTGATTTGGGGAATCCGATATGTATGATAGCTTGCATAATTAAATTATCACATTATTAACATTTGAAGAAAGGTGCATTTGTTCTCTGTGTGCTTGCAGTGATTGTATTCTTATGGGAGAGTGCTTGCATGTGTGTTTAACAATTGTACTTTCTTTTGACTCCTTATTATTTTGGTCGTATTCCTTAACGTAACTGTGAAGTATGCTTATTTGGTATTTTGTGCACTTAAATGTACTCATGAGCGGCAAGAAAGTCTTCCATTTTCATTTACATTCTCCATCCTCCACCTCATAAACTGAATTGTGATTTTTATCTCATTGGTATCATTATTTATGTAATTTATCCACTATAGTTGTGCATTTGAACTTGTATGGTTGCTAAGTTGCCTTGAGCCTATTGTTTATGAGGATTCTTCAACTTTGCTGCTGCTTTTCAGCAAATTATACTGAAGCGCGGTGTGGACAACAATGAAGTTGAGTACAGTGATTGGACTAGCAGTCCTGGATATACCAATATTGTAAACAGTCCCCTTCAGACTCCTGTGTCTACAAAAGGGGGAAGGACAAACAATAGGTCAAAGGCTTCTAAGGGCAGTAGATCTGGGCCTCAAACACCTGTGTCAAATATTGGTGAGAAATTTTTATATCTCTTAAGTTTTTTCTTGACTTCTATCATTTTTAGTCTAAATTCAACAAATCACCAAGATGAGCTTCAAGGAGAGCTTAGTCCATGTAAAAGAGATTGGATAGCATTGTCGAAAGTAACAAAGTCAGTTGGATTGTATGGATCATATTTTGTTCTTCCTGGCTTAAATATGCTTTAACTCTTTACTATCTTGTTCCATAGATAATAAGAATCTAATTGGTTTGCTTCTGTTAATATGCAGGTTCACCTTGTCCTCTTACTCCAGCTGGCAGCTGTCGTTATGACAGTTCTCTAGGTAATCCTGGAATTAGTTTTTTGTATTTGGCATGTGTTTTTTGTACAGCTCTTAAGGCTGCCAAATGATACCACTGTAACTGTACTTGAATTTCCAGGTCTGTTGACAAAAAAATTCATCAATTTGATTAAGCATGCAGAGGATGGAATTCTTGACCTAAACAAAGCAGCAGAAACTTTGGAGGTAATCATTTTCTGTCTGAGCACCACACACACACATATTCTCTGCATTCAGTTGTTTACTGATTAAAGGGGTTCCAAATGAAACAGGTGCAGAAGAGGAGGATATATGACATTACAAATGTCTTGGAAGGCATAGGTCTCATTGAAAAGAAGCTCAAGAACAGAATACGTTGGAAGTAAAGATAGTTTATCCTAAAACTTTTCTTCTTGTGTCTAAATTCAATTCAAGTTCTAAAAAGATTTGGAACACATGGGAACTTATGCAAGAATGGGTTAAATGATTTATTAGGGGATTTGATGCTTCAAGGCCAGGGGAGGTGGATGGTGATCTCTCTGTATTACAGGTAATTGAATGTTGATTTCAAATTCTTATCATGCAAAGGCTAGGGACTTATTATTTTTTTCATTTTTTGTTGTCTTTTGAAATATCATGAATTGGGATTATTCTGTAGTACTTAAAATTGATGAATACATGCCCACATAATATTTCTTAGTTCCTAGATCCACAATTTCATCTGTCTACATTGCTATAAAAACCATGGAATTAAAGGAAACCATGACAATTTAGTAGCTTTTCAAGGCAGATGAAATTTCAAGTCGGGGTTTTTGTCCTGCAGGCAGAAGTTGAAAACCTATCCTTAAAAGAGCGCGCATTAGATGACCGAATAAGGTTTATGTAGTTGATTTTTTTTTTTTTAACATCAATTTCCCTATCTTGAAACTGTTGGAAGATGCTGATGCTTTCACACTGGTGCAGAGAGATGCAGGAAAAACTGAGGGACTTTAGTGGAGATGCGAACAACCAAAAGTAAAATCTTCTTGTCCATCAAGTTTTCAGAATTTTTTTCCCCTTCTTTATGTTTATATTATTAAGTACTTGCTTCCGTGTTTACTCATACGTTGTTTGTGGTATCTTTATCGGGTATCTTCAACTCCTACTCTAGGTGGCTTTTTGTGACTGAAGAAGACATTAAGGGCCTACCCTGCTTCCATGTGAGTATCTTGTGTCACTTCTAACACTGATTTCTTTAGTATTTTCCATTAAACTACTTGTGCCTTTTCTTTGCCAGAATGAAACCCTGATAGCAATTAAAGCTCCACATGGAACCACCTTGGAAGTCCCGGATCCGGATGAAGTAAGTCAAGAGCATAACTTTTCTTGGAAGGTACATGTTCTATATGTCTTCTCTTTGATATATGATGAAAATTTCTCCTTCAATGCACACCAGGCTGTCGACTATCCACAGAGGAGATACCGGATAATACTTAGAAGCTCAATGGGACCCATTGATGTCTACCTTGTCAGGTATTGTTTCCTTTTTGTTGATGAAATATCCATGTGTAGACATTTATGGTCTTTCTTCTATCTGAATAAGACCTGCTTGTTTTGCATGCTGAATTAGATTATAGGTGATTTTATTTATTTGTTGCTTGATTTTAGTCAATTTGAGGAGAAGTTTGAGGAGATGAATGGCGTTGAGCCACCTGTGAGCTTCCCAATTGCTTCTGCTTCTGGGTCTAATGAACACCCAATAACAGAAGTTGTCACTGTGGAGAGCAGTGGGAAGGATATTGAACCTCAGGCTCAACAGGCTGATCAGACGTGCACTGATATTAATGTTTGTCAGGAGTTTGCTGGGGGAATGATGAAGATTGTTCCTTCTGATGTTGATGTAAGTATAATTATTATGACTGATTTGTTTTCTTAAATAATTGAAAAGGGGGAAAAAAAAAAAAGCATAATTTTCAAGAGTGAAAGTCTATTACGGGAAAGGATATATATGAGTTTAAGAAAACAGAGGTCTACACCCTTAATATGACTTGCATATAAGCCTCAGATTTGTACTTGTTAGCTGGACTACTTAGCGCTTAGTTGGTGATGTGAAGATGTACCCTAAGATGTGCCATTTTATTTATTTGTATGATATCAGAAGGCTGAACAAAATATAGAAAGACTTGGTTGGATATGTTTTCAAGGAAATAAAGTACATCAGATAATTGTCTGAAAACATATTATTTGTATGTGGATACGTTTGTCAAACATATATCTGCCTATGGATTTCACCTAAATACTTGCAAACCTCTACCGGAAAAATATACTTGCAACCTCTACCAGGAAAATAGAGCATAAGAAATTCCATGTGCTCATGCAAAAGATTTTTCAAAACGATAATTATCCTCAATTATGTATATATAATTAGGTAAATTTTAAAGTTCTGGTGGAATGTGTTCTGGCTGAATATTAACTTTTTGTTAATGTTGCAGAATGATGCAGACTACTGGCTTTTGTCTGATGCTGAAGTTAGCATTACAGATATGTGGAGATCTGATTGTATCCCTTTTTTATTTTCCCCTTGCCCCCCTCTCCCACTCTTTTTTTTTTTAATAAATTATTATCTCACTTGTGGATGCTCAATTCCTTAACTATGACAACTATAGCTGGTGTTGAATGGGATGGGACAGACATACTAAATGCTGACTTTGCACTGACTCATGTCAGTACACCAAGGCCCCAAACTCCGCCATCTGGGATTGCCCAAGTTCCATCTCATGCTTTTAACTTCTCCCAACGGTGAATCTTGGTTTGTGTAACGAGCTATCTGTAGAAATCTCATGTATCTACCCCGTCTGTGGCCTTCTATATCAGTCAAGTATTGCTTGGAGACGCCAAGTAGTTGCCCGATAAATGAAAACAGGCGAAGCTCTTGGAAGAAGCTGATGATGACAAGCTGGGGTTATTGTTATACTGTACAGTTCGGTAATGTCTTTGACCCTAGTCGTAGGAATAAAGAGTTAATTATGATACTTTAACAAGCGGCGGATATCCAGTGAGGAATGAGTAGGGTGCACTAAATAATGGTAGGGTACGCTACATACGGGAGAAAGTAGTGCTGAATCTAATAATCCAGTTGTATGATGTATGTTCATTCTCTGATGTCCGTAGGTTCTGTTTGGACTGTAGAGATGACCTTGTCTGTAAATGCTGTGATTTTAAACATGTTGCAGTGCAGGCATGCTTTATATTGTCAAGGCATCAAAGATTTCTAGGCCTAAGTTTAATCTGATTTTATGTTCTTAAGCATTTGCTACATTGTTGAAACGTTTGATAATACTATTCTCGACATACCATTTTTTTTAATTGCATGCGCCATTTTACCTCATCTATGCTGCATTTCATTCAAAACTTTATACCATTTCTATGGTGTTTTGAGATCTTGGTTCACCTCTTAAGTTTTTGAGCAGATTCTGTGATTATTCATATATAGAACACAGTTTGGAATCCAGCTCAAGACCACGTAACTAGCACACATCAGATTCGCATATACATGTGTTAAATCTATAATATGATAGTGGTGAGATACTGAGATGTCACCTTTGGCCTAAGCTTTACCTGATTCTCTTTTCATTGTTTATTTTTTTACAATTTTCTTTGGCTCTTCTGCCTTTCCCAACTTGGACCAGAAAAAGTTTTAAATAACCAAATGGCCAAGTGATGACTGATGACTTGATGAGAGAACGTTCAATCCTTTTTCCTTTTCATTTGAAATAATAAATATGTGGATTTTATTTTCACTATTTTTCTTCTTCGCCTCTTTTGAAGGTCGAACTTGAAGGATGCAGAATGGACTGTCACGTTCTAGGTTTCTTTTGTTTTTAAAAGTATAAGCAACCAACACATACGTCAATGACAAAAGTGATACACATGAAGCAATGAAGCAGGCGACGAAATTGTTCCGACCCTACAGAGCCTTTATGTTGTAGGGATCGAATGCTCCAACCCAACTCAATTAGTGCATAACATAAGGAGCAAATAGTAGTATAGTACAGCCATAGTTTCTTTTTGGGTACAAATACCAATACTCAAGTCATATATATTTTGTACAAGTACAAACATGTTGTATTGATAGGAGATTAAAGTCCTCGAGGAAGAAAATACCCTCCTTATTCACCTTGATGTTTCCAAATATTTTCCATTTAAGAGAGAAAATCCAAAGAATTAGTCAAAGGAGTAAAGACAATTAGAGTCAATACTATACCAAATGTTTTATACACAATCAATCTTTAAAATCATGGTGAGATATCTTCTTTGACCACTACTTAGATAAAATCTTGTTATTCTTTCTCCAAGATTTAAAACACCGACATGTAAAGAAAATACTAATAATATCATGTCATGCATTTAACTAATAAGAGTCTCACACACTTTTAATTTATTTATTAATTTACATGTGGAGATTATAGTATTTTAAAGATAATATAATAACATAGAATGTTGAAACAAAAATTATTCGTTTTCGCACCTTAATTACACCGTACAATAATTATACTTTTGCACTACAGTAGCATTTTATATACAAATTACTCAAAACGTTGTACGTCTTTGAATATTTTCAATTAAAAGAAATAATATTTTTCAAAATTATAGAATTAATGAATATTTACGTGGATTATGTATCACATAGTTTACATTCAATAAGATATTAAGATCACATAATCCAACACTCCTATCGAATGATTCCTATCTTTAATTCTTAATGTGATTACTAAATTTTAAATAATATAGTGAGAAATTAGAAATATAGTTGTGGACTCATAATGGAGCCCATATATTTGTCATGTGCGAGACCGGCGGGCCGCACCCCAAAACGTTTTTATCAAGAAAGTGAGTAGCCAAATAATTGCAAACGCAAGCCGCCGCAAGTCAAGACTCAAGAGCGTGTTTTTCCTGAGCGCGCGCTCTCTCTCTCTCTCGCTCAACCACCATGGACGACTACGCCGCCGCAGTCAGTCCACACCCACCACTACTACTCCCCTCATGGAAGCAGCTCCGCCGCAGGAACTCCATCGCCACATCCGTCGTGGTCCCCACGAAGCTCGGCCTCTCGGCCAGCTCAACCACCACCAAGCCCCGCCACTGCTCCAGCTTCCCTTCCCAAAACGGCGGCGTAACACCCCCACTACCACCCCAGCTGGACTTGGAGCTGCTCTCCCTCAAGACCACCACCTCTGAATCCTACACCTCCCTCAAAGACCTCATCCCCTCCGCCCCCGCCGTGCAGTCCCCCACCGCCGCCTCCGCTGGCAACTCAGGCTACGAGATCTCCATCCGCAACCGCCTTGTGAAGCAGGCCGCCTGGGCCTACCTCCAGCCCATGTCCTCCGCCTCCGGCCCATCCGGCCCACACTTCCTCCGCCGCCTCTGGCTCAACCTCTCCTCCGCCACCTGCCTCTCCTTCTTCCGCCACCGCCTCATCCCCTTCCTCTCCCAAGCCTTCCACCGGATACTCCGCTCCCTCGGCATCCGGGTCAGCTGACATCACATCACTACTTCTCTTTGAATATATTTTTACTTTCACAGTTTGCAAACACCCACAAAAGCTCAAAGAAAATGAATGAATTTGTATTTGAGTCTGAATTTTCAGACAAGAGTTATGAATTTCTGTTTCTGGGATTTGTACAATATTTTTGTTTGTTTCTAAAACTGGACCCTCCGCGGAACCCTACGATCTTTGGTTCTGGGATTTGTACAATTGGGATTGTTAGCATTTCACTTTGTGTTTATTGGATTGGCTTGGAACGCCTAAGCCTAACGTTGAAACTTGGGCTTTGTTGTGCTGCTTCCTCTTCTGTTTGGACTGTGCCATTCGGCGTTGATGGAGGCGGCCACTTGATGTTCTTCCCACTCGCTTTGCGAAACGATGGTGGGTTCGAAGGCGGCGGTTTCGGATTCGGCTCATCATCCTCTGTGTGCGTCTGCAAGGTTGGTTCAATTCAATTTTTTTTGTTACATTCCCAAAGGTTGGAATGTTTAATTTTGTGTATGGGAAAATGTTACATATAGGCTCTAGCATTAATGCTGATCATGCACAAGAGCTACCTCTGTGGTGGCGGTTTTGGTGAACTTGGATGACTGAGCAGCCATGTACTGAAGGACTTGGAAGACTGCTTGATGCCCCATTTGGGCGCCGTGTTGCCAGTAGAAAATGGTCAAGTCCCAGGCCCTTGCTCTCAACTCCAGTAATTTCCGGTCGATGTCTGTTTCATGCTTTGCCACATAGGGCCTCAACAGGGTCTGGTACACGAATGCAGTTCCCTACATCATAGTTCAAAATGTAGACCTTTCCTAAATTACATCTTCTGACGAGAAAATATTCCCTTCAAGTATTTTTTTTCTTACCTTCATCTTTGGATACCAAAGGTAGATAAAAATGGCCACCTTCCCCTCACCATACATGGGCAACCTTCAAATTGCACGAGAGTTTAGCACGCTTTACAACAAGAATGTTAAATGATAACGTGGAGCGTTATGTATCACATTTCTAACACAAGTGATTCTCACTTGAAAACCAAAATCAAGGGCAGGAAATATACCATGAAATGAATACATCTCCAAGCCTCTCAAGAACCGTAACAAATGCCACAATGATCCTGCAAATGTTTTGTTATATTCATTGGACGATGCTACAGAGACTGCAAATATTTTGAAGCTAAAAATATGCCTTCATTTCTCTTATTAATTGCTATATATGATAATTGACCATTCTGTGCACATGGGATATGGAATGCTTTTCAATCAACCATACTAATTTAAGATTGATAGCGACTCAAATTAAATACAAGAAATTTCAGTAAATAACAAATCCATCTACAGGGGACGATCTGCCATGAACCATAAAGCATCAATTCCATCCAATTTTTGTCTTACAAAATATTCTTTTTGTTTGCAACTCATTTTGGGCAACGAGAAAAATACCACGAATTTCAAATCAGCTATAAGTGTTTAAGATAATGACAGAATGTTTTCGGGTTTATATAGGTTCAACCTAGCACGTCTAAGTTGTAAATGTGCTATTTAAAGAACCATATATCAAACAATTATTAATGGAATTGCCTACAAGAAAATATCATATTTAAATAATATGAGATGACAACCAAACAATGAAAGAGTCATGAAAATGAATTGGGCAAGAGGTATTCATAAAATTAAACTACATTATTAACCAGAAATGAAAGAATTCATGAATTTGAATGTCAACCATGAGCATAAGACATGGTCTTCACGTACCAGTATTGACACCAAAACCGGAGTTCTTCAATCTCAACTCTGTTCTTCTCCACAGTTTTGTAACACTCAAATGCAGGGTATGCATACCCAAGAAACATTCTGCACACAACCAACAAAAGCAAGAAAGCAAAAAAGAAAATCAAAGGTAAAGTTGAAGACCAAAGTAACCCAACCCAAAACACGAATCATAACATAACATACATGAGACATCTGGTAATCAAGCTTCCCAACATCTTCAAATCAATCCCTTAATCCAAACACAGACAAAAGTATGCTCCTGCAACATGCAACAACACTATTAATGCCAATGTTCTTGTATATGCATTTCAAAAACCCAGAAAAAAAAATATGAACAAAAGCTGGTTGGTTTACCTTTGTTTTAAACAAGTAGTTATAAAGAAGAAGAAGAAGAAAGAAGTAGTCGCAGAGGCAGAACCTTTCATTTACCTGTATGTTAAAGATTTTGAAAGGCACTGAAAAATGCCCAAGAAGGGATTGATTCTTTAGAAGAAATGGGTTTGATTTCCGATTCTGTGAGAGAGATAGAAGAGAGCAAGAATGAGACAAATTCGCAGAGGAGTTTGAGATGGGAAGAAATTGGCAATCTATAATTCTCTATATATATCTCTACGATTCTATAAATATAAATTATATAAATGTAGTTGGGCAGATAAGTTATAGAGAGATGAAGAGCGATTGGATATAAAAGAAGAGAAAACTAAACGAAAAGAGGATTTCTTGCGATGGACGCTTCCTTGTCATTTTCAGTGGGAGGGATTTCTTGGGATTCTTCAAGGCACGGATTTACCGTTTGGCAGTTGATTTCTCGAGGGCAGTTTCGTCATTCCATATATAACCCATCGCTCACCAGAGGGTATGATATCAATGGTTTTCTTTTTCTTTTTAATGATGATGATAATTTCTTTTTTGTGGTTTCAAATTTACTTGAATGATGTGATTTTTAAGGTATAAGTATAACAAGGTTACTGATAGTCTAATAGCATGCTTTCCTCAAATAGTATAAGTGTTTTTTTTTCATTAAGAGGCAGATAGTAAAGTTTAAGCATTCAATTTAAAATTAATCAGTAATGGATGAAAGAGTTTTAATTAAGAGATCATATATGTGAGAGATCGGTATAGAATTCTCACAATATATGTACTCTCAACAATCAACATGTCTTTGTACGTGTAATTGACGGAATAAACTAAATATGTGAATAAATTTTATTAAGTAACATGAAGTATGTGCAGTTATTTAGTTTATTATGTGAATTTGCAGCTCTGTATGTGTGATTGGCGGACTAAACTAAATATATGAATAAATTTTATTGAGTGACATAAAATATGTGCAGTTATTTAGTTTATTATGTGAATTTACAACTTTGATATTATGTTAAAGTTTGGAAAGCCAAAAATATTACTTTTTATTATTATATAAAGCTTAGAGCCTACTTAGGAGTAATATCTACCAAACGATAAATTAAAGTAATCATATCCACAAATTTCTTTAACAATTTGAACTCCTTAGCAATCGTCACATAAAAAATGTCAAATAGTATCAGTAATAAATTAGAATTGTAATAGGTTGTTCTTTTTTTCTCTTTCAAACAATTCAATCTAATCTCACATATCTTACATTCTCTTCTTGCATCTTGGCTTCTAGTATTTATGTGGTGTAGTAAATACAGCCTTTTACAGATTGAGTGGTTAATTCGATGAAAACTGCTTCATGCATGCAAAGACCAGGATGGTTTGGTTAGGAAGTCAATGGCAATCCACTCAAAAACATTATAAAACAAAACAATAAATTAGTAGCAGACATTTAACTTTAATTATCATATCGTTCAGATGGAATAAGGGTGTTTTCGGAATTTAACATAAGTGTTGAGTGTTGACCCATCTTTTAAAAGTGAATAAGCAAAAAGGTGATTAGTGATTACCATCATTGAATTGGTCTGTTCCAACTGGGTTTCAATTCTATGCGACATTAAGAAGAACAAAAGCAAAAGATGTCCTCTATTCCAGCCACTAGCCAAGAACAAATAAAAAGGAAAGCAATAAAATGTAAGAGAAAAAAAAGACTTTTATTGACACCAAAATAATTATTAAAAGGTCCAAAATCAAGCCTTACAGTGCCTTAGATGCATCTGTATAATTTTTCTTCTTTTTATTAGAAAATGTCCAAGTTTGAATTTTCCTTTCTTAAATAATGAAAATCAAGTTTTAAATTCTTTTAATATTCTATACAAATTATATTAAGTAAGAGAATAAAGATGCACACACAAGGTTGCTAAACACTTCCAAGGCTTCAAAGGAGCTTCCATCTTCTAGGGCTTTCTCATCTTTTTCTTTTACTTTTCTTTTTTCTAGAAAAAGGCAGCAACACTACACTAATTAATCTCATATACATGCAGATGCACATATAAATGTATACACAACTATATATTATATGTAAAATGTATATCAGGAATTCATGTTACTTCTTGGACTAGTAATTTGTCATCTGAGGAGGAGGCTAATTAATGCCATGCCTTATTTCAAGAGGTTAACATGGAATTAATTTTTGGTCATCACAAGTTAGATATGAATATAATATTATTTTTCTCTGTAACAAACAAATATATATAATACCACAGTTAATTTTCCAGCTTGTAGGGGCTTTAATTATTTGGAGAGTCAAATAACAATCAACCTCAACATGTCATGTTGTTAAATTGATGAGATAACTAATATTTGAATGTATATAATTCGATTAATAATTTAACAACATAAAATATGGAATATTAAATAAGAGAACATTAGACATAGTATAATCTTTATTCTTTGTCAATTTATTACAAGATAAAAGACTTTGTCAATTCAAGAGGAGTTTAAAGACTATTGGTTATTAACTATAAGCCTACCTTAAGAGAAAAATCCTAGCCGCCACTCCAAAAGAAAAAACTCTTTCTTCTCCTCAACCCATCCATGGGGAGGGGTGGCTCTTGTGTTCTCACAGACTGCTCTTCCCCTCACCCTTCTCTTTTTTGTTTTTCTTTTCATTTTTCTGTATTTTTATTTTTGTCATTTGGGATAATTTCCTCTCAATAAGTGATAGTGTTTCCATCTCTCATTGCGAGAGTTTCTCCACCTCTCTTCGTGAGAGTTTTTCTGATTTGGTTTGTTTTGTGTTTTGATGTTTTCAAGTTTTTTTCCGGCGTTCATCATAAGGTGTTAAGAAGTCACTATTTTCGTAGGTACCGATCATGTTTTCACTGGTTACTACTACCTGATCCGCCACTTTGCGCTATTGTCAGTCTCTACTTAGAGATGTTGGTAGAATCATAAACCCAAACGCGACTAGTTCGCTAATTCCTACAATACCTCTATGGCTCTATTTGGTGGCTATAGTATCTGCTCGATGCCGATGTTATGAGATATTGGATTTTCTATGGCATTTTTTGCTTCATTTTTGTGGCTTTTTGTTTTCTTGTAAGTTTTTGGATTCATATTTTGTATTCTCTTTGTTATTTTTGCTGTTTTAATGCAGTAATATGCTTTATTAAAAAGAGGAGTTTAAAGACTTGAAGGTATGTAATCCGTATTCTTAATCATGTAATATTGTAATGCAATGTTTCCTTGTAAAATCATTGAAAATGACATCGGATACATCCTTGAAGTTGTTATATTAGGCCAACAAGACAGCAACCAATTAATGGGCACAATCATAAACATGAGCATACATGTTCGAAACAACTAATATTTAATGGTCAACGTATTACGTAATGGAAAATATTTTTAAGTGAGAATCATAAATATATTAGTTAGATCTTAATTTTGCATTAGTTGCAGGTATAGCGTCATGTTCAGTTTGGGCTCGTTCATCCACTTGATTCTTTTGAATCATATATCCACAGTGTGAGTGAGACACTGAGTGATATATAAATGGACTAATTGGTGGGTTTTGATCTCTCTCAATTTTCTCCACAGTTACAAGCCACTTTATAATAATATATAAAAAATAGATTAAAAAGTAAAAACACATAATGCTATTGTGGAATGAAGCATGCAGGAACTGATTTAATATGGTGTATATCAATTTCTTGCAACTTCCTTGAAGATGAACTGATAGTTCCTTTTTGTCCATTCTGTTTCCAGTCTTTTTTTTTTTCCTGGTGAAAATGATCTTCATATAAGGAATATACACTTATTATAAGAAATATAGTGATGTCTATAAGATTGAAAAATAGTAATGTTTGTGGGATTTCCAACTTGACTAGCTATGGACCTGTTTGCTAATTTTCGGCTAGGGGGGCCGAGAGCAAAGCTTTTGGTCTGTTTTAATTAGTGTTTGATGCGGGGTGTGCCACCGGTCAAGGGCGATTTTGGCTTGATCGGAATGAAATGTGAGAATTAAGATTTTGCGCCTAAAATCTGACTTCTTAATCAAACGAAGTGCAGCCGATGGAGTTAGGAACCGCTCTCGGCCTGACTTCTTTTTTACCCTGGGAACAAGGTTTGGTAATGAACAAAAAAAAAAAAAAAGAGGATCAAATAGAAACCAAGTGCAAGGAAAATTAAAGTGCATAAATTAAACAAAATTAAAGAATACAAACGTAAAGTGCAGAGAATTAAAGGAAATCTTGAACTAAAAAGGAATTGAAATGACAAGTACCTAAAGTAAATTGCAAGTAACTAAATGAACATGAAAATTAAATCGATACTAAGACCTTGCCAGAGGCTTAGTAGAGAATAAACTAGAACTAACATAAATGAAAGATAAAATGGATAGACATGATGTCTGAACTTCTGTGTCTTGTTGAGTGTTTGTGTGTCCTTCTTCGATCTTCTCCATCAACTTGTATTTATTAAGTGCTTCGGCGGCCCAATATGGCTATGCCATTAATTGGCCCAAAGTCATGATTCTACTATTACGGTGACTGACTGCAATTTTGCAATCATTCCATTATTATAATCAATTTTTGGTCGAGCAATGAGTTGAGGTTTGACTTTGTTAGCATTCACCGTGGATTTAATACAAGATGATTTTCTTGTGTGACTTACATTAAAATTTTGAATTCTGAATTACGGTCAAACTCTGAGTGAAATTCGGACTTTAGGTGACCTGTATCTCCCGGATAAAATTTAAGCTTCATGGATTTGGTTGCTTCTGTTAGAAAACTCTAATTAAACAAACAGAGCACAAGAACAATATGGATGAATGATTCGACCTTCTTATTGAACAATCTTGGCTTTAAAGAGCCTTACAACTTCAACTGAAATAAAAGGATAACAACCACGTTTAACACTCCTACGAACGTGGTGCACTAATTGGAATTGAGATAAATATGAACTAAGTGGTCCTAAACACTAGGACTTATTTAACAGAATCAATAACCATGCCTAAAACTTTGCTGACTTCTTTAACAATCCCTCCCCTAAACTAACTGCTGCACAGCAGCTAGTTTATATCTGCAGCTGCGCAAACACCTAACCTCTTTCTGAGCCTTTGAAAAAGCTCCAATCTCAATGGTTTAGTCATCAAATCAGCCACTTGATCTTGAGTTCCACAGTGCACAAGCTTAATAACTCCATCTCCCACAAGATCTCTTAAGAAATGATACCTTACATGAATGTGTTTGCTCCTTCCATGCATCACCGGATTCTTTGAAAGCTTAATTGTTGAGCTATTATCACATTGTATAATTGTGCACTCCTCTTGCTCTTGTCCAAGCATCTTCAGTACTCTTCTCATCCATATGGCTTGACTTGCACATCCAGCAGCTGCAACGAACTCGGCTTCGGTTGTTGAAAGAGTGACAATCGGTTGCTTTTTAGACAACCAAGAAACAGCTCCTAAACTTAGAAGGAAAACATAACCCGAAGTGCTTTTACAATCTTCAAAATCTCCAGCATAATCACTATCAGTGAAAGCAATTAGATCTTCTGTCCTTCCCTTCTTATACAAAATTCCATAATCACAAGTTCCCTTTAAATACCGCAGAATCCTCTTGGCTGCTAACAAATGAATCTCTGTAGGCTTGGCCATGAACCTGCTAATAAGGCTGACACTATACATCATATCTGGCCGTGTGGCAGTGAGATACATTAAACTGCCCACAATCTGCTTGAAGAATGACTGATCAATTTTCACACCATGTTCATCCTTACTAAGCTTACAACCTGGAATAATTGGACTGTTCACCGGTTTGCACTCTTGCATTCCGAATCTCTTCAGTACCTCCAAAGCATAGCTTCTTTGACACAGAAACACGCCATCTGAGCTTTGAGTAACCTCTACGCCAAGAAAAAACTTCATCCTCCCCAGATCGGTCATATCAAAAGCTCTCATCATTGAACTCTTGAACTCCCTTATCAAATCATCATCATCTCCAGTATAAATAAGATCATCCACATATAATTGAATTTGTCAGTTAAAGATCGAAGTATCTTTTCCACGACTACCACATCATCCATTTGTTGACCATGGCTCCTCATTCGATTAGCCACAGATATGACTCTGGAGAAGTACTCAGTAACATTCTCTCCCACCTTCATCTCCAGAACCTCAAACTCTTTGCGAAGAGCCTGAAGGATAGATCTTTTCACCCTGGCATTGCCTTCATATTTCCTCTTCATGGAGTCCCAGATATCCTTGGATGTGTCTTTGTTGAGGATGGTCTCCAGAATTTGTCGATCGATAGCCTGGAACAAGAAGTTTTTCACCTTCAAGTCCTTCAATTTCCTCTCCTCAAGAAGTCTGTGTTGTGCTTGTGCCTGATCTTCAGCTGCTTTGCGTTGTGTCTCTGAAGGTTGAGATCTCTCTGTCACCACTGTAGAGAATGTTCTTGCCTCAGCTCCTTTCACCACCTCTAATGAGATCCCATTCTCTATAAGATCTCAGTATTCTCTGGAGCGGAGAAAGTTCTCCATGAGCATCGCCCAATGCTCATAGTATCCATCAAACTTAGGGATAGCCGCCTGAACAAAGCTCCCATTGCTGCTCTCTGCCATGTTTTCTCTCAAGCTAACTGTTTCTCTCTTTCCCACTCTCTTAGGATACTGCAGTTCCCAAATACACCCTCACTCAGGCCCCCTTGATGAAGCTCTGATACCAGATTGTTAGAAAACTCTAATTAAACAAACAGAGCACAAGAACAATATGGATGAATGATTCGACCTTCTTATTGAACAATCTTGGCTTTAAAGAGCCTTACAACTTCAACTGAAATAAAAGGATAACAACCACGTTTAACACTCCTACGAACGTGGTGCACTAACTGGAATTGAGATAAACATGAACTAAGTGGTCCTAAACACTAGGACTTATTTAACAGAATCAATAACCATGCCTAAAACTTTGCTGACTTCTTCAACAGCTTCTAATTCTTGCGCCCACTTCTCACTCAAATGAGTAAGGCCACTTGAGTTCAAAATATCTTGGCCTTTAATAAAGAAAATGATGTAGAACCCCAAAATTCCAGCCTTGACCAAATTCATTAATAATAAAGGATTTTGGTCCAATGTTTGAAAATGATTCGGTCGAGACCATTATTTGAATAATTCCCAAAAGTACCACCGTTTTCATTTTAGAAAAACACTTTTATCTCATAGCCGTTACCACTTGAAAAACAACCCGGCCGATAATAAAAAAAATTATTTTCTTCTCTATCAAATTACAGTCGGTCTTAGCATTTTTATTTTTCATCAAAAGAACCCGACCGTTCTCATTTTTTGAAAAGCCATTGTGGAAACATCAAAATGGTCGGATAACTTTTAATTTACACTAAGTTGGCGATTTTCTCTTTTTATCAACAACCTTGGTCGTTCTTGGATTCCTTTGAAGCTAAAACATTATCACGTTGATCGCCTTGTAGTTTAATACTTAACCGGTTTGTCAATTTTTGCTTGAGAAAACAATCAATCCGGCTGAGCCTAACACCTTTTATTCTTATCAAAAGAACTCAACCGTTTTTACTTGAGAAATACCTTTTTCATTACGGTCAAGGTTCCAATATATATACATATATAATCAAAATAGTCGACTTATTTTGAACACAAGCATTCTAGTCAAGAAACATTTATTTTAAAGTAAACCCGCCGTTTTTACACTAGCCCTGCCGTTTTTTCAAGAGAGCAGCTTGGCCTTTTTATTCCGGTCAAGGCTTGTAATATGTAAAAATCAAAACGGTCACCACCTCAACTCCATATGGCTAACTTCGACCAGTTGGGCAACTTTATATAAAAAAGAATTTAGTTGAATTGTAAACATCAGGCCGGTCCCCTTTCTTTTTTCCTAACAAGTCTGGCCGGTTGTTACTTTTAGGAAGCAATTCATCTTATTTCGATCAACCCCTTTCAAAATATAGCTAATTCTTAAACGGTCAACCACCTTTTGACTTAAAACAAATTGGCCAAGTAGATTTCCCTTGTAGTGAAAAGCTTGATCGGTTAGTTTATTTTGCTCAAAGGCATTTCGGTCGATATTTTGGCCGATACCAAAATATGGTCCAAATAGGACCAGATGAATAAGCTAAAAGCATACAAGGAAATCCAGATAAAAGGGCCCAAAAGGGTCCTAAGACATGCATGCATTTTGTAACTTCGAGACCTGCCCATAGGTCGAATTGGACCTAAGCCCATTTCGTTTGAATTATAAACCATAACGTCTCTAGTAACGTACATTCCAAGTGGCTCGAGAGATGTCAACAATATTGCATTGTACACTTCATTATTTTTTTAAGTGGGATGGTACACTTCATTAATTTAACTATTTAAGTAGGCATCCATTTTAAATTACCTAAATAGGTGGACGACCACCACAACCGGTCTATCCTTTAATAGTTTAATATCCATCTAATTTATTGTTTGAAACTTTGAATGTAATAATGCAAATATGTAACCTAATCCACAACCTTACACTCTCCTATCATTATGATTGTAGCATGTGCAATAAGTGTGTCAATGTCAAGTTAATTTTAATTTATTGACTCTTTGGAAGAAAATTGATTTGCAATAGAGAATTAATGTCAATAATTGAATTGCTATAGGTGTCAAAAGTAAAAAAGTGTGTTAAAAAATTGATTTGGAAATTGCATATTGACCTCACGAATTCCAAACAGTTGGCCCCACTTGATCAATGAAACTCATGTGAAGAGAAAGAATGCACATGTGGCGTAAGCTAATTCGGCCGTCAGAATTGAGATGCCCCACATGTTGCAAACCCATCTGTTTGGGCTGAGATTGGGTATTTAAATTGCAGGTCCGCTTGATTAATTATTGATTTTGGGTCAAACCCACTTATATAATCCATTGCCCATATGTGGGCTTTACTTTAAATCAAATTTTGTTTGGGTCACCTTTTTTAAATATAATCAATTATGAAATCATTGCCAACTTTTTTTTTGGGGTCACTTTTTTGTTTAGTTCTTATATCATGTACTGTTTTTAAGTCTAAGTTGTAATGGGCTGTTTATAAATTATGGTTTTTTATTTTATAATCTAAAATTTTAAAAATTTGGCTCATTTGAAAGATCTAATTGAGATATTTTCAATGATAAAATTTATAAAATAATTAAATTTTTAATTTGTAAGAAATTATATAAAAATATTAAAAAATATATAAATATTGATTTATGCAATTAACTTAAACTATCACATCAAAACAATTTTATGTCAAGCCAATAATTAATACAATTAAAAAATAAAAGTCAATATGATTTAATTAAATTGAATTGTCAATTAACACCCACCCACCATTATATATGCTCTGAGTCTACAGCATGGTTAGCACTGCACATTTGTGTATAATATTTGCGAGGATTGCCCAAGTTGGTTGGATGAGGTTTTGCCGTTTTGGTTAAGTGTTTGCAATGAAAAGTCCACTTCTCAAAAAATAAAAAATAAAAAAAGAGTAAATTTACAAATAAAAATTTATCTAAAAAGAATAAAAGATAGATTTTAACGAAAAGTGAAAATATTAAATAAAAAATTTCCAATGCATATAATAAATAAACAACATAATACCGAAAAACAGAGAAATGCTTCTTCGGGTTGTATGATTGTATCTTCCATTACCCAACCCTTCTCACTCTGTACCCGTTTCAGGTACTTCTCCATCTTTCTCTCTTACTCAGTTAGTCGTACTCTTCAGTTTTCACTTTATTAGTAATGGGATTAGATACCCGGTTAGGCCACACGGCACTGGTTTTGTTTGTCCTTTAGAAGCTTTCATCATTTCATATGAGTTGGTCAGTACGATAACTCATTTATTGATATTCATATTATAAGGGCAAGGTATAGATTATATTGTGCGAGTAGAGAAATGGGTCAGGAAAGTTCAGAACGCGAAGTGCTTCGAGTGAAGAGGCGGGCTACATTTCGTTTATGCAATGTGTCAAGGTACTTTTTTGGGTTCTGGCTCCAAATTCTTTAATATGTGTTGTGGGTTGGCGATTATTTTTTCAATGATTCGTTTTTTAGTTTCTCTTTAGAGTTTTTTCTGTGCTTTCTTGCTTAGTTACACTACTGAAGTACTAGAGATTCGGGCTGATGATCCAACATTGCATGTTCTGTTTATCCCTGGAAATCCAGGTGGGTTCCTGTGTGTATGTGTGTTTGCGTGTGTGTGTGTGTGTGGGAATGATTCAATTGTGAGGATTATAATTTGGGTTGTCGGTATCGCAGGTGTTGTTTCATTCTATGAAGTCTTTATGGAGTCGCTATTTGAGCTGCTTGGTGGAACTGCGTCTGTGACAGGCAAGACTTGGGTGTTTATTTTATTGTATTTTCTACTTTTTTGGTTAATTGTTTTGGAATTGTGATAACTATGCTAATATGTTTGCAATTTTGTGTCTATTATCAGCTGTTGGGCATATCTCTCAAACAAAAAAGGTATTACAAAAATAGTGTGCAGTATTATTCTTCGTCTGATTTTTCACTTCTTGCCCTTTGTTGCTCAAGATTATTAGTACTGTACTTTCCTTTGCAATCAGCCTGTCAGTCTATAAAATAGAAAATGGTTATGCTTTGTAGGCTGCCCATTGTACCAATTATGCGTGCAAGTCTATTTTTTGACCTTTCATTTATGTTGTATTATTATTGCAAGTCTAGTTTTACCTTTTTATAAGATATTTGTTCTTTTGGTTCTTCAGACTATGAAATGGTTTGCTGTGTTTGACAAATTATATAGCATATTTATGTATGCAAGAAGAATCCAGTTTACTACATCTTGTTCTACACTTCTCTTCAGTGATTTGTGGCACGGGTATGATTGTTATATGATATTCTCTTCTTTCTAGAACTGGGAGCATGGAAGGTTGTTCTCATTACAAGAACAAATTAATCATAAGGTAAACTCTGCTTGCCATATTGGTTCTGAGCAAATTTGTTGGCCGGTTAAAAATGACCTGAGTTCTGTAATACATTTTAATACATTTTCAAGTTGGTTATTTAATGTCCTGTATAAATGGAGATTGAAGCGGATTGAGTATCATTGCATTCGAAACCAAATGCCCTGTTGATTGTTCTGCTTGTATTTGGAAAATGCTCTCAATAATGACAGACTTGTGAAACCAATATCCAGATTAGTGAATTGTGCTTCTGGAAATATAATTTTTCATGTCATTCCATGTATTATCAATCATTATTTTTCTACAGTAATCCAATTTTGACTTCCAGATATGACCTTTATTGTTAGATTTCTATTTCCCCCATTTCCAATCTTTTCCCTAATGACACTCTTAAACCAAGTTTTTTATATTGAAACTCTTTTTGTATGTTAGAGTACCACATATAGTTCTGATCTCCAATTAAATTCGTGCTTTTGCAGATGGACTTCATCAAACAGGAATTGCAAAATAATGAAGTTCCTATATTACTGGTGGGATCATTTTCTATCTTTTGTGTTTCTATTTTCAATGTTATGTTGACCTCTTGAAAGAACTTTGTTTTTTGAAGAATACGGGCGTAGAAATGCTTGCACCTCTATCTTTTCCTTACTCTTCAAATAAGAGGAGAAAAAAAAAAGGAGTGCATTATCTATTCTTAAATCACATTAGGATTGTGGGTCCAAGTTAGAGATAGTACATTTTAGTTCTGTAGCAGTTGCTTATCAGCAATGCTGTGTCCACTAACCTTTATTGCTGGCAGTTACCTCAAAAATATTGCAGGACACCTCCATAATCTTACTTTAACTCACCAGCTATCCGTCAATAATGAAATGGCTTCCAAGTGTCTTGTTAGTTAAAGTGTTAGCACACAAACTTTCTCTTGTTCAATTTTTTTTGTTTTTGATTGTTTTGGAGTGTAGGGTTTTTTTCCATGCATATATTAAACTATGTTCTGAAATTTCAGTGTTAAGAATATCAGCATTGTGATGGAGTGCCCTCTCGTCCTCTGGTTTTTGCATTGTGGTGTTATCCATATTGTGTTTCTCCTATGTTGAAAATAAGTAGAGGAGTTTAATAATCAGTCAATGTGTGTGGTGTTGCTTATCTTCAATGAATTGTTTGGTGATGGAAAATCTGTCAGCATTTCCTGGTTCTGAACTAGAATTATTATTATCTTTGAATTCTTAAGTCATTTTTCAGGTGGTGATGATTGCTGTGATCATCATCTTATCCATTGGGTGATTTCAAATTATTTCAGGAAAGAATTTGAAAGATTGCAGAAATTGATTTCTTGTTTCTGACTTTTTTTTTTTTAAGCTGATATTTTGTTTTCGTGCAGGTTGGGCATTCTATTGGTTCATATATATCTATCGAAATGTTTAAAAGGTCTCCAGAGAAGGTCACATCCTTGTTCAAATTTTTTTTACTACTCATTTGTCATTACCCCTTCCCCTTAGGTTTCTGACTATGGAGAACCTGTTCCCTACTTCCCTGACATAGTGTACGGGCATTGTAGGTGTCATATTGTATCGGACTGTATCCGTTTTTGGCATTAAACCCACAATCCATACAGCAGTCTCTTATCAGGAAGATTGCAGAGTAAAATTCTTTCTTTGTTATGAATGACAATACTTTTGACTGTGTAGTACACATTTAGAGGCATATACTTATTTCATGCACTTGCAATAGACAGTTATATTGTGGATGTTTTCCCTGTTAGCTGGGACTTTTTGGTTATACCATTTTCTTTAATTCCTACTTGCCCCAGTGTCTGCTATGCTTTGTGGATTTCACTTATGTACAATTAAGGTTGAACATGCACTGAGAAAACTGACAGTTAATGAATTGTTATTAACCTTTTATTTTGGCATTCTCACTTGGTCCAAATATACATTGTTTTTTATTTATTAAAAACTCAATTCTAATAATATTAGTTTTGACAGTCTAACATTAAGGCATTCATAGAGGTAATATCACAGAATAGTGTTTTTCAGGTCCCGCATTCTATGTGTTGTCTTGAGTGTTATAGTTGCGCTCTTGGGATTGTTGCCTATCTGGCTTTTGAGGTTAGTTGTGAGCAAATCCCTCGGGAAGTCATGGTCAGCTGCTGCAGTTGAGGCTGCTTGCTCTCACTTGGTAAAGGTAAAGGTTTGTCCTGCAATAGATTGATGAAGTTGGCTTCTTAGGTCATATATATTTTTCCGAAAGTCATCAACCTATTTTTGGTGCATATTATATCTTATATTTACTAATGGCACATTGTTATCAAGGACCTTCTACTGGTTTTTTTTTTTTAACCATTTTACCACTATCAAACAGTAGGTTTTTCATGAGTGAGTGAGTGCGTGTGTGTTTTGAATCTTTCCTCTCAAAATTTTATTCCTGCGCTTGCAGTACCACACCATGCGGAATGTTCTCTTTATGGCAATGACAGAATTCAAAAAGGTAAAGAGATTGCTTGTTATTTTTTTTATTTTTCCTTTTTTGTAGATTTAACAATGTTGGTTGTAATTTATGATGAAATTCACTAATATTGTTTTGAAAATAACTGTAGTAATTGACTATAAATTTAATTTTGAAATATAACATCAGAATAGATCATGTGGTTTTATAAATGATACATCTTTTTCACCACCTTCCTTTGTTTATGCTGATATTGTCATCCTATATGTTATGTAAAGAGATTACCTCCACATGTTTTAATTGGTAATGATGGAATGCAACTTTTTGTTTCCTTGAGATTTTCATCCACGTTTTAAAAATCTAATTCCTACTCGTAAATGCACCATATAGGCTTTGTGCTACTGCACCTGTCGAGTGCATCCTTGATGTATTTTGATAAATTATAAGTTCTTTTGTACTCGGTTTACATGTATGCATTCACTGTCCATGTATTTGTTGGAATGCTGCTGCATCTTTTTTTCCTCATCTTTAACAGAAATTTATAGTAGTAATACTTATGAGTGATAAATTTCCATAATGGTGTTGGACTATGCCCTCTATGTCAATATTTGCTTGCATATATTGCCTCTTCAACTTCAACAAAGACCAAAATTGCTGCTTAGTTCATATAGGGAAGTTAAAATTTGAGCATACTTGTGCTTACCATATGCATCTTATGTCAGCTTTCAGAAACACCAGATTGGGCATTCATGAGGGCAAATAAGGGCAAAATTGCATTTTTGTTCGGCATTGATGATCACTGGGGGCCACTGCAAATGTTTGAAGAGGTAATTTAAGGAGTTATTGTAAATTAATAATTAAGTTGGAGGTCAAGAGTCATTGTAAAGCCTAAGAGGGATGTCGTGTCCATGCCCATTTGTGCAAAATGGATGTAAGCTGCACATGTATCTATGCTTTTAAGAAAATACATGTTTACTTAATACCTTCCTGATCCTTGCTCTTCCTTCATCCCTTTAAGAATAATGTAGGCACTCTGCTGTTTGGAAAACATATTTTTGGGTTATAAAGGAGGCCTAAGGTCTTGGGAGGGGGAGGACGAGAATTGAATTCTGGTTAGAAAGGAAAACATACTTTGTTGGAATGCCTGGCATTGATATTTTAAAATAAGTTTGAGAGAACTCCTGAAGTTTCAAGAGGGGACCCATCAGAGGCCCTATAGCTTAGTACTTAAGTCACTTATCTGTTTCTCTGGCAAAAAAAAAAAAAGTCACTTATTTGTTTCTAAAAGTGTTTTTTTTTTTTCTATGATATAATAAAATGATTGGAGATAGAAGTTCTTTTTGAAACCCCAAAAGTTCATTTTGTGTTTTTGACCCTCCACTTCAAAGTTTAAACTGTAGAGTATGCTTCAGTGAACTTCAGAATATGAGGGGTTGTCCCACCAAACAGGTTTGTTTGCCTTGTGTGGTGTTGTGATGATGATTACCTTATTCTTGCATGTTGATCACAAGGTTTACGGTGATTTATGGTGATAAGCTCCAGTAGTTTTCATATGAGAAAAGTATAATAATTTGTGCCAGACAAATATTGATTGAGAATGCTTAAATAGACAATAAGTTGAGTAACTAGAAAATTATGTTCTCAAGCAGATACAAAATATAATGAGAATGCTTAATGAACTACGAAAATATGCTGTTATGTCATACACCTTGCAAAATGACTAAATGAGTGAATAAACATGGTATTGAATATTGATGAAGGACTTGAAGAGACTTATGATAAGAATGACAATTGCGGAATATGATGAGACTTATGAGGACTTGACCATTGTAGTTTTTCATGCAGTATAGTGAGTGTTGCAATTTGGTTCCGACATTGTATTACCTTTGCTTTTGGAATTTTTCAAATATATGACTATCTGGGCTTACTTTGTATTTTCTGTGGTCCCAGATTTCCAAGCAGGTCCCAGATGCTGCCCTATCAATTGAAAGAGAGGGTCATACTCATGGTTTCTGTTGCACTGAGGATGGCTCATTGTGGGTTGCTCAGCATGTAACAAGCTTGATTAAGAATCAAGTATCTTAGTTACCTGCCCTAAGCCCACCTTAGCCCACCATGTTCATCTTTAGGGTACAAAATTAGACTTACAATTGGATGGATAAGTTAATGAATGGGTCTAGATTTGATTGTTGGGTTGCTTTGATTGATTAGTGTAGAAGTATCAAACTGATATAAGCTCCCTGCTTGTGGACATATTAGCATTTCTGGACGGTCCTCTCTTGAAAAAAATAAAACTACTTACATCTCATTCTCATATTAGAGATGTGATCTATATATGATTTATCTATATGGTGAGTCTCATCCTTGTAAGAGGTCAATATACATCGCTCATTCTAAATATTACTTTATATGATTGTTGTGGAGTAATATTAGTCTATTGTAGTATGATACTATGATATGTTATCAGACTTATCTTAGATAATGCATGCTTAGTGGTCAAATTAACCATTAAAAGAAATCAATTATTAGTCTTTTATCAGGTCAGCATAACGACTGTCAGACAGCACATCAATGACATAGCTGAGACATTTTTTGTGGTCAAATTGTGCGGTTGAGATCAGGCTGTCATTGAAAAACCTAACCGACTAGTGATGGTAGCATGTAGGGACCCTCAGGAGCTCACATGCAGACTTTTTATAGAGAGAGCCAATTGGTCCTTCATTCCTCGATTCCAAACTCATTCACCTCCTCTGTTCCTCTGTTCAGGCACTCTTTCACCAACACTATATCTCTCTCTCTCTCTCTCTCTCTCTCTCTCTCACACACACACACACACACACACACACACAATGCCCACAAGCAGGAAAAAGCTCCTCCTGAACAGAGTTGCAGTTGACATAGGGTGCAGCAGCTGCAGAAAACCAAAACTCTTCCGCATCTTCCACCCAAAAGCAAACCCCATAACCACCACATCCCGCAAGCAAAGCCACTACTCTTCTTCAAACTCATACAACAAAGACGACACCACCACCACCACCACATTCTCTCCAAGCACAGACTATGAGCAATTTCTAGACGCAGAGACCAACTTCAAGAGCACAAGAACTGTCAAAGGCTTCGGGAGGATTAGAGGCGAGAGTGTGGCCGTAGAGAAAGATTCAGGCGACCCTTATTTGGATTTTCGCCATTCGATGCTCCAGATGATTTTGGAGAATGAGATATACTCAAAGGACGACCTCCGGGAGCTTCTCAACTGTTTCTTGCAGCTGAACTCACCTTGCCACCATGGTATCATTGTTAGAGCTTTCACTGAGATCTGGAATGCTGTTTTCTCTGTGAGGTCTGGTGGTTCAACAATGCTGCGTTTTGCTTGCAAGTCACGTGACTACTAGCTCCTGCACGTGTGCCAGCATGAGTACTGTTATGAAGATGGAAAATTATGGGGACATATGACATATGAACATATTTTTAACTTTTGAATTTGACGGATTCATGTTTCTTTAAGTTTATGAAGTGTTAAATGGATTTTAGTGGGATTTGCTTTCTTATTACTAAAATATAAATTTGTGAATCGTTAAATATGTCTGTATATCATATGTTATCCATATTCCAATGAAATACCCTAGACGAAAATAATGGGATTTTATGTACTAATGCTGTGGTTTTCCTAAGATTTTGATGCATTTCAAGAAGGATTTCAATGAATTAATCATATGGGTTTTTTTTTTTTGTGTGTTTTTTTCACCACTCTTGACTCTTGAGGAGCAGTACAAATAAACTATGCAGATTGTTTAACAATATAATATGATTATAGAGACTATTTATCTGCATAATTTATAAATTATCTATACATTTTACTATACATAACTAAAAATTACAATGTCAATCTGTGATTTTTTTATGCCCAAGGAGATGGATTTGTGCATTACTGTGCAGCACCCTTTATTAAACATCCTAGGAGATGTGGTCATCTTTAAAAGTGTAATTTGTCTGTTGATGTTGTGTTGTCCTTTTTAATTTTTTTAATTTTTTGTCTTTTCATTTGTTGATAGTGAAACATGTGGCACTTGGCTAACTGCAATTTGCAAATTTTAATTACAGAGAGGAGAGAGAGAGAAGGAGAAGAAAATAATTTAAGAGGTAAAACCAAAACCAAAATCCAATAACTTGGTGTATTGATTGATTTGTCCTAGGAGTGTAAGTGCGGGGGTTTAGTCAAAATCATAGAGCCAAGTTTCAAGAAATAAGCATTGTTGGTGGAAAAGATAGGCATTGGGATTTGGTTTATAATTATTAGATAAGTATTGGAAGTGGTGAAGGACAGTTGGTTGAAGCTATTTTCTATGAGAATAGAAATGTCTATGACTGACATCTTACATTTTCCAAGATTCATCATATTTTGGCTGCCTCAATGTTATTAATCCCACCACTTGCTACTTGACCTTTGATTTTGATCCCTATCTTTCTCTCTTTATAGTCCTTTAATTGGCATTGTTTATCTATTTGCTTAAACTAATGGGAACTGAATTTCTTGTCTTGTTTTTTCTGTAAGAGACTAGTATCAGACTTAAATTTCAGTTTTTGAAGATTAAAAAAAAAAAAAAAAAAAAAAAAAAAAAAGAGTAGGAGATAAATATAAGCCTGAAATTTGAGCTTCATACCTGCAGGGAAGCAAAGGGAAGCACAGCAGGATATCCAAGTCCAAACTAATAACATGGCCCTCAGTTGGCCCCAAAAAGAAAAGAAAAAACATGCATGGGTGATGGCTCTCAAGTTTCCAATATGAAAGTGTTTGACTTGTCACATGTGTGACTTCAATCAAGATTTTCATGCACTTATTACAACAAGTACTAGTAAAGACATGAGAGTAGTTCTAGGATCTTGGATTCTCTCTTTATATATATTGGCAATTCTTGATGCCTAATCTAAATTGTCTATCACAATTAAGGGCTTTCTTATCTTATTTAGGGTTTAACAGTGGAACTCATAAATATCTTAATACATTTTGATTTTTAACAGAAAGGATTATCAAGAAAAGCAGATAATCTAGACCAAAGTGTAGGTGTTATAAATAGGGAGGTATTGCACATATCCACTTCAATAGTCAATACTGAAGAAGAAAGCCAACCAAATCAGCATTAATGCCTCTGTGGTACTTCAAAGGAGACGTCTATCCAGATTCATTTGAAAGCAATTAGATGTTTTGGGCATTATCAGTTTGTCAGAATCATCATTATCAAGAGACCATTTATGGTACTGGCTAGTGGCTTATGAGTTTTATGTGCCTATTCATTTTATTGATGCCGTATAAGATAGTTTTCATAAAAAAAAAAATTCATGTCATATATTTTCTAATTAGAAAAAAGTGAATTATGTCAATATTCAATAATAAAATATGTGTAGTATATGCAATATTTGTATGATAGAATTTCTGCACTATCAAAATCATACTTTATTGAGTGATCAGACGGGGGATAAGCCAGGATGATGAAGACCCACCTGGCTCCTACTAATTTGTAACAACAATCCATAACCCAGAAGTCACCAAACACCAAAAAGCCAAAAAGATCCTTCTTGGGCTTGTTTTGCAATGGCAGTTAGAGACGAACTTGTACCTTTCTATCTCTAAGCATTCTTGAAATAATAATACTATAGAGTGACAGTAATCTTCTTGGAAATCAAGATAAAATTCAGTTTTAAGCTAAGATATCAATTTTTTTTTGGCCCACATAAAGTTCAAGTGGAAAGATGTTTCCCACTATCAGAGAAAAGGAAATAAAAGTTAGATAAAGATGGACTTTATGTCTACTAATTGAAACAAAGTTTTGGTTCAATAGTATTACAATTTCTTGCATTATCTTTAGTTTGTAAATCGCAGAAAACAAGAAAAAATTTAATTTTATTGTTCGTAGTCAGGATGTGAATGGGGGTGAGTTGGAGAAGAGTCATGGTCTGGGTCTGCAGCTTCCTGTCTTAAATGAAAGCCCATAAGTGTTTCCTCTAGCAATTAAGATTGGGGGAGGCTCTTCACACCATCTTAAAATATTGAGTTGACGACTCTTAAATTTTTTTTCCTATTTTTTCTTATTTTACTCCTACTCCAATTTTTTTTCCCCATTTTTTCCTATTCTGGCTAATTTCAAACAACTGCCACCACTACCCCTCCCTATATTTGGTTCAAACCAATCTAATCAACAACAAGAACACAATGAGAGGATCAAAAACCATACATGGATCGACATAATTCGTCACCGAAATCTGTCGGAATCGGCGACGAAAGCCGCGGAGCTTCACGACGTCAATTAGCTGTGCCCGGTGGTCGGATGAGTAAGGGAAGACCAGGGTTGAACTCACCGTGACCTGGGGAAAAAAACCTAAGTGGTCTGACATCTCAACTCTGTCGAAAAAAGAAGATCGCCGACAAAGGGGCCGATCGGGTCTTTGCCTGGGTTCAAGTTTTTTGGGCTTTCCTAGTTTGAAGGCTACCATGAGGAGAGAGAGAAGAGACAGACGAGTTGACTGATGGTGGTCTCGCCACCACTGATTGCCGGACGGCAGTACACCGAAGAGAGAGAGAGAGAGAGTGACTGGTCGGGTGGGTGGGAGGGATAGGGTTTTGTGGTTTTTTTTTAATAAATTTTTTTATTTACATTAAGGGTATATTAGAAATATTTGTAAAATAAATAAAGAGTGTGTTCAATTCAGCACTATTGAGTATTTTGCGTAGCCTCCTCCATTAAGATTTCCTTAGATGGATTTGACTAACCCTTTAAAGTAGACCATATTTAATTCTTACATTCATCAGATGCATTTATGAAATTAATTGCCGTGTGACAGATGGTATTGATGGGTTAATTCAGAATTTAACGGGGTAATGTTATTTTGGAGTTGGAAATTGTTATTGCTATAGTGGTTATAATTGATGTTTTGATTCTATCACATTTTCTTTATAATGAATGCTTTGATTTTATATTATTTATGATTTTTTTACCATGCAGACGGATATATGATACTAACGTTATCATCACTATTAAATTAATAGATTCACTCTATTTAATTTTTAAAATACAAATTTTGTAGCCGTCTGATATGCGGACAAATATACCATAGCTTTTCTAGTTAATTTATTTGTTTATTAGTACCCATCACATTTTTCAGTGATGAATAATTTGATCAATTTTAGCCATTATGAGACCCATCAAAGGAGTAGTTCCCCAACAGTTAGAAGAGTTGATGCGAGTCTACTATTTCCAAGAAGAGAACCCTCCCATCCCCTTGAATTAAACAACGAAGTAGGTGAAAATGAAACAAGTATTAAACTATCTTAAATGAGTAATGAAGCTGCTTAACAAAATCAAGCATCAGCAAAATCACTATTTGGAAAGAAAGCATGACCAAAAGTGCTGACTTTAATTTTAGCGTCCTGCAACATAGACATACTATATACAATATTCCTTCAAATTCTGTGGTACCAAGTACTCTAATTTGTAACTTGGAGGTGGCAATTATATGAGTGCCTCAGGCACTTTTTTAGACCAATAAACTGAAACATTTTGATTTGGTGCATCAAAATGTGAGATTTTGAATTGGAGGATCAAAATGTGAGACTCTCATATAAAGTGGTATGACCTGTTATCCCTCCACATTAAGGACAGAGAACCCCATAGCTCCTATCTTGTCCCTTAAAGGCATGCCCACAAGTTGCCCTCATCTCTTGAAAAGTTTAATTTCTAACTTTGCTTTTAAGTCATTTTGCTTTCAAAAAAGGGTTTTAAGTCACTTTAAGAATGCTGAATTCCAATTATTAGCAACTCTTGTAGCTTCAGAACCCTACAAAAGGTTTCGACCTAGTTTATGGGTGTCCTCTGGTTCAATATCTGGTACACAAGTGCATAGCAGTGTGGAGCACAATAGATTCTTTGATCAACCATTTGTACTGGACTTTCTAATTTTACAAAAAAACAAAAAGAAAGAAAAGGATAGACTTCTAAGTTCTATTCTAGTTCAAGATAAGTCGATGTGGTCTTTCAGTGCCATATTGCACGTGTTTGTATGCCCATTGCATTGAAAGCTTTATTTGGTACCCCCTGAAGATTGGCCTTTAGCATAGCCCTTTCCTAAATGTCTTTGGTTCAATAGTGGGATGCCCAGAATGCTCAAAAGTTCAAAACTATAACAATGATAACAATGGGCGACCACCATCCCAATCCTTTGTAGAAAAGTTACCAACAGTTTTTTTTTTCAAGTTCACATTGTAACCAAATTTAATTAACATGTGCTAACCAAAATGTCATTGAGGCTCTCTTATTAAATAAAATAAATAAATACCACCTCAAAGGCCCAATTATTCAAGATGTGGATTTGAAATGCAGGTTTAGGGTTTGAGGTAAGAGAGTTGTGGCGTGAGGCTTGGGATCCACAACATGTCACTTATGGCCTGCGCTTAGAGTTCATTGACCATTTTTTCATGACTGATGGTTAGAGATGTCAACTGAGTCAGGTGAGTCGACTCAAGCATGAAATTTTGTGTTTAGGTCGGGTAAGTTTGAGTTTGCCAAGTTTTTTTAATATTTCAAGTCAAATCTTAGACAGGAGAGGATTGGATACCTTGAAACCCAATCAAATAGATATGGCATTTAGTATGTCATCAAAGTTCATGGTGGGGAAAAAATATTGTGTGTAATAGTAATACTATTTAAAGTATTAGTAATTTATTCAAATTATAACATATGTATTATTTTTAAAAATATCAAGATTTAAGATTTTATATATAAATAATTATACACATAATTTGAATGAATTAATAATACCACATCAACATGCGATGTAGTGTTAAATCAGCATGAAATATTGAGATGTTAAAGTCGGTGATTGTAGTTTGAGGTTCAGTAAACAACCAAAAATCTAAAATCCCGTTTGGCTTACAAAACAAAAATATGTTTTAAAAACTTGTTACTATATTTTATTTATAAATATCATAAAGATGAAAATAAAAAATGTATCCAAAAAGAATACCAAATGGACTCTGTTCTTTGTAGTGTTTCTCTCCTTCCATCTTTCCACCAAATAAAGGTGACTTCTAGATCTCATCTATCATGGCTATCTTTTTTCATGGTTCTTTTTTCCCCTCACAAACATAGAGTGGCAGGAGGGCAGAATCATTTTCTGCATTAGCTTAATGAAAGGTCATGATGCAATTGAGTAGTGGTCCAATGGTCCTAATAAAATCCGTGGTTGGACCTGTGTTTGTGTCAGGGGGTTTTATGGAACAAAATTTTACAAGTTCAAATTGTTCAATTCCAAGAAAAAGCCCAATTAAATGCAAATGGATTGATAATGGGCCGTAGTTGGTAGTTGGTATAAATAAGCCTGTCCTCCATAACATCATATATTCATATGGCGTCATGCTCCATTAACGAGTCTTAAATAGACTTGAATGACAATGACTAGTCCTTTGAGTGACCAAAATAGAAGATAAAGATAAAGATAGACTAGCCTTGCCCATAAAAGTGATGCTAAAAATTTATAATTTCTTCAACCATTATTTGTCAAATAAGAAAACAACCATGGCATTATAAAAAGGAGATGATGTCTCACTATAATGTAAAATCACTATGAAGATGTTTCAATATAAAAATCAATGTTAAACCATTCATTTTGAACAATGTTGTTGGTCTATCAGTCTAAAATATAAATCAGACGTTCCTTTGATCCTTTTAATTAAGGTTTTTGAGTATGTTCCGCCTAGTTTAGACTAAGAATTTTCTCCGAGTTATTCATTATAGAGCAATAAAATTTCCATTGACTATGAGTCACTTGTTTCACCTTAAATAATAATCACGTGTCACGCGTCACAAATTGAATTATCAGCTTGAAATTAACCGCTTATTTGGAACCATATCTTTTGGCCTTCTAATGTTGCATTTATATTATCCTCAATTTTTTTAGTCATCTTTGGTGCCTATTTTAGCTCAAAATGTTTCGATATAACTTTAGAAATTTCTTCCTTATATATTCAATGACAGACGATCACTTATCAATGTGAGACATTGTTTTTTATCCACACAATTCCTAACTACAAACGATATAATATGTTAGATTGTTTGTGGTAAATATACATTTTTTCTATAAAACCATTCTCATTTACCATTTCTTACAAAAATCCATTCTCATGCTTTTTCTTTTTAATTGGAAATCTCATTCTTGTTCTAGTAACAAAGAAAAGCATAATAATTCATTATTGAGATCTTGAAATTGTTTGTATCCAAAACACTAACCACTAAAAGATATTATAGAAAAAGATTACTTATTACATCCCCAAGGAAAAAAAAAAAGAAAAAAAAGAAGAAGAAGGCCAATAGATTATAGGCCCAATACCGAGGTCCAAAGCCGTCAGGCGATGAATAGAAAAGTAAAAAGCAAGAGCGAAATGTGTGGGATGGGCGTATTGACCCATGAGAAGCATTTAATGCAAAACCACACACAGCTCAAGTTTAAATGGGACAGACACCAACTTCCATACTTTTCTTTGTTACAATTTTCGTGTAAAATTAAATTTTCTCGGAAAATGAGGGTCTCATTGTTGGGTCATTATCTCTCTAATTACCAAACTAAGCATTAATTATTTTCTAGGAAACATGTGTTGGTTTTGATGTCCTCCAAATTTGACAAGTAAAAGCCTGCAGGGTGTTTGTTTGGTTGTCTGGAGCAGAAATATATGATCAGATGCAGCCAAGCCTATTGTAACTAGTGAGACCTATTTGTTGATTACATCATTACCCTCCACTTACTTGACTCTCTAAGTCTCTATAAGAAAAAAAGAAGTTTAATCAATTATGAAGATGACCCCACAAAGCTCTCTTGCTATATATAATACACACTTTTTAGAGATACAATAATGGGCAAGGCTCATTTCTTAACCACATATTAATTGCATTACAGATCATAATTAAAAGGACAGTTTTTTCATAGAAATCGTAAAATAAAATGACATTTTCACAAATAAACCACCAAGTAGACATCAAAATCTCGTTTATAGAATTTGAATACGAAATCTACTTCAACCCGATAAAAAATAATGTTACTAGACCGAATGGTCATTAGCGTTTATAATATTAATTACATTACATAAATTAGAAGAGCTAATTTCACGTAGCTCAAATTACCCTATAATATTATCCTATAATAGAATATAATATGGTGGGTAGTAGTCTAGTAGATGATTGCACCTAATAAGCAAAACTACAATGGCCCTATTAGAATCAAACTTAATTAATTAATTTGGTACATCTAATCCATCATCATAAATTAAACATTATCCTCCATTGCTTATCGAGATTTGAGTTAAAAAAAAAAATAGAGATGGCAGTTGGCAGTTGGCACTAGGTTTAGAAGGTTCGGCGCTTGGGCAAGAATCTTGCAATTTGCATGTATGCATGCCTCAGAGATTGAAGAGGCATCTATGCGGATCGATCAGCCAAGGACTCTCGAACCATGAAGCATTGACAATTATTTAATGCCCTCTAATTTGTTTGATATTGATTAATTAAAGTAATGCAACATTTTGAGTGAGAGCTACTTCAAGCTAGAGCCTACTAAGCTAGGGTTGTCTCTAGTCATTCAAATTAAGGCAGAGATCTAGGAGTTTAATTCCCAACAGGTGCATATGTTGTGTACCTGTTGTTTCTTAAAAGAAAATACAAAAATGATTATTACTTACTGTGAGTCTATGACCAGGTGATTAATTAAACATCTCATTTCCTGGCCAAAAAATAATAAAAAACATCTCATTTATCATAATGTCATTTGGTTAATTTCTGGTGAGTCCAGTGGTTATTTAACTTATTTTGAACCCAATAGCCTTTTTTTGTTTCTTTTGTACATTAAAGAAGAAAACATGAGTAATTACACAAAATCTCAATTCTATCCTTTCTAATGGTACTTACTCTTATGGGTTCATTATTAATTCATCATTCCGCTAGTAAGGAAAGCAACATAAAAAGTGTCAAAGTGATAAATATAATACATTTTAAACGGTAATTTATTTTGTTAGATAATTTGACATGTTATATTGTAAATTTGAATCACACAATTAAATTAAAATTTACTTAGTTACAAATTAATAGTGTAATATGTTTCCACAATTGATAGTGGGGATTATTCCTTCTGCATGTTTTTTTTATTTTATTTGTGCTATATAAATTTCATAGAGAAGGATCCATTGAAGGAATCTAGGTATCAATTTCAAAACTAATTGATAATGAGAAAAGTAGTTTAAATCCTTATAAGCCAAACACGAACCTACTCTGATATCATGAAAGAATCTAGACATCAATCTCAAAACCAATTGGCAATGAGAGAAGTACTCTAAACTCTTATAAGCCACTATGCAATGTTATACTTTTCCAATGTGGGATAACACTTCACATTCTCATATCTATGATATCATATTTTTTACAAAGTTTTCAATGAGGCCCATTCTATATAGGATTTCAACGATCCGAACCATTTATTTTTTAGGTCTTCATTAAGAATTCATCATTGCAAAAAATTGGTAAATCATAAACTATTTATCATATAAGATTAAATAGTCAATATTTTAAGTGTTCATTTTGTTGACCATTTAATCTTTGTAGGTAAATGATTTATGATTTACTTAATTTTTTGCAAAAATAATCTTTTAATAGAGACCTAAAAAATTAATTAAATAGTTCGAATCGTTGAAATCATATATGGAGAAAGTCATATTGAAAATTTGTGTTAAAAATAAAATGTTACGATGCACCCCAAAATTTCATTAGATTTAGTTTTGCCCAATATAGCTAGAAAAAATGTTAGTTGAAGATTGGGATGGTAAGACATGCTTATATCACCACCAAATACTAGTATGGTCAAGATCGATATATAGATTCTTGTATGGGATTTAACTAGAGCTTTTCCCATCCAACATTGTATCTAACTTGATCTGCTCCTTTGCACCACTCAAATTCTGACATTTTCCTATCACCCTCTCTAAGACTATATATATGTCATCTTCTTGTTTTTTCCCACAACACCTAGCTAGCTCTTTTGCATATGAGAGTCCCATAACAGAGAGATTCAAATTATTCAGGGCAGAGGGAGATGATGATAAGGTTNGAAAATGAAAAGGTTCCCAAAAAAAAAAAAAAAAAAAAAAACACACACACACACACACACGCACACATACAATCTCTTATCTGAAATTATTTGAAAAGCTGAATGGCATATACATGCAGGTGGAGTTTGTTTTCTTCCTTAAACTTGTAGCTACATGACCCTCAAAACCATGGATTCATATCCCCATGTTCATGTTCTAGTGGCCACTGCAAGACAACACTTCTCAAAACAAATGAGCACAATTTGATAAGCCTGCAGGTTCAAGGAAATGAGTGTAGGACCATGCCAAACTTGAGGGCTGGACTTGTACCTATCATTGATAATGACTGTCCATTTCAAAATCAAGGGCTCTGATTGCTTGACATTTCAGAATTGGGTACTCCCATGTGGATCACACCCAGTGGTAGTGGTAGATATGATACTCAATCATAGTCACTACACTTGTATCAGTGTAGTGAGTTTCTGAAGATCAAATCTCAGCAGTTTCAATTACATTAAAAAAGAGAAAATGCCATAAGTTTTCCACATGGAGCTTAGTACATATCATAATAACAGAATGCCGTTGAAGCAAGCTTCTTCATGAGCTAGGGACCTCATTTCATAGTATTTTTTAACATCAATTTGATGATGTCTTCCACACTCCACCGATAAATTTTTAATTTGTCTTATGTATTAAAAGATTCAATTTTTGCCTTCAAGTATGACCAAAGGTTTCCCAAAATAGCAAACAACGCTTGGCTCATAAAAAAATATTTGTATCAGATCTTTTGATCAAATTACCAACTTGTAAAAATTAATTTTATTTTGGTAAGAGATGTGATTAATGCAAGTAGATTTTTATTTTTTATTTTTGTAAAAATGTGATTAATAAATATGATACAACTAGATTACCCTGATGGATATTAATTACTACTCAAATTAAAATGGTAAATCATGACTAATGCATTAGGAAAGGGCAACTATTACCCCACACGTGCATTCTTGGCACATGTTTGGCATTGTGAAGGAAGAGAGAAGGCAAGAAAGAAAGCCATCAAAAAGTTTGATCACTATCATTAATTTGATAATTTCCACTACGGGTATACATATATTTCCATTGAATCAAAACATAATCATCACCTAAGCTAATTAATTAAGATGAAGCATCATCATCATGCATCTTCTTCATTAATCTCTTCTTCATCTTCCAGCAATGAAGATAAACAAGGAGTGGTACTTTTAGACTCTTCCTCATCATCAGGTTCTATTGAAGAGACACAGGGAGTAGTAGCAGAAGAAGAAGATGAAGAAGAAGTAGTAGTACTATTATAAAACAAAGATAAAGGAGAAGAAGGAGAATAATTAATACAAGAAGAAGAAGAAGCTATTGTAGTAGTACTAGTACTAATTGCTAGACCTACCAAGAGATCAACAAAAGCTCCAACAATATACCCATGATTGCTTTTTCCATTGACCTTCAAATACCAACACAAAAGCTCTTCAAGATGCTCCCAATCCTTCAACCCATGAGCCTCCACCATCTCCTCCATGGACCTCCTGAAATCCACACAAGGGTCTCTTGAATCCATTGACAAAACCACAGTGCTCTCCTTGAATGGAACTTTTACAAGCTTCTTCCCATCAATATCAGTACTAGTACTACTGGTACTACTACTACCTGATGATGCCTTATTAGCCTCCTCTAATATGGAGCTGGTCTCACCTGGCTCAAAGAAGAGCCTCTCTGTCTCTGACCTCAACCCTTTGATCACTGTCTCTATTGGGTCTCTTCCTCCTCCTGAGTCTTCTTCAGAGGCTGTGGAGAAGCTTGCACACTCAGATGAGGTGGTTGTGAAGAATGACTCTGGTGTGCCGTCCACCACCACATCCATGGTTGTGTCAAAGTAGGCTGAGTTCATGGTCTTGAAGATAATGTCATTGCCTGTTCTGAAAGAGAGGGTTCTGGTTTGGGAACAAGAAGGCCAAGGCCATGAGGATGATGATGAAGACTTGGTGGCCTCAGCTGCTGTGTTCTTGGAGAGAAATGGGAGCTTCATTTTCTTGCCCATATATCTCTCTTTGATTTTCTTGTGGGTGGATGGATTGGTGAGAAATGAAATGTGGGTTTCAATTCAAAACCTTGAAATGATTTTTTTTGTTGGAGCTGTGAAATGTGGCATTAATGGATAGTCAGAGAGAGGGTTGTAGGGGAAGTGAAGATTATTTAAAGTTGTGACTTGTGAGAGACAAGGAAAAAGAAATATATATTTATAAAAATAAATAAATTGGAGGTTGGGGGGAAGGAACTGGTGTGGTGGGGTCTTTTGCATTTTTTGTGTATTGAAAACAGACTACAAATTAAATGTTTTTCAGTTGAGGGTATTGAATATTTGTACTACTTGGGTTAAGTAGAGCTTTTATTTCTTAACAGTCTTTTTTTTAATGTACGCTGATGTAGCTCCATCCATGATCCATCACACAACCTAACATGTAGCAAGTGTCCGGCCTTACAAGAATTTGAATGTTTTATTATTTCAACAATTTACCCCATACTTTTGTAGTATTTGGAAGTACTCCCTTAACTTTTTATATATAAGTTAGTTTTAAGACCATGCTCCCCAAAAAGATCTGCAATATTTTGTCTTCAGAACATTTACACCATGTTTGGCACTTGGCAGTGAGGAAAGAAAATGGATGGGAAAAAATTTAACTCGTAGTGATTGTTGACCTCAACAGCGATCGATAAAAAAAATTATCAAGAAATAATTTTTCTAAAACCTATCATACATGATACAACACCACATGAAGAGGTGCAACAAAATCTATAAATGAGTTC
>QANW01007568.1:1205120-1240784 GCA_003254865.1 Dryas drummondii | reverse complement strand
ATTTATTACACACATATATACTTATCAAATAATCATCTATAAGAGAGCAATAGTTTTACACATATCACATTTCACACATATATTCTCTCTCTCTCTCTCTCTCTCTCTCTCTCTCTCTCTCTCTCTCTCTCTCTCTCTCCTTGTATTCTCTTACAAGTCTTTCACTTCTATTTCATAGTTTTTCACAAAAATAGCTAGCCACAAGAGATTAATATACAGAAAAAATTAATTTCTAATTAATAACCATGAGCCTTCTTGAAAACATTTCTTCGTGTGTTGGGGTTAGTATTCTTGAGTGTGCAATGCATATGAGGATGGCTAGGTGAAGTAGCAATTGTCTCGGGCTTGAAATGATGAGAGCCCATATATTTCAGGTTTAAGTTCAGAGGATGGCTAGGTGAAGTAGCAATTGTCTCGGGCTTGAAATGATGAGAGCCCATATATTTCAGGTTTAAGTTCAAAATAAACACTCTTATCAGGTGAATTTCATCCGCTCAGCAGTTCTCGGCCACTAAGTACTCGTTGTACACGAATTAAAAAATCTTTTAAGAACATCTATAAATTGACATCTAAATTGAAAAACTCACTTATATTTAGTGAGTTGTTAGTGTTGGGGTTAAATGACAACGTGCCAACCATGATCCGAATGAATTCACCTCATAATTTGGTGTTTATTTTAAATTTGAGCCTATATTTTATAAGTCCTTTATTATACTATATATATATATTAAATCCAAGTAATGTACATAAAAGATCGAAAACCCCATTTTTATAATTTCTCCCAAGCCCCCAGAATCATGTAAGGCCCCGCTGGCCCTGATGCATACCAACGATATAGAAAATTATGTTGGGGGCATCTTGCCCTCATGACTGAATAAAATTTGAGAGAGAGAGAGAGAGAGACAGTTATTGGCCTGATTTTGGAGTTATTACCCGAGTGGTCACGTATGGCCTCACTGAGACACTGAACATGTTTTACTTAATCCACACACCACTGAAGGTCTCATTTAATAAGGAAAATGCAATCACTCAAACTCAAAGGGATGATGCAGTTACTTGGAGGTGGAGGGAAAGAAATGAAATTCAAAAAAATGATAAATTTACAGAGAGGGGCATGTGGGGATTAATATCATGTACGTGGAAGTATGTACAAAGTAACTCTCCATCACATGCCTCACCCCCAAGGGCCCCAAGCATTGCCAGAGAGAAGACTGAGACCCTTGAGAGACACTCATTTATTTACTTCTCTCTCTATTTCTTGGATTGGTGGGTTCTGATCTTTGCTCAATCAATTAATGACAGAGGAGGACTGCCAATTGCCATACATGAGTTCTGTAACCCTTGAAGTTAATGGCTTGTTTGGTTTATTCTAAACCTCCAAAAGTAGGTCACATCCATCAGTAGAAACCAACGTTTGTATACTATGCATAGTTTTCAACTATTTGTCAATCTTAGGGTTGACATCAATTCATCTTGTTGACTCAGCATGCCCATCTCTACTCTAGTACTCTATATACATGTTGGTCCACAAGAAATAAAATGATATGAGTTTAAGAAAATATTCTTTTTGGATCTAGATTCTCTGCTTGTTTTTTTTTTGTTTTTTTTTATATTTGTTTTTATTTGACTTTAATTTTACTCATGTATTTATTATTTCAAGGTAGTGAACAAAAGCCTTTTAAAAAAATAATGAATAAAAGATGAAATGAATTCGTAATATTTTTCAATGTAAATGAAATTACATGAATCCTTAAATTTATATTACATGTTAAGATTAAAACAAGCAATACAAGAGAAATAGAGAAATCCAAATCAATATTTCTTGTCAAACACTCCAATATGTATAGTATTAGATTGCTCATTTTGACTACACATTCAAATAAGAATTGATCTAATCAATAACTTATATTGACAGTCTAGTAACATATCAGACTCTATAATAAAAATATGTCTTTTAATTTGATTATATCCTTAAATAAAAATTTAAGAGGATGGACTCATAGGAGATATGGTTTTGTGATGCATAGTTCTCAAAACCATCTACATTGTACATCAAAGGGTCCATTGCATTAATCTTGGTTGTGTATAGGTAGTCCTTTAACTATATCTACAAAAAAATTAACCTAATAATGTGCCCAACTATCATTAATTTTAAGAATAAGATTTGAGTATCATTTTACCAACACACAGCAACACAAGTTACACAACAATGGACAGCGCAGAGTCATTCCCCACCTTCCTTTACCCAATATCTTGTGACTCAACCTCATTGGTAATGGCTCAGCTAATTTCGATTCCAATCTAGTCGAGTGCATTGACAGACTCGAATGATAAAAAGGACCAACATTAATGCCATTAGGCTTAGTAGTTGCACTGTTTCTTGACATCTTCCCAGATAAAGCAAAACTATTTTGCATGAAATTCAGAGGTGGGGTTATGTCCTGAAGTTGGAAGGATTATTCTTTTTAAAAACCTTTGTGTGGAGCCGTGGAGGTAGGGTCTGGGTCCTGTGGGAGGAGGACCACCTTATCCCTCATTTCCATGTCTCATGGGGACCAAATTCTACAGGTTGTTGTCTCTGGGCTACCCTTGTATGCTGTCATCTTGGATTTGCCATTGTGTACTAAGCACATGCACTTGTTGCAAATTGCATGTGGTTGCCTTCTGAAGCTCCCACAAAACACGGCTTTGGTTAGGAAACTGTACTTTGCTGCCTTGATTCTAAATCAGTGCACTTTCATGAGAACTGCAACAAGAGACTCCTGCAATGCACAATCTTAACCATGATTCTTAAGCACTCATTGAAGAAATAGACCAATGATAAATAATTGTAGTTATATAGCAAAGGAGAGGAAGAGAGCATCAATCATTGGGGGTCATAACAGGATATGCTCTGCTTTCATGAAAATATAAAACCCAACTTTTTCAAACTTTTTTCTCAACTCACTGATCATCTTTTCCCCTCTGATTCATAAAGTTGGGCATCTCCTTTGATGGTGATTATGAATTGTTGTTAAAGAGAGAATCTATAGCGCAACCAAACATCTGATCTTCACAACAAGTCACATCCACTTCATTCTAGCTCTTGTCTAATCTGGCAAGTGGAAAAATAGATCATGAGATAATCAAATACCAAAGACAACAAAGCACATGTACCGCAGCTGCCTCATAAGTTGATCCAAATATTTTCAATAATATCTACTGCAGCCCCCACCTCGAATTAAGTCGAGGCAACATTCCCATCAACACTGGAACACTGTCCCTAAATCTGGTCACTTGATTGCGAAATTGTTGACCCACAATAGAAAGAGACCAACTCCCACTCATCCCTTTTAACCCCACCCAGCCCATTTGTGGCTCCAACTCATTCATAGGATGAAATAGAACCCAGTTCTAAGCCTTCTCTTTTTTTTCTTTTCTATTTCTTAAAGAAGAAAAAAAGGTCAACGAGAGTGCCACAGCATCAAAACATTAGTCAGGCATTAAAATAATCCAGCTACAAATCTGACCCGGCTCACCAGAACTTAGGATTTAAGTGACCGTGTCTACCAATATGCCAAACCCAAAGGCACTGCAAATTCGACAACCTACTGTTGAAGCATATCCTGTTTTCCTAAGTTGAATGCAACAACTTTCTGTGAAAACCACTGGCAGTCTGAAAGATATCATTTCCCTTTTAAGAATAGATGGTCCAAGTCTCAACAGCACAACCACAATTTTTTCCCGCATTATAACTACTATATGAATCTCATTTTTCACCTTTGAACACTTGCACTTCAACATGAAACAGCATGCAGCGACTGATTTATCCCAGAATATACCTTTCAGTTCCTAATACAATATTTGAACCATTAAAATATGGAGAAACAAATGAGCATGAAACTAAGCAGCCACGAGACTCCAAGTACACCAAATATACACCAGGCATGAATATTATCCAGTATTCAGTTAGGAAACAGAATGGATATTATAAATGATCGCAATGACTACAGCAACCAACATAGTCACACTCCTCACAGACACAAAAACATACACTGAAAGATCAATTAGAAGAGTGCATTTTTCATAGCAGGATCCAGCTCCTCTGCATCTCCCATACAAATGGAGAAAACCAGTTGAATCCAAACAATAGATCTGCATGGGGAGCCCACCCCATTTCAATGGGCCATCACCATGAGATGGTCCAGATTGAAGGATTGGTCCACCTCATTAGTATACAAGTGGAGGTTCTTTTCCATCTTAATGGCTAGGACAATTAGAAAAATGAAAAATTCTTCATGGGATACAGCTCCTCTACATTTCCATACAAATGGACAAAGCTGGTTGAAATCCAAATGGTACATCCACATGGGGTGCGGCCCCAATGCAATGGGACCTGCAACATGTAATGGTCCAGATTGGTAAACTGGTCCTCTCCATTTGCTTGCTGTGTTAAGTGGTGAGGAAATGTTTCCATCTTAATGGCTTCGATAATCAGCATAAACATAATTGGTGGGTTCTGAAAAGAAAAGACTCTTACAAAAAGGAATCTGATTCTAAATAATAACAAACTCAATCAAAAACCATAAAGAAATTACTTGAATTATTTCAACTTTGATAAAAGTAGCTGAAGGTTTCTTTAATTAGGTATTCTACCAGAAACATACAATCAAATCTGGGATAAAGAGCTCCAAGGGTGCAACACCATCATATAGCCTAGAATCAATGTTTAACTGAAGAGTACAGAAATAAAAGTTATAAGTCGCAGACATGAACCTGATGTGCAGAGAATTCAAACTAGCCACCAGACTTCAAGACATCCACAGAAGACATCTCAAGGACCCCTCAAAACTGTGACTTTGTAAACAAGATACAGAAAGCAAGCAGACTATATATGGATTAAGCTTTATGTTTCAACCCAAACCACATATCACTACTAAAAATGATTGAAGATCAGTTAGATAAAGCAGTTTATGAAACAAAATGAGATAAGGCATGCATAACATAGTGGAAGGCACATGTTGAGTAATTTGTGACGGGATGAAAAACACTTCACAATCTTAGGAGTCTCCTGCCAACTAAAACTTGAGTTTCTTCCTTGAAATTCGCACAAAATAAAAAGATGTTGACAACAAATTACAGGACCTGATAGAAGTTCCAAACTTCTGACAAGTAAAAGAAAATAGAAGGGAACCAATATGGAGATTAAAATCAAAGTGTATTCAATACCAAAGCAGGTGTCACGCTGAAAATGCAACAATCAACCTGTTCATTTAAATCTGATAAAAAGAAAAAAAAAAGTTCATTTAACTAGAAAGCCGATGATGCGATGATGCAAAGTGAATGAAAAACATAAACCGGGTCAGAAAAGTTCACACACAGATGCATGTTTGTATCACCTGCATGTGTAGTTGCAGGTGTTCATGCCTATATCAAAAGAAAATTCTACAACTTCTGTCAAATGCATTCAAGACCAGTTGATCCGATCAAAACCAGGCAAGTCCACAATTGACAATTTCATGTTCAATTAGATTGAATTAAGTTTCAATATAGGATCCACATTGCAAATCCATACATATATACATATGTAAAAGAGGCAATATCAGAGGCAAAGGTTGAATTCTATTCATAATTCAATATCAATAGGCCCCTGAAATTCAAAGAGAATTGGCACGATACTAAAAGCTACTATTCAGAAGCATCAAATAACAAAAATTGGGAATTATAAGGAATTCATAGTTTTCTATTATTTGTTCATTCATTTATCAGAGATAAACAACATTACTATAATAAGATGAGAACCATTAAATATCCAATAAGAAACATCATTTAAGGAACACAATTAAAATTAATAATAATAATTGATGAATAGGGCTGAAAAGAGAAGCAAAGATATTTTAGCAGACATTAAAATAATCTGTCATAGCCATGGTCTTAACATCTCATGCCAATGGTCACTAAATTCAAAGGGCATCTTTCATGAAAGTTAAACTCAACTACCGAACAACATATTGATGCATAGAATGGTTTAAGTCCTACTTATGATGCAACAACCTGATTTTCTGTATAACAATAGCTGTTAGTATTTTTCTGGATAAATTGCTTTCAACTGCACTGAAAATTTAGCAAACAACCATGCAGAGTGGTTTCTTATGTGTGCATGTAAGGATGGAGCAATATATGACACAGATTGCATTTGCATAGAACAGAAAATAATGATTATGAAATGGCTAGCAGAAAATCTAATGAACAGCCTTCATTTTCTGAATCAAACAATTAAAAAGAAATGCGTTTTGTTTGCCCCCATTGCAGTGCAACGAGAATGTTGCTTTCATTGCTTATACCAGTCTTCGATTTGGCAAGTGTTAGTGCAAAAGAAACCTCATATTGAGATGGCCAGAAGGGCCACCTTATGGAAAAATCACTCAACTCACAGGAACATCTAATAATTGCATGCAAATCAGATAAGAACTAATATCCCCAGATTAAGCAATCTGAAAATTGATGCCCCATCTTCTCAATTCTCACCTCCTTTAGAACTAATATCCCCAGATTACAGGTGCAACACCCCTGGTAAAATGATCAACCATCAAAAAATTTTAAAGCACTATCATATCAGTAGTTTTCACACTGGATCTCACTTTAACCATTATTTCCACTTCTGCCGCAAATTTAGTTGTCACTGTAGTCGTCACTACTAGAATGAATTAATGGAAAAATTAGTAAAGGAGTCAACATCAATGTCAATGTGAATCTTTATTGGTATATAATGATAATTCATCTTCCAGAAGGTTTGTAATCAACAAGCAACCGGAAGGACAGAACTGGGGGTAATATGACATTGACCAGATTAAAGAAGCATATAATTGACAAACAAATCAACAGTACATGCTGTGGTCCATAAAGAATGAACAAATTTTCAAAGATTACAATTGCAATTGTCAAAAGAGGCTAGAGAAAAAGGCTGCATGCTAGTCTTTTACCATAGAAAGCAGAATATTGACAAGATTTGATCATTGAGGGAGCCAAACAAGTTGGCTGCTTACTCTCACGCCAGGTTGACTGACTTCATTACCTAGTACCATAACAACAAAGAGATGACTCAGCTAAACCAAGTAAGAAAGAAACAGTTCACTCGTATTCAATCTTTCCTCTTTCTTTTCCTTTTGATAATTTTTTGTAATTAATATTCCTCTCATAAAGTTGATCACATGACTAGCGCGTGAAGGGCTGAATTGTATAAAATGCTTGATCAGATTTATTATTTTTATTTTTTCCTTTTGCAGAGGAAGCATAAGAATTAATTGGTTTCTCTGGTTTTTTTCCCATTACTGAGAACCTAAATACATGTACATTCTATCTTCCAATAATATGTTCTTTGACATTGGAGAAAGAGGGGGTTACCATATTCAATTCTTAATTCTCTTACTAAATAATTCAACCATCTTGCAAAATGATAGAAACTGGGGTCTACACCCATTCCTATGACTTGTTTTTGTTTTCATATACCAAGAGAATCCAAGTTGACAAGCCCCTTCAACCCATCAAAATTCTCTTCTAATCGCTCATATTATACTCTTAAACAACTCAGTATTAAAATCCAACACAAAAGGCTAACTAAACATTCCTTTTCTCTATCATCCCAAACTTGACATCTTCCACACTCAAATGAAACAGTCCCAATTCTCAAACCCCATTTCCACCAATGTTCCAAAAGCTCCCACTCTATAAGCTCCTAAATCCACCAATAGAAACAAATTTGGCCAAAAAATAAAGTAATGAAAGGATCTTGAGTGAAATGCACGAGATATAATTAGAAAGAATTAAATTAAGAAAGCCTAATAATATTGATAATGCGAAACCATGTGTACAAAATTTACTTAAGAAAGAAAGAAATCTATAAGCAATAGATTTCAATGAAATATCAAGAAACCTCTAGACCATACAAAACGCCGGCGTACTTCTCAATCCCGTCCTTGCGGAAGTGGACATCTCTGATCCTCTGGAACGCGTGCAGGGTCAGCAGGCTATCCGACCCGGCCTGATGGCTTTTCCCAATAACCCGGCCCACATTCAGGGCCTGGCAGACCCGGTCCAAACCACCATAGAGGCTGGCGCAGAACCTCGTCAGGTGCTTCACGTCGTAAACTCCGGCGCCGAAGAACACCCTCACATGGTTTAAGAAATCGGGCAACTTGTCCGGCAAAACCCGCCGAGTCAAAACCTTTACCAGGTACCCGAAATCGTATGCGCTGTGGAAGGTGACCCAATTGACCGCGTCGTTGCAGACGAGGCCCGATGACATCATCAGCTCGGCGAACCGCACCGAGTCGATCCCGAAGTCGCGGTTGCGCTCGAAGTCGATTCCCTGCCGCCGCAGCAACTCGACCGAGTCGTGCGCGTGGAGGTCACGCGCGACGTCGAAGTCTCGGAAGTTGAATTCCCAAATGTAGAGGCTCTTGGTGCCCAAATCGGGGAGGTTGCCGCTGTGGTCGGAGAGGGTGAGGCCGACCTGGATGAGGTTGAGGCGGTCCACGTTGGCCTTGAGGACGAGGTAATGGGCCATGGGCTCCCGGGTCCTGAAATTTGGGTCTTTGGCGTCGGGTCGGACCACCACGCCCGGGAACTCCGTGTCCATGGAGATGAGTGGGTAATCGTCGATGACGGATCGGATCAGCTCGAACTCGGCGTCGAGGTTGTCGGACCATACCGACCGGATCAGGATGTCTCGAACCGGAGGCGGAGTTGAAGACATGGCTTAAGGTCCTCCAGATCTGAATCGGATCTGGAACACGTTGCGATTGAGATTAAACCAAATTTGAAGAAGACGAAGAAATTTGGTTAGGGTTTGATGGATGAATTTGAAAGACGAACAGGTAAAAAGGGGGCACACTTTTATACAAGATGGAGAGAGAGAGACGTGAGACGTGGGCCACTTTTTCCTATTTGTTTATGATGTATTGGTTTTTAATTTTGTGGGATAAATCGTAAAATACTATTTTTATTGGGAAACGGAAGGTACAAGTCGGTGGCTGCGGAAGGTACAAGCAGTGTTATAGCAGGGAAGGGAGGAGTTTTTTTTTTTTTGCTATTTGTTTTTCATTTGAAGAATTAAAAAACTGATTGTTGTTGTTGATTTGTTAATTTTTGTAACTAGAAATTAGCTAAAGTTGGGAAGTGGTGGAGCCCATGAGAAAGAGGGTGACTTTTGATGGGGCCGACTTGGTTTGTCGTGTTTTGGCTCGTCGTGATTCTCTTGTTGTGTTTAGACTTTAGAGTTTAGACTCATTAAATTTATTTTAAAATAATCTAATTTAAATTTTATTCTCTTGCTAATCCTAATAAATAATGATATAATAGATAATTTAATAATATTTCTTTTGTCAAAATATATATTATTTAAGATCATTTAAAAATTCTTTTTACTAATCAACAACATAAGATCATTTAAATTATTAATTATATAAATTCTTACTTGATTGTGTGTAGGTTGAAATTCTCAATCTAACAACACAAATAATATAGTTAAATGATTTACATACTCTTATTTTAGACATTTGAAATTCTCTATATTATATATTCTGTATAAGCTTTCATTATCTTTAAATTAATCAATATTAATAGTTATTTATTACAAATTAATTGAATGTAGTGTAGAAAGGACAAAGGAAAAAAGCATAGAGAAATAATTAATTAAAAAGAAACTGAGAAAATTGAGGAAAAGTGAAAAAATCATGCTTATGCATGTGCACACACCACGCTGTGTATAAAATAATTACTAGTCATTATGAGAGAGAGATGGAGAACAAAGGCAAAAGTTTGCTCTAACAAAAAGCTCTTGCTATTGATTTATAGTGGCCTAGAAGGCCTTTTACGAATTGTGTATTGAAGTTTCAGTTTCACACATTGTCATAGAAATATTGTAAATTATACTAATATCCATGAAGACTGCTTCCATGGAAACCGATATCCATAATTTCATAGCTTGCATACAATAAAAATGGGTTAAAATTCAAATATGTGGGTTTTTGTGAGTAAATTGAAACGAAGATACGATATATTTAACATTTTCTTAAAAAGTATCAAAAGTCTTAGCAAAGTGCACACACAAAATATGTGTATTTCTTTTACTATAATTGTACTTATATTTGCAAAAGAAATATGCAGATTGCACAAACATTATATGTGTGGTACTTAGCTAAGAGTCTAAGACCACTAATACTTGTTAGGATAATAGTAAAACACACCATGTTTTCAATATTACACTTTACTTAATACATACTAATTTGTTCTATTATTAGAGAACCTAATCTATCAACTAAAAACATAAAATGACACATGTATTTTCAGTTAGAATTATGAATTATAAATAAGTATGATTATTGTAAAAGAAATAAACATATTACACACAAATTACATGTGTGTGCGCATGGTTGGACTACTAAAATAATGGTTGTTAAGATGATAGCAAAACATATAGTGATTATAGTATTCTTATCCTAAAAAAAGGATTATTTATAATTTGTAACAATCACTATCGAATGCTAGTGTAAAATAGTTAGCTTATTAACTTGAATGTGGGCAAAATTCAGATTCGATCATGTGCGCACTAACGAACATGCGCATCTGTCATCGAGCACTCGACAATGTTTTTTAACATAGGCGAGCATTGCAACTAATGCTTGGTGATGCTTCTTCCGTCGAATTTTAAGGGTAAACCCTCATCTTTTTATCTCATCATCTCCTAGGGTATAGAATGAGCTTGGTGAAAGAGTTATGTTATCCAAAATTCCAGAACTAAACCATAACATAAATGCCAACAAAGTAGCACGAGCGCTTAGTAGTTACAAAATTTTGCACTACCAAGTGCTCGGCGTCAGGTGTGAACGTACTCATCTGAATGAGCCTGGAGCAAAATTTTGGGCATTTTACATCTTAAGAAGCCATTTAGGAGGGGGGATCCACCAAGGAACAAAAGAGGTTAATTGACCCATGAGTTTAATTTTTTTCCCCTATATTTTAGGTATCTGACTTGAATATAAATTTGATCTTTAAGTTGAGAGCAATATGTTTGTAGAAATGTCTAAAGCATTGAAAAGAGAATGAATACGTGTACTTCTTCATCTCGTGAGTACAAATTTATAGATCCGCTACTAGGGTTCATCCAATATTGAACAATATTCTCAAAAGACTGATTTCAGCTTCAAATTTTGTAACTAGGAAATTGGTAAGTTATATACACATAAGCTTCCACGATGAAGGTTTTTTTTTTTTGGCCACTTACGATGAAGGTTAGTAAACGGAAAAAGAAAAAACTTTGATGGGAAAATCGCGCCATGTCATTTGGTGTGGCCTCCACTCACTATTTAACATGTGTGGCAAGACTTGTTAAAATTTCTGCTAGATAATGAGTTATGAGTGAGTATGGACAACAGGAGAAGGGCATGACTTTGACCAGTCAGCAGTGCAGTGCATTGAATAATGCCAAAAATGTGTTGCAAATGAAAATGGAATGCAATGCATGCACGTCATCCGTGAGCAAGAACGTGAAAGCCGTGGGTTAATTGCTTGCTTAGTGAATTCTTTATTGCTCTTTTTTCCAATTTGTAACTTGTGGTTGTTAGATGTGAGCTGTAAGTGACTCATTTCGGTTACTTGCTTGTTTTTAAATAATAGAGCATGAAATAATATATGCAGAAAATAGGTCCAAGCCTCCAAGCAAGCAACATGTAGAAAGCAAACAAGTTGCCAAAGTTGGGTCACCCTCACCCACCTTACTTCTTTTGCTGGCCATTTCTCCATTCCTTCATAAATCCTTCCCCCATACCCATACCCATAAATTTCTGCTTACATAATCCAACCCCAAGTCTCTGCTGTCTACTGTGGGGGACAATATTTTTTGCGGATCCTAAATAGATAATGCCTTGAACGAACATTGACTTGAGCGTCGGATTATTTTTTGCAGGTATCTCATCTGCCATTCAAGATCAACTCAAGATCAGACCACGAGCACATACCCAATATACGCCGATCCCAAGTTTGATTTCCAAAGTCCATATCGCCTGTAGGCCAAATTATCTTCTTTGAAGATTTTGGGTCCAACAAAATGACTCATGCATCTCCAAATGGCAAATTTATTCTAAATTTAAAATTTAGGAATTTAATTAATGTTTGTGGGATGAAGCTAAAATGCGACATTCACATCGCGCGGATGTGTTTATAACATTTGGATCTAACGGGTTCTCTTTTTCTGACTCTAGGGTATAGTTTTGTGGGTCGTTCGATCTATCAGCATCCCATGCAAACGTCTGCATTGAAGATGCTCTCATGTTTATGACTGAATATTTGTATATATTGTAAGTTTGTATTCATGTGAAAAGAAAAAAGAGATATATCAATTTCAAGTAATTCATTGTACCTAGTCATTTGAAATTCATAACATATGTTACATTGTATCTGATAATTTAGAATATATTGTAGTAATTCATTTCAAATACATTTACTGTAGTCCGTTCCATGAAGTATTATGCATAATTTTCATGGAGGTGGTGGAGGCAGTGGCCGGTCCTCCTCTATTCCAGATCTATGGTTTCTCTCCTTGTACAGATTTAGACTTCTTTCTTTGTTGGGGAATATTTTGTTTGTGTTTCTGTATTCTGTTCTTGGGCGACTAGTAATTTGCTTCCTTTTTTTTTTTTTTTTTTTTTTTTTTTTTTTCTTTTTTTTTTTTTTTTTTTTTTTTTTCTTTTAATGGGATTTCATTGACAAAAAGCATAAAAAACCAAAATCAAAATGCAGATGAAAGGGCTTAACCTTCAAGCTCTTAATTTTTTAGAAAACCAAAAATTGGCTACACCAGTCTGCAATGCAGTAACCAAGTTCAAACCACCCCTGAATTGATGATTGTAATAGGTGAACATATCATCTACAAGTTTGCTACTTTACTGCAAGTTTTTTAAAGTTTTGCTTTCCCAAGCACACACAAAGTGGCCAACTAATGTGACAGTATTTCCTTTGTTCTTATATGAATCCATTCTAAACCTAATTTATTCTGAGGGAGACATTACCATATGATGTGCCACATTTCTTGCTAACTAAAGTTTAGAAAATCTCTCAATGCCTCTTGTATTATTATTTCCTGAATGCAAATGCTTGCTGCATAACTCTCAACAGAAGTACACAGCAATTGGCAGATGCTAACCAACGCATCAAGGATAGTGATCCTACGGTTAATTACATATTTTGCGAAAGCTATTGATACTTCTGTATCAATAAGATCACGATCGATGCCATCACATAAATACATGAAACGGACCTCAGTCACCTGGTATCCAATAAGTGCACCACATCCCAAATAATTACTTTTTAAAGATATATTAACAGAAAATCAACACCATTATGTGATTTTGTTTTTTTTACCACCATCAGCAGTGTATTCTTCTTCTCTTCGTTGGAAATCCGCGAGAAATATGTGTAAACCACAGTTGCTATCTTCTCTACAGGTTCTTCTTTTCACTTTTCTACAGGTATTCATCTCTCACTCTCTCTCTCTCTCATACTCTCTCCCATATGCTTCTTCTCTCTCTCTCTCTCTCTCTCTCTCTCTCTCTCTCTCTCTCTCTCTCTCTTTCTCTTTCTCTCTCTCTCTCATACTCTTTCCAATATGCTTCTTCTCTGTTCTTCTCTTTCTTTATATATTTTCTCTTCTATTTATGATATCTAATTATCTCTTCTTATTTTTTTCTATATATGATCCTAAATTCTACAATTATGAGAATGAATTTCCTCATGTCCTATTGTCCAATAAATCTTGGCAAAAACAAAAGAAAAAAAAAATCTTGTCGTATAAATATTGCCAAAAATAATTTGTGTCATATGAATTTTAATTTTCATTAAGTTATCAAAGAATTAAAAAATAGTCTGATCTGCGTTTTCGCTGCTATCCGACGGAGCACCAAACGTAGTATAACTTAGTTAAACTGTTTATCCGGAACAGTACCAAACGCAGGATAAACAGTCAGTACTCTCCGAAACAGATTAATACTATCTGACAGAAATTAGTCAATACAGTCCGACGTACCAAACGAGCCCAAAGGGTATGTTAAATATTTGACACACATAAAATCCCATTAATCAAACAACATCCCTTCAACACAATTCGACAAAAAAAGACAATAAAACAAAGATGAAGCCATGGACAAGTAATAGGAGAAGCTTTATGGGGAAGTCCCCTACATGTTCTTAACTTAGGATCAACAAGGGCATTACAAACTATATATTGCATATTGCATATGCAATTGGATCCATGCTATCTATACGGTCTCGAGAGCTAGAAGTAGGTACCTTCCGGAGGCTGGACCAACTTCCGGTTATGTGGGGCTGCCATCTCCTTTTTCAGCTGTGTAAGTATATCCTCCATGGTGTACTCACGCTGCCAGTTTGCAAGAAGTCCAAACTTCTTCGGTTCCACCTATTGAATTGGATGTACTCAGATATTGTCAAATAAACTATCATTAAGCATAACCAAGTGGACTGAATTTTCAAAATAGTCATACACCTGGGCTAGAAGTCGTCTGGTGTGGTTATCACTGTTCTTATAATCACAATTAACATGATTGAAGAATTAAGAAAGAGGGACCATCCTGGGACTGCTTGTGAAAGTGATAATAAATCATTAAATGGGACCGTAGTTTCTTTATCACAAAACAAAAGACATAGAACTTACATAATGCATGGACCTAACTCCTCTCTCTCCTTTTTCCCTCCATGAAAAGGGGGGAGGCGGGTTACATACCCAAAAATGGGACTAAATAATGTCAAGTGCAAATCACTAGCAGTAGCGAGAAAAAAATGCAAACAGCAGCAACTGCACAACAAAATCAAGTGAATGTATATGAAATTAAATTAGAAGCATACCACTCCAGTTTCATGGTTAACACAAGTCATGTTAATCCGTGAATGAAAACGAACACTGGGTGGCTTCTCTGGGTAATCTTTATCACAGAACAGCTTCAACTGATAGATCCGACCTTCATGTACAGTCTGGAGAAAAGAAAAAACATTTGTTGCATTAGACAAAAATTAAATGCAAAAGGCAAATAACATTTTAATAACTTATAGAAGCTTAATACATTTGAGAATATGCTGACTAAACAACAATGTAGATGCACATCATTTGCTAAAAGATGATACAAAGGTACAAAGATGATACATACTTCAGCATTTGCTAAAAGATGAGCAAATATTAGTTAGCTCAGGCCATGCTGAACACTAAAGCAATGATACCTATGTGTGTATTTGCAGGTGCCATGCATGAGCAAATGGGTGTCCAATCCAAAATCTAAGCCCTTCATTAAGCTTTAAGTCATCTATCAAGCTACCAAGAACCATGTGGACTTAAACTCTGGACTCCACAAGAGGTAGTGTGGATTTGATTGGTTCTGACCCCTATACTCAGTAACAACAATATTACCTGAATTCAGACCTTTCAATAACAGACGACCAGAAGCAAACTAAATCGTCAACCTTTTGTCCTTTTGGGTCTAGGGAAGCGACTAATTTCGGAAAATTCAAAATATACTGATCATTAAAATTTGGGAGAAACGACAAATGCAACACATAAATCTTTTCTAATAAGCACATATGCAACACAGTCTGACTAAACAAATTTAAACAAGAACATAACATCACCCATAAGAGAAGAAGAATTTACATTGTGGGGGCCAATGATGGTGCCAGTCCAAGAACGCATGTAGATGTCATCTCCATCATCCATTCCATAGCTGACAGTGCCATCCCCAATACCTTTTTCTCCACGTTCAAGTTCCTCCAGCAATCTGAAGTTTCGTGGGACTGCATGGAAACTCAATCCACTTAAGAAGTCCCAGTATTTGACAAACATAGGCAAGAGGCTATGAGTCAAAATTACTCTGCTACATAGTTTTGACTTCAATTTGTAAGAGTACCAATTCTTCTGTGGTTTACTATTGAAAATTGGCTCAAAAATACAGCAACAGCAACAGAACCAAACCAATATAGAATTCTTCTCTAAATGACTATTTTTCCCAACAATGTAGATGCACATCATCTCCTAAAAGTATTTTGTTCGATTATGTAGCCCATGTTTTGTAGTATGTAAAGGTCCAATTCATGACTCTGATCCACCCACCTTTCCAATGAGCTTAGAATAACAGCAATTTATTGAATTATCAATCTCTTTTTAAACTCCACACCATCATTAAGGCACAAGATAAAAAAGTAACATAAAAAATCTTGCAGACTTGATAAGCAACCCAAATTACAGATTCCTTTCATGAATACAAGCATAACCAGAAACTCATATGTAGATTGCATTCTCCTTTAGTGAGAGATATTAGTTGGCAGCTTTGAAACAATCTATTTAGCACGCCATTCAATGAAGAATCAGAGGATAAAGTTACTATTACATAACATCTATTGATTAATCAGCATAGAAGAGAACGAGCACACAGGAACCACCATCAAATAAGGCTCCAGAACGTATCTATGTCAATATAACACCAACCATTAAATAAAATTTATTTGACTTATTCCCCATAAATGCACTCTATACAAGGACAAACCAAAAATGCAATCTTGCACGCGAAAGTTGTGCTACTATGCATAAACAGACCCATGAGTAGCCATGACTGCAAGTAATAAAATTATTTTAGAAACGAGCTCAATTTGATTCCAGAAACACGAATAAGGAACAACAGAAGAAGGAAAAAGCAAATATAATATAATCTAACAGAAAAAACCAGCTCGAAAAGTAATAATTTATGCAACAAAAGGCCAAATTTACCTACACACATGCAATATCTTATCAGAAAACGCATAAACAACAAAATCAATCAAAACCCATTTGCAGACTCGGTGCAAAATAAACAAGAACAACAAGATCAAAGCAAAACTTGATCAAACGAGCACATGGGTTTTGATAGACTCACCCACGACACCGGATCCTCCTGAGCCGAGCGTCATAGATGATCAGCTGGGGGTGTTTCTCAGGTTGGTGTGCAGAGATCTAATGGAGGTGAGAAAATTCTAGGGGAGGATGGGGGGTCAGACCGTCAGAGAGTGTGAGAAATATGAGAATCTGCAGAAAGTTAGGCGACCGAGGCGAAGTGGGAATAAAGAAGAAAATACCGAGGGCAAAGGGGATTTTGATAGGTTATGAGGCTTATGACAGATGGGTTGGGATTTTTTGGAATAAAGTGGGACTTGGTTGCATTTTTAGTGCCGTTTGAAACTGTTTGTAGGACTCTTAAAAAGTGTTTTTAGTAAAAATGTTTTTAGTAGTGGCTGTAGTGTATGACAAAAATAAAATATATATTTTTAAGAGATTTTTTTAGAAGCACATGTGTGAAGTTCTTCCGCATAAAACACTTCTAAGTATTTTTATATGAATTACTTAAAATTTTTATAAATTTTTGTATGTACTTCTTACTTTTTAATAAAAATGTTTTTAGTAAAAGCGTTTTCTTAAAAACAGTGTGAAACGAGATTTTAAAGGTGCGTTTGGTAACGTTTTACAAAACGGTTTTTCATTTTACACAATTCAAATAATACCAAAAATGTATTTGGTTGCTATATTGAGAAAACCGTTTTTTAAAAATACAAAATATAATTTTTAGTTTACAGTGTAAATTCAAAAAACGACTAAATGATGTTTTCAGTGAATTTAGAAAACATAGAGAACACATATACAAATATAAATAAATTTACAACTGAAAAAAAAAATTAAAAAACATGTGATCTGCACTTCCTCCCCATTTAGCCAGACCCATTTCCGGCGACAGCCCTACCCCCTGCTGCTGCCCACCTCACCCATCTCTCTTCATCTCTCATCTATTCCTCTATTTCTTTCTCTCTCTCTACCCATCTCTCAAAATATATACTTTGTAATCCCTTTATAGTTTTCAATTTTCACTTCAATAAACGGATCAAGACTCCCTGTAATATCCATAGTAGGAAGCTCACGAGCCTTAACAACCCTTATATAGAGAAAATACATTCGTAAAACTAGATTATAGGTGATTGCAGTATTGTCTCCATTAATAATACGGTCACCAACAACTCTTCCACCTTCAAGGTAGTCATGCCAGTCGATGTGGGTTAGGTTTTATAAAACTTCTCTCTTTTTTAATTATATATTTTATGAAATTAGTTAATAATAATTTATAATTAATATTTTTTGTGAATATAATTATTTAGTTGTAATAATCAGGGTGTTAAATTTCGAAGTTTTCGGCAAAATTTCGATTTTTTGGGGTGTTGAAATCGAAACCCATATTTGTTAAATTTTCGGGATGATTTCGTCAAAATTTCGCCCAAATCGTCAAAATTTCGGCAAAATTTTCGGCCGTGAGAATTTGAGATCTGGTTTTGGGTTTTTGGAGAAAAATGGAGAGGTGGCAGTGGGAGATCGAGGGAGAAAGAGGGGTGGCGGCAAAGCGGCAGCATGGGGAGATCGAGGGAGAAAGAGGGGTGGCGGCAAAGCGACAGCATGGGGAGATCGAGGGAGAGAGAGGCGAGGGCAGGTAGGCGACGGGACGAGGGCAAGGGGTGACGGGGCGAGGGCAGAGGGGCGACGGGGCGAAGGCAGGGGGCAACGGGGAGACTGGCGGAGAGAGATGCAGAGAGAGAGGATGAAGAAGAAAAACAGGGGAGTTGGTGACTTGTTGGAGTCTCGGGGGAAAAGAAAGAAAGAGGAAAGGAAGGAAAGAAAAAGAAGAAAAAGAAGAAAAAAAAAAGAAAAAAAAAAGAAAAAAAATTAAAAGGTTTAGGGTTGATTGGGGTTTAGGTCTTTGGGTTAATTGTAAAGAAAAAAAAAAATTTGGGGTTTTGTTTGGCCGTTTTGGAGTTTCGTTTAGTTGTTTTTAAACCCTAAACTAGTAAACTCTAATATATTTCTATATAAAAAATAATTTAGAGTATCCTAAAGGGCTTAAACCCTAATATCATATACTATATCCTAAACAATATAGAATATAGATTATAAAATATATAGGGTTTAGTGTACATATTATAGAGTATAGATAATATACTAATTTTATTTAACAGTATTTGTCTCTAGCGTGCATTATATTCATCTTATATCACATTAAACCTACTATATAATTTGGTTTCTTTAATATTTTATATCAATTTAGTAGATAATATGATAAATAAACATATGGTAAAGTTTTATTCAAAATTTTCGTATTTTGATATTAATTTCCGTCAAATTTTTGTCGAAATTTAAAAATCTTCAAAATTTCCGTCGAAATTTACATCAAAATTTCCTCGAAACTCGAAATTTTATTCCTTGGTAATAATTGGTTAATATTAAATGTGTTTTCATTATTTTTGTTTTATATAATTGTTTTTCAATTACGCTACCAGACGCCTTCTCATATTTTGAAAATGCAAAATTTAATTTAATTTTCATTTTACAATACAGTTTTTAAAAAATTGTTCTGTAAAACATTACTAGACAGTTTCTAAGCTCTTCTTTAAACGAGATTCCAATTGGTATGCTTATATGTCTTTTGGGTTTTCATGTTTGGGCCTATTGGGTTCCTATTTGGGTTGAGTGGCCCATAATAGCTTTTGAAAGGGCCAATGGGGAAGAACAAAGGAATCATATTTTATTGGAATTTTGGAAGTTTTGACTTTGTGGTTAGGATTGGCTAAAGGTAAATAAATGAGGCAATTGTCTCGAGTAACTAAATGTTAAACTTCCAAAATTTTTTTTATATCCCTTATATAATTATGATGATTTTGTGAATACTTGTAGTTATTGATAAAAATAAAATAAGGTAATTAAACATGAAGGATTAAAGACCCCATTTTTTATGGTTGGTCTTGAGCTTTTAGAATGTCAGGATGGACCCTATATGTGGTATATATGAATTGATGCTAGGGTGATTCTATGGGGACCCTATAATCATCTCTAAACACCCAAGGTTAACCAGTTTTCAAATGAGGAATCACCCTTTTATAAAATGACTAACATTGAACAATAAACGGCAGAAAATAGAGTTGCATAAGGGAAAATGGGGGTGATGCATGCATCACAGAGTTTGCCATAAGTTTCCACCAAAAGAAAAAAAAAATAAAAAGTTTGCCATAGCTTTTAATTATTAATGTGCTAAGTTATATTTGTTAGCTCAGAACTTGAAGCCTATCTTGCCTCTCTGTCTTGAACTTCACAAGCAATATATAGCTTTAGGGGGGTGTCCCCAACTCAGATTTTAAAGGAGTTTAATGGATTTTAAAATCCATAGAATCTATCAAAATCCAAGGGAATTGGGTGGAATTCTTATGGAATTTGTTATGTGTAAAAAATACATTCAAATCCAACCAAATCCATCCAAATCCATTAAAATCCTTCACTTAATGAAATACATGACTTTTTGAGGACACCTGAATTTCATTGGAATCCATTAAAATCTGAGTTGGGGACACCTAAAGTTTATTGGAATCCATTAAAATCTAAATTGGGGACACCTAGATTTCACTGGACTTTTAAAATCCAATGAAATCTAAGTTGGGGACACCCAGTGTGCTTCTCAAGAATCTTTGAACAGGTAATTTTGATGAATATAAACTCTATGGTTATAGCCCCCTATACTGACTTGTAGGAGTTCATATATATATGACTTACATTGTAGCTTTCTTCCTCAAACATTGTGTATGATGCTGGTTGAAAGCAAACTTTAAGTAGTACAGGTTTTGGAATGGCAACAAATTTTCGTTCTTCCTGCTTTGGTGTGCCCTTTTCTGTTAGTAAAGTCGCCTTCCACCACTGAATATTTATTTGTCTTGTATCCAATTTTGTTGAATGTTGATCATGCACACTGCGTATGATATTTTCTTCTGTCTCAAAAGTCTCAAGATATGCTTATGCTTGGTGTCACGGGCTCACTTTTTACGCAGCGGATTTTGCCCGTACGGCGCCAAGATTCCTCTGAATCAAGGCCAGCCATCTTTTCTCTTTACTCTTTTCAAGATTTCGACCCATTCGTTGACTTCTCGAGGTTTGCCAACAAGAACTACTCATCTCGAGTCTCGCTCGTAGCGACTATGCGATTGCTTCCTTGTGTCAAGGTTCTCAGCCAAGACACTCGCCCGATCGATAGGTTCTTATGACGCCGGCATTCCATTCTCACATGTCGGGTCTTGCTTTGTTCCCACATCTCATATGTCTTGGCACTAAGGGCTAGCTCGCGCCCATAGTCCTTTCCTCAAGTTGAACATGCAAGCTAACTTGCAAGCTAACTTGCAAGCATGCCACCCGAGTGAGCAACTCTTCTCCGATGCCCCACATTAGCTTCTCTCGTTGGCACGGGGTCGCCCCTTCCCGTGCCTGCTAGCATCATATATTGTGCATGGCCGAACCCAAGCCGATGCCCTCGTTGAGTACTACATGGCCACTGTGCACCATGAAGTCTCCGGGAGTTCACATCTGGTTGGCGTGATGTGCATATGGCGCGGCATAAGGAAATTCCCCTTGTAGCCTCGTGTGCGCGCGCCCAGCACAATACAAGCACTCCCGCTCGCTTGTACTGTCCGTGCGACCTCCTGTCCCACGGAGACACATGACCGCCCTCCAGAAGTCATGTGCCCGCCCCCTAGGTCCCCTCAGGTTCCTAGAGTAGCTCGCTTAACGCTCCATGGGTGTGGGCGCCGGGGGTGGTGGAGAGCTTGACACCATGTCTCCCCCTAAAGAGCATTTTATGCCTTTCTTCACAAAACAGGAGGAAACATCAACATGCGCGAGGAGTCATAATTGGCCATAATAAATTCATCCGAACTCCGAATGACGAACCGTCAGTTGCGTTGGACTCGTTTCGACCTCCTGGATTTACCGGTATTTTTAGATTTCCCAAATTCCAACCGGAAGACCCCGAAACAGCCAAATTACAAAACTACCCTTCCACGCGCGCAACCCGGCCACTCTTCGCCAAACGGATGGCATTCTCTTGCCATTTGGCCCTCCATACTTCATATTAATGTCACGGAAGCACAACTCTAAGTGCGGACCGTGACATCCTCCCCCACTTATCTTGTCGATGCCCCCATCGACGTGCCTCCAGTTTTGCTCCAAAATGCTCCTTAGGTCCTCCTTACTCCGTTAGGGTTGATAGCAACGAATACTGTCCCTCTAACTCTGTAGAATCACCTCTGTGACGACCTTCTCGCGCCCACTCTTGGACTTGGCCAAAGACATGTACCGAAGCATTCCCCCAAACTTCATTTCTCCTCTGGCTGAACTCATTCTTCAATTATTCCACCACTTACCTGCCCGCTTTGCTCCTCCGAGCTTGGATGTATCCACCGTACTGCTTGGACTGCTCCTCTGAGCTTCAATAAGTCCACTCTTGGACATAAAATTTCTCCCACAACTGTCTGATAGCTCCTCTGAGCATCAATGAGTCCACTCCTGGACTTGGAGTCGCATGTACATCTTGTTCGACTCACCCAAAGAGAGATGCACCCCGCCGGGTGTAGCTTAAAAGCTAACCGCACTCTTTTGCGGCACCCTCATGCTCGTTCGTAGTGGAAAGGACCCATTGCACTCCTGCATTATTGGTTCCTTCCCCCTCTCGGCTCTTCTTCATCTTCTTGGTCTTGTTTGGCACTTATTTGCCCCATTTGTTGGCACCAGTCAACTCCTTGACACAACCGTCGTACCACAAGGCTTCGTCCTCTCACATACTAGACCCCGTAGTAAAAGTCATGCACAAGTTACTGAGTTGAACAACCCTTGTTGTAGTTTCACCCTCGCGGATCCACTTACCAGCATTATCTCTTGTCCCTCGATGTGTATCTCTGGTGATGCACCTCCGTGCATTTGATTCTGATGTGCTCTCGTGGGCTCCCCCACTCAAGCTGAGATGTACCTGTCCCCATCTGCCTCTTCTCGTGCACCTCTGTGCTGTCTGTGTTTGCATTTGTGGGCTCCCCCACTTTTGCTATCAGCACTCCTGTCGATAGCTGAGCATTAGAACAAGGCTTAACACAAACTCCACTTGATGTCCCTGCAATTGTCTCACAAGTTCTGAAGGAAGTGCGCCCCTCTGGGCGAGGTTCTCTAACCTACTACACTCTTGTAGCACCCCGCTTACACAGCTCAAGTGATCCACCATATGTTCCCCCAAGTAGAGCAGCATGAACTTAGTCCCCTTCGTTGTTTCATGTGTATTCGGCCCTCGTGGCCTTCAACTTCCGTGTACTTGGCCCTCGTGGCCTTCTGTTGTTGTGTACCTGGCCCTCATGGCCTTCGCTTCAATGTACTAGGCCCTCATGGCCTTTGCTTCAGTGTACTAGGCCCTCGCAGCCTTTACTCTTTGCTCCCTTATGTGCCTCCGCACTAGGGTGCCTTCGCTTCAACTGATTTTCACCATGTTTGCTCGTCTTGATATCTCAATAAGATTGTTGGCAACCATATGACAACTGTCGTGGCTTACATGAACTCGACTATCACAAGAGCAGCACACCAATGCGGCTTACAAGGTACCTCTGAACCCATGCGCTACTCTAGCGGCTTATATGCTTCAATAGATCAATGCGCCACCACGACGGCTTATAAGAATCTAAGGAAGAATGCGCAACTTCAACTCTCAAGCTCTTGTGACTCCTCCTTGCACAATGCACTAGTCTGTCATAGGTGTCAACACCTCCGTTCAGCTTGTCTCTTCATTGGGGCTTCACTCTAGCCCATTTCTCATTGGGTGCCTCCGCACTTTGTTCTCTTACTTGCTCGGTGCCTCCGCACAATGTTCTCCTGCTTGTTTAGTGCCTCTGCACATTGTTCTCTGACTTGCTCATAGGGCTGTGTCTCTGTAGCCCAGCCATTTGTTTCAACTTGCCCTCCATGGGCTTCTCTTTGCCACGCTTTCTGGCCTTGGGGTTCTCTTTCTCTAAAGATGTTGCCCCGCTCGACATCTCCGTCTGTCGGCCCCATTCAAGTTAGCGTCGTCCCCGATTTGGCCACTCTTGACCAACCTGGCTCTGATACCAACTGTCACGGGCTCACTTTTTACGCAGCGGATTTTGCCCGTGCGGCGCCAAGATTCCTCTGAATCAAGGCCAGCCATCTTTTCTCTTTACTCTTTTCAAGATTTCGACCCATTCGTTGCCTTCTCGAGGTTTGCCAACAAGAACTACTCATCTCGAGTCTCGCTCGTAGCGACTATGCGATTGCTTCCTTGTGTCAAGGTTCTCAGCCAAGACACTCGCCCGATCGATAGGTTCTTATGACGCCGGCATTCCATTCTCACACGTCGGGTCTTGCTTTGTTCCCACATCTCATATGTCTTGGCACTAAGGGCTAGCTCGCGCCCATAGTCCTTTCCTCAAGTTGAACATGCAAGCCAACTTGCAAGCATGCCACCCGAGTGAGCAACTCTTCTCCGATGCCCCACATTAGCTTCTCTCGTTGGCACGGGGTCGCCCCTTCCCGTGCCTGCTAGCATCATATATTGTGCATGGCCGAACCCAAGCCGATGCCCTCGTTGAGTACTACATGGCCACTGTGCACCATGAAGTCTCCGGGAGTTCACATCTGGTTGGCGTGATGTGCATATGGCGCGGCATAAGGAAATTCCCCTTGTAGCCTCGTGTGCGCGCGCCCAGCGCAATACAAGCACTCCCGCTCGCTTGTACTGTCCGTGGGACCTCCTGTCCCACGGAGACACATGACCGCCCTCCGGAAGTCATGTGCCCGCCCCCTAGGTCCCCTCAGGTTCCTAGAGTAGCTCGCTTAACGCTCCATGGGTGTGGGCGCCGGGGGTGGTGGAGAGCTTGACACCATGTCTCCCCCTAAAGAGCATTTTATGCCTTTCTTCACAAAACAGGAGGAAACATCAACATGCGCGAGGAGTCATAATTGGCCATAATAAATTCATCCGAACTCCGAATGACGAACCGTCAGTTGCGTTGGACTCGTTTCGACCTCCTAGATTTACCGGTATTTTTAGATTTCCCAAATTCCAACCGGAAGACCCCGAAACAGCCAAATTACAAAACTACCCTTCCACGCGCGCAACCCGGCCACTCTTCGCCAAACGGATGGCATTCTCTTGCCATTTGGCCCTCCATACTTCATATTAATGTCACGGAAGCACAACTCTAAGTGCGGACCGTGACACTTGGTGTTTGGATATTGTAATTTGTAGGAGAACGTATATAAGCTGCGAATAATTTGAAGCTTGTCAGATAAAAAAAGTTGTTCAGCAAAAAAAAAAAATTACCCAAATTTCAGGGAAAAAAGGAAGCAATTTACCCAAATAAAATTATGTAAGCCAATTTTAAACCCAAGATGGAACCTTTTGGTCGGGCCCAAACTATAAGCTCACCCTAGCCTTTGTACAAACGAGCCATCAAGAAAGCATAATGAGCTTGTCCCCTACTAAAGAGGTGGGGAAAGAGGTGGAGGGCTCTATATTATATATAATAGATGATAATACTCTAACTTTTAAAATTATTTTAAATGGGCTATAACACAACTAAAACCCAATTAGAGAACAAACAATAAGAAAAGCCTTATAGAGTCTAAGGCCCAATATTGATTGGCGCCAACATGAAACAAAATGGGTATCAACATCACCGATTCACTGTAAAAGGGTTTCTCACACTTTATTGCTTGATCTGGTGGATGCTGAGAAATTCAGAGGGGCTATCACTAGTAGCCTGGTATATAGTTTTAGAGGAGAGGTGAGGTGAGGACATTGTACCCAAATCCCATAATGAATGCCTATTCAGTTTTCACATGAATCACAATTCTATATGCATCTCATAACATTGGTTCATCTCTATAATGTTGGTTCATTACCGGCCACAAAAAAATAATGTTGGTTCATTGAAAATGCAGAGAGTTGTGATGAGTCAATTCTACATTCATCTCATCAATCCTTTTGTATTGTCCTCCGCTTGAAGGAGTGAATCCAACATGGCATAATGCATGCCGTAATGAACCATTTGAATCTGTCTCTATTGCTTGTGAGACTTTTTGCAGAACGTTTGATTATGAGCATCAGCTAATCCAAAACGGTACTCTTTCATTACTCTGAAAATTAAATTGCATTGATGCTTACCATACAAAACTTGTCCTCCTACACTCAGCCTTGCCTATGAAGCAACTAGTCTAGAACGTAGATGCTGATGCCAACACAGGGAATGGCCTACAGTACGTCTACAGATATCAATTAATTATTGTTATATTTCGTTTTAGATTCTCTCCCAATGCTTTTCAAGGTTTGGCTATGTTTGTTTTGATGATCGAAAAATCAAATTTTTGAGGAAATATTTTCTTGAAAGCTAGCTTGTCATATATGCGGTAATGTTTAAGAAGTTTTTTTTTTTCTCAAAAGGCATTCTTTTCTTATGTTTGACTTTAATTGATAAATTACTTCATGAGTTGCAACTGCCTACACAATGTATAGCAACATAAGTTATTTATATTGCTAAACTGTGAATCCAAATTATTGAATGTGTAGATTCAGTCGGCAAGATTATGTTGCTGCATTATCTAGCAAGAGAATAATATTCTCTGTATATTAATTCATTACAAGTCCCTTTGACCATGTTAGGCCTGAAGGTCTAAGAAGAGGCTGAACAGTGCTTTTTTAGTCTTGTCTACTGTGAGACTATGATTGATTTTCATATCATTAATGATCCTTACGTATGTCAAATAAGCTAGCCACATTAATTTAATTTAAGCTCTACCTCATGTTTGTGGCTTGTGGACCCTTTCTTTCATGTGTTTTGGTGTCACACCCTTCTCTCTTTCTCTCAAGACATTTGAATCCATTACTGGTCTGCATCAAACTTAGAAGGTTGTGGTTCTGCAACATATATAATCAAGCAGAAAACAAAATTAAGGTGTATTTTCTATTTCGGAAATCAATATCTATCTGGGACTTTCTTGGCTACAAATTAGTGGTATGTGTAAGTATGAGTTGGGGACTGGAAATTTTTTTGCATATATATAAAGGGTGTATACAATGCGTTTTTCACACTAATTGGTCATATGATCAGTACATCACTATAACAAATATGGCCAAAGGCCTCTATTTTTTGCACTCATAGATAAGAGGGTGTCTATTGACAAATGAGGTGATCACTAATAATTATTGTTAGTGATTACTATGTTTATGATAGAGATAATAGTTGTCTTACAACCCACTAATTTGTAAGATAGTTGATCTTTTGGTAGCTATATAAACATGGTAACCAAATTGGAAAATTAGTAGGATAATTTTTATTTTCCTACCCCTAACTTAAACTAAATTTATAATGGTAGTTGTGTACAAGACCTCTTTTCTATGAAACTAAAGTTGAAAAAGTGACAATTGACATTTTGGGCTTAAGGATGAATTTATAAAATATTTCATTAAAATTATTTTTCTATGAATTTATAAAATTTTTTGCTTTAAAAAGAAATGCTTTTATAATTAAATTGATTTAAGGTTTTAATTTGACAAAATTAAATGTTTATATTTTAAATGAGTTTTTGGTCTAGTTGGATAAGACTCGGGACTACGAGAGTGTAGACACAAAGAAGACATGAAACGAAGCTACGACCATCAAGTTTCGGGTATTTTAAGTTAAAGGACAATTTTGTAAATTCATCAGATAGGGTTTTACTATAAAAACTTAACTTCAGCATCTTTTTTTCTCATTTGCCTTCAGAAGCAGCTTTACACCACCTGATGTTTCTTTATCTTCTCTCTCCTCTGCCATGAGCTTTTTCCGGTCATCTCTTTGTCGTCCGATAGCCAATGCCGGCGACATGGACCCCAATCAACTAGTCTTTTCCTCCTCTCTCTATTCCTGCCTTTTGTTTGCTTAACAACCCAATGAAAACACATATTCAAACTGAACTTGATTCGGCTTTCTTCTCCGATGGGTCACTAATTCCAACGAACTCTTGCCATTGAGTTGGTCCCAAAATCTTTCCATGGGTGAGTTGAGTTCAATGGTGTAAATACCTATCCCATTCAGCCAAGCTGCCGCACGTGGTGATTTGAAACCCTAACAGCCACGAGGCCCACGGCCCTCCTCCGTCGTTTCTGGCGATATAGGAGGCGAATTTCAACAATCTTAATCAGGTTTTCCTTCTCTCATCATGGCCCTTCCATTGGTGCACATGTATAACTCCGATTGTGGATGAATCCAAAAACCCCCAAATCAAACCCTAGAGTATCCTACAGCCACTTTTGGCCATTCCTTTGATATCAATTTCATTTATTTTTCAAATTCTTTGTATTCTGATTGTTCACCTTATTTATTATTATATTGTTAGTGCTAAATATTATCTTGTTAGTTGTATTTCTTGGGTATCATTAATATATCCAACTTCAGATTTTATTTAGTGTTAAATATTATCTTGTCGTTTGAGTCTATACCACAAATTGAATGTTATAATATGCTACTTGGTTTTTTGGTGATATCTGGAGCTTCTTTCATATTTTTCATTTTCTCCTTTATTGCTGCAGATTTATGATAATGATTAAAAAATATGTTTTCACTTCTATTAATTATAACTTCGATTATGGCATGTTTATAACTCTAAATCAAATATGGTTTTGCTTATGTTCAACTTTGACCAAACAAAATTCCTTTTAAACTTATGTTTATTTCCCTTGTGAGTTTATACTTTGTGATTTTGCTTGGTTGTGATGTAGGACAAGAAGACCAAAAATAAGACTTGAGGACCGAACCTCATGGGAGAGGACCAGACCTCCAAAAGCTGAGAAAAAGATTGAGGACCGAACTTCCAGAAGCTAAGAAGAAGATTGAGGACCAGACCTCATGGGAGATGACCGGACCTCCAGTAGCTGAGAAGAAGATTGAAGACCAGGAGATAACCGAACCTCCAATAGCTTGAAAGTGCGAAACCTTCATTTTCATTTGCACTTTTCTTCTCTCTTCCTTTCCATCCTTCACTTGTAATCAACAACCCCATCCTTTTCATTTCTTTTTTGTTCTTTATCCCACAAACCCCACATGTTTAGTATTGTTTTGTTTATTTGAATTGTTGTCTTGTATTCTTCTTGTAAAAGGATGTTTGGTTGTTTTTGTTAGAATTAATGAATATTGAAGAAAATTAGTTTCAACTTCTGAGTACGTTTTTACTCTTCTTATTTGTAATTCAAAGAAGGTCTGTCCCTAGCACAATAGTTAGCCCCCTTCCAGTTTTTGTTGTATGAAATGAATTTTAATGTAAGATTCAATCCCACTATAAGATATGTTTGGTGGGAAAATGAATTTTGAATTCTAATTAGTTAGTCACCAAAATTCATGAAGACATTGTTTATTGTTTATGTTTTAACACCAATACAGTAACCTTACATCTAATGGTGAAGGGAAAAAACCAACTAACTGCAGCATTAGTGAGCAGCTGCCTTGTCAGACTGTCATCACAGGTTTTGGCAGAAGCTTCCGCCATTCCTACATTTGGGTGGCCTTAGCTCCTTTGCCACCTCAACACTAACCTCCAACATGCTCTATGATGACTGCAGGGTGACAATAGACAATACAAACTAATAATAAGGACATTTGCATCTATTCCTATAAAAAAAATTGATGAGCTTTGCTAGATAATGTTGTAGTGCATGAAGGGTGGTTATAAAATGAGAGTTGTACATATTTGTTATGTACAATTTCTTTTCGCACTAATTAGTCATATGACCAGCACGTGAAGGATGGTTATAAAAGAAGTGTTGTATACATTTGTTATATGCAAGAATTTTCGAAGCGGTCGGGCCAAAAGTTTAAGAAACATTCGAGCAAAGGAAAATTAAAGAGAAAAACAGAATTGGATGGGGAGGTACATGGATAAGAGGGAGGGGAGAGACAAGAGGGTTATCAACTTGTCCCAAAACAGAAAATGGCAATTGGCAAACAAAAAGATGGCATTTAGTGAGTAAGGGAGTGAAAGCAAAGAGCCAAAGACACAAACAAAATCAATATTTAAGAAAACAAAAAAAAACAAAAACAAAAATGAGCAAAGAGAAGGGAGTGAAGGGAGTGAAGGGTGGAATTAAATTTGTATTTATTATCTGACGTAATACCCCTCTTTATGCTCAACTGTCTCAATTACTCTTGCATTTATGTGATTTTAATGGTCTGTCAATCTAATAATATAGTCTCCCTTTATTTTTCAATGCTCGAACTACCCAAACCACCCCACATTTTAATTTACCTAATTATCCCTTATTGTTCTGCAAAATAAATTCCTTTGACCTATATATAACAATTGGTTACAGAACAGAAATGAATTTTTAGGTAACTCTGTCAGTGTTGCTGGTGGTCTAGCTAAACCTTAATATGTACAAAATGACCCAATTTCACACTCTTATCACTTAGCCAAGTCATAGTTCTTGGTAATTGAGGGCATTTTTGGCTCATAGGCTAAACTTTCTTTTACATAAATTCTAATTGTGGGGATTTTAGCTTGATGGTTACTTTATAGTTCATCGGTTTTTAGTTGAAATGAAGTAACTTAAAAAGAGAATGATGAAAATCGAACTCTCGTGAATGTGAAATTAAGCATTAGACTAGTACTACCGTTATAAACCCATGTTTAGTGGATATGACTCATGGGTCATGAGTCATATGTTTGGGTTGGGTCCCATATTGCAATTGCCCATGTAAATTTGAACAGATCGAAGAGTTCAGCAAGTGCATAGACCCAGTGGGCCCAAGCTAGTACCATTTACCTGCAAACCTGGCTTGAAGCTCCTAAGCAGAGTCTATGATCGATGTTCAAGTTTCAAGTGTAGAAAACGTACTTCACCAAGAAAAAAAAAATGCAGAAATTATACTTCATGTGGCACAGGCTTTTCTCCATCTTTTATGAGTCAGATAAAACTCAGTCTCAATGAAACTACCTGGCAATCTCTGATGTGCCAAGCTTTGACTGGATACATATATATATATATAGATATATAGCTAGATATATGTATATATGCATATTTCTTTTTTTGGCCTTGAGTATACATATGCATATGTTTAAGACAATAAACAAGAAAGGAAAACAGAAAAAAACAAAAACAAAAAATTGAAGGCAAAGGCAAAAATAACCTAACAATTTGATAAGAAAATTGTGGGCAGTTACAGTTAAACAGGTTTACATTGTCTTCTGCTAAAGGGATAAGAAAAAGCAGAGAAACAAACACATGGAGAAGGGAAACACAGCCGCCCCTACAAAACCCAATATTGCATGCCCAGCATCCATAATCTAATTTCTATGATTAGCGAGGACAAGAAAAGAAAAGAAAAAACCAAATGAGTAGTGCTATTCACGCTCCACTTTTTCCACATACAACCCAATTAAGTTGTCATGAACCCCATTCGAACGGGGCTCAAGTCTTCCTCTCCGCTCAAAATGTAGCTAAAAATGGAGCGTCAATAGCGCTGCCCCCGAGAAGGGTAAAAAGGGCCTTAGCTCCTCCTTGTTGGGGTGGTGGTGGTGGTGTTGTCATGGAGGAAGTCAAGCAAAACGGTGCTCTTGCATTTTGGGCACTTGGGGTCGTCCTCGGAGAGCATGACGTACATGAGACACCTCGGGCACCCCACCAGCACCATTGACGTGGCCTCCGGGCTGTTGGAGTACCTGAAATTGCTGTCGTCGGACTGATTCAGCTCCAACGACACGCAAGAGCTCGGCGGCGATGTGGGTGACACCGTCGCCAAGCGCCTCGGTGACTCCACCATCGGGTTGATAGGCCTCGGTGGTGACAGGTTCAGCTTTAGGTCAAGCTTTGGACCGCTCCCTCCATTCCTGCGACTCATGGCCTAATTTTTGGTTCTCTGCTGCCTAATTAATCAAATCAAAACAAAACACCCACCAAAATTAACAAATTAATTAAACATGGAATTTGCACAAATATTATAGAGGTTAAAAAGTGGTAATTAACATGTTATATATACCTTATGGTTGAGGGGGGGTTTCTAGAGCTAATTGATTATGAGTTGATCGAGGAGAGAGGCCGGATAGTATGGCTATGGAGAAAGTGGGTTAGGCTTGAACCATGACAAGCTCATGAGGCACCAAAAACATGGTCATGGTGAGGTGGTATATGGACCTCTAAGACCATTATATATATACAAGTGGAGAGGAGAGGAAGATGGATTTTCTTTAATGCTTAATTTAATTATGGGGGAGAGGTGGAGGGTATAGGATGGAGAGAGAGAGAGAGAGAGAGAGAGAGAGAGAGAGAGAGAGAGAGAGAGAGAGGAATTGAATTGAATTGAGGTCTTGGGTAGAAGAAGAGTGTAAATTGAGGCCAGGAAATGTATTAATTGTTGGAAAAGATCCCAATAAGAATGCAGAAAATGGAAATTTGCAGTAAATATTGCAATTACAAAGTGCAGAGGGGGGAGAGGCCTTGGCCTTGCTTTCATTCATTGCTTAGAGTAGTCGGTGTTTAATAGTGTCTGTCTGTGAGAAACAAATACCACAACAGATACACAGGAAAAACCCAATGGCTTTAAAGCTAAACCCCCCCACCCCGGTATTATTAAAAAATTGAAAGAAGTGAGAGATGATCAGCAAAATTCAAACCCCCCNCCAAATCCAACCCCCCCCCCCCCCCCCATCTACAATTTTAAAAGAAAACACAGACACCACACCCAAAAAACTTAAATGGGAATCCATGGAAAATTGAAGAGTAACAGCTAAACACCCCCAATTTTTTAAATATATCCAGCACCATCCTAAAATTTAATTAAACACTACAAAACACCAAGGCAATTAATTGATCACCACCCAGAAATTAATTACATTGTAAGATACATTAAATTAAATGAGAAATTTGAAGCTCACTAAAAATTGAAGAGAAATTTTGATGGTCTACATAATATCATTTTAACCCTCGATTTAGCCAGCATTTCCATTGTACAGTAATGCTAGAATTTTTGAATTTATTCACCAGATTTGTTCGTCAAACGAGCATTACAAGAAATTAGAATAATGTTCATCTTTATTATTAGTTGCACAGAAAGAGAAAGATGTGTCAATTGATAAATAGGGACTAAAGTACCTCAATTTTAATAAAAATATATGACAATTGAATAATATGGACTAAAGTTATTTATTGTCACCCCTTCTTATACAACCAAATGAATAAATGATAATGAGTTTTACTCACATTTCCTGTACATATTAGTACAAATGTCAATATATATATTATATGTTAAAATTAAATGAGGTTTTGAGAGATTTAACATGAGGGACAAATGAGAAATAACACATTTAATAGTTAGATTTAATATGATTGTGAAATTAATAATTTATTAAAATAAATCTAACCCTTAAATATATATTTTGTCCCTCATATGAGTTGGATCGTAGAGTTCAATAAATACACTTTTATATGAACAAAGTTTTATAAACAAATTTGGTGAGTGTAGCAGTATTATATAACGTATTTTCTCTGTCAATTTCAATATATAATAGTATACACGCTGAGTATTCTTATATTTTAAAAAACTGGACAAGTAAATTAATTAGATTGCATTATACATTTCTAAATTGAATACAATTAGCTAGTCATATACTCATATGCATACATTGTCAGGTGTGTGTCCTTTGGTTGGCCAACGTTCAGAGAAATTATATATGTTGTTATCAAATCTCATAATACTAATAAATTTACACAGTTTTCTCGTGTCTCAAGGCCTCTTCTTCATTGATTTTTGAAAGAGAAAGGAAAAAGGTTTTAAGCCAGTAGTACTACTATCTATCTGTCCATTGTCCAAGCTTAGCAATTAGACAGTATATATATTTAGAGCTTCCAAAGTTAAGGGGCTCCCTACAATATAGGGCATCCAAATCATTGTCCGTGACCCAAACACCCTTTAAATTAAATCTCAAACTAATAATATTATAAGATAAGGAAAAAAAATATGTTAAATTGCTTAAGAAATATCATATACATGTATATAATTTGTTAGAAAAATGTTATCTACATTCTCCGTTCCAGCTACCTTCTCTTCTGATATATTCTTTTATTATTCTAATACCACAGTGTAGTTTAAGAATCAAAACCGTTCATTTGATATCACCCTTAAAAGATCATCTATACAAAAAAATTAACTATATTATTCATTGTTTGTTTATTTAATAATAGTTACAAGGCTAAATAATTTTTGAATTGGTTGATTTTTTGTAAAGTTGATATTTAAAGAATAATTTGAAAAATGAATAATTTTGATCATGAAACTATATTGTAGAATAAGAATAATAAATAAAAATGTTGAAAAAGAAAGTGAAAAAGAGAAGATAGCTAGATAGCGTTGCTTAATTTGTTATATATATGTATATATTATTTCTGTTATTTTCTTAACTTGATGTTATGCAATTAATAAGTGGGGTGGATTGAGGGTCCCATCTAAATCAAATTGTATATCTCAGTTTGTATTAATTAAATTTACATATTATATTTTTATTTGACCGGAAATTAGTTGCACATACATAAGGACAAAACAAAACAAAAAAGGGTCAGTATAATAAATAGGAAAATTTTATTTGAAAAATATGGAGAAAAATAAAAGGAACAGGAAAAGAAGAGAAGAAATTATGATGGATGAACTATTTGAAAAAGTTGAATTTAATGAGCTAATTATGAAACCTTTGAGTTCTCAACTTCCCAAGTATATGAAATTATTATGAGGTGTATAGGGAGATCGTACGTACTACGTAGCTCATGAATTTAAACAAATATCACGTACTTTTTTCTTATGAATTTCTCATAAAGCATTGATGGTATTATTGAATTCAACTCCTATATGTGGTGTAAGTTGTAAGAATTGGTTTAATGAAACATAACTTCAACGTCATATTGTTGATAAGCTTTTGTCTCAAGCTTGAATAGATGAGCATGAAACAAATTTATCATATCATAAGATATGAGAAATTCAAGTTGTAATGAGTTCACTTTGTTTAGTCATGCTTGTATCTTGACATGAACTATTAACAAACCTAAAATTAAGAAAATGAAAAAAAGAATTCAAAGAAACAAATAAAAAAGCTCACGTACATGTCATTTTCAGCACTGTTTATGGTCCTGAACAGTGAATTCCTAGTCCATCATCCTCCCTGCAGTTGGGTTCTGTTGAATATAAGGTATTTCTGGAAAAGAATTCTAGTCTTAAACTCCTTAAATTCTCAATTAAGATATTCTTTATTTCTATTTATTGATATAAGGGTGTCCTTTGACAATGTACCTTTGAAATTACATGTGTGCCCTTAATTTAGGCCAATATATCAACCTCATGAAAGACTTGGTGAATCTGTACTAATTAATATAGAGTGCTGCTATTTGCACACCCTTAAATTTCTTTTTGCACACCCTTAAATTTCTTTTTGCACACCCTTTCCTCACTTTTTTTCACTTCACACCCCCACACTCCTCCCACAATTAACATTTTTCATATACACACCCCTCCCAATTACCAAAATATCACAACTTATACACACCCCTCCCAAAACCCAGACAACACACACCCCACCCCGACACCTCCCTCAGCCACCCCCACCGCCGGCAAGGTCGCCGGCGGCTCAACCCTTCCCTTCTCTTCTCTCTCTCCCCCTCTCCTTTCCTTTTTCTCCTTCCATTTCTCTTCTTCCCTCTGCCATCGCCCTCCCCTCCCCCTGCCACACCCCCACAG
>QANW01007568.1:964410-1203102 GCA_003254865.1 Dryas drummondii | reverse complement strand
ATTTTAGTGAATTGGAACTGACCCGCAAGACCCATGCAACAACTTTGGACTTAAATTGTCTATTTTGCCTTCACACGAAGAGCGCATGACATAATTTGGATGGAAATTTGGAAACGCTGGAAAATTGGCTCACATTGACCTATTTTTATAAAGTTTCATACCTTAATTTACCATATGTTTAAATTGGGGGCAATATGTCACACGTATCAAGTTGAGAGGCAAAATGGCTNTATCAAGTTGAGAGGGCAAAATGGCTGTTAAGCAAAAAAAAAAATAATTAAAGGTAAATTAAGATGTCAGTTCATATTCAGAGATGTTATGAAATTTGTATGACTTAGGGCAAAGACAAAAATAAAAATTTGAAAGAAATGTTAAATTAAGTGTAATTCTTAGTTGTCTTTACGATCATAATAATTATATATTCAGAATAACTCCTATAAAAGACTAATTATGAGGGACTATGAGGAATTGTTTTATAAGAGTCCTTAGATTAATCTAATGATCCATATTTTTATTAACTTAAAACCTCACTATACCCATTTTATTACCCAATAACCAATTTAAATTACTAGCCTTTTAAAAAAAACCTCACCTAAACTCATTATATTCATCGTCCTGTTTTTGACCCAATATGTCAGAGAAATTATTTTATATAACTGATATATTACTATGTGGTATAATCAATACATGTGTTATAATATAAAAGAATGTTATTAATATTATACCCTACAAGACCCTATAAGTATAAACCCGCCGTCCACCAATATTATAACAGGTGGATTGGTTACATCATATGACAATATATTGGTTATATACAATAGTTTTTCCATTTGCAGATTTATTCACCCCATACCCTCCTAGCTAGGGTGTAGAATAAAGCTTGTGGAGACTGCATATTAGATTTTAATTTTGCCCAAAATTTCAGAGTTAAAATCTAATATAAAGTCGAGAAGCCAAGTGTCATTGATTAATCTAAGACTCTTATAAAACAGTCTCTCAAAATCAAGCAGGGCTCGATTCCCTCTAGTATAATAAGAAAGAAAATTAATTTTGTCAATTTCTTTTAGAATCTAATTAATCCGACTCTTTTAAATAGTAGGTAACAATATTTTCACTTTCCTAAGTCAACCCATTAGCACATGCTCTTTTTTGGCCAAGTCCACTTATGAACCATGATAAATTTTTATTTATTATTGTAACACAGTTGTTATTCATTTACATGTTATAACTTTTAGGATATATTATTATATACACATGTAGTGTTATATTGGTGGAGGACGAATTTATATTTTAAAATATATTATTATATATACATGTTACAACATAGGCGGATTAATAACACTACTAACAATGTTGCAATCACACCACAAAAACATAATTTCTGAAATTGATCCTTACTAATGGGTTGTAATTCATGTAAGCAAATTTGTATAAATTATGAATAGAATACATCTTCATAGTCAAAATCATATTTTCAATTTTCTTAACCAAACGGACGGTTCGCAACTTTGCATTGCACTTGTACACTTTATTACAACTTTCAACCAAGAGTTGACCCGGATCTTGCAATGAATTTCAGCTGTCTTCTATTGGTTCGGTGAAATGAACTTTTAAAGATCCCGAGAGATACTATGTAACATTAATATCGATGTCCTAAGTTTCTTTGTTCTTTTCAAACAGCAAAAAAGAAAAATGTTCCAACAGCATTCCATTTCATATTGGAAGTAGAGTTCGAGGGTGAGACATTATTAAAAATCAAATAATTTTGAGCCATGAGTAGTGCCATGGGTGGGATGAGAAGAAAAGTAGTTCCTATATTCGATTCTCCTAACAACAAAACAAAAGTTAGAGGGCGATTTTTTTTTCAACCTTTTCTCAATTCTCTTATAAAGTGCCAATTGACTTTTTTAAGGGTTAATTTCAGTTCAGTATCTCAAATTTGCTTTAAATTTCAATTTAGTACCCCATATTTAAAATTTTATAATGTCATACCTCATCTTTTTAATTTGTTTCAATGACATACCTCCATCAGTATGACTCTCTTAAATGCTGATGTGGCACTTACATGACACTCCTACAATGATGACTGAATGTCACGTGCTCTGATAACAGGCTACGTCATGCCACATGACATAAAAATAATTAAAAATCTAAAAACATGACACGTAATTATTAATTTTTTTCTTTTAATTTTTAGATTTTAAATTATTTTTTATGTCATGTGGCATAATGTGTCATGTTGTTAGACCACGTGGTATTCAGTCAGCATTGTGTGAGTGCCACGTAAGTTCCACATCAGCATTGAAGAGATCTTTTAACAGTCATATTGACGGAGGTATGCCATTGCAACAAATTGGAAAGATAAGGTATGACATTGCAAGATTTTAAACATGAGGTATTAAATTGAAATTTGAAGCAAACTTGAGGTACTGAAATGAAATTAACCCCTTTTTTAAACATTTTAATAATTTATTTGTCTGAAAATAAAGATGGTGAGAAAGTGGGTTGCTAAACATAAAGGTGTAATTTTGTATTTCTTTTTATTTTTTTAATTCTAATTATTTTATTTTACTTTTTTGTCCTTAATTAATAAATAAATGATGTTACTAGTACCTATTTTTTTAAGTGCGGGTATTTTTGAGATATTTGAAAATTTAACCTTACTTCTCTTTCTCTCTTTATAAGAAAAGTGAAACTTATAATATGTGAGACCCATATCCAATTTTTCTTTTTGGTGGTAACAATGAAATCCCACGACCCATTATATATCCTATTGCATATAAATATATATGCAATCACTTGTACACACGGAAAGAATATAGGTTTCTATTTTAAAATTAAAGCTTATTTATTATTTTACCCTCTGAAATTAATTATCGTTTATCAGTTTGCTCATTTCTTATTTTTACAAACTTTAGAAATTAATTAAAAATAGCTTCGGACTTAGAAAAATATACGGAAAATTTATATTGACTCGTTTTGCCTAGTACTAATTTCCTATGGGGTCAAATTATCAATTTTTCATTTGAGTATTTCCAAAAAATTAAAATATTCTAGAATTTTTAGAAATTTATAGGATAATCTCCCGAACTCCAAAAAATACAAGATTTGCACCATTGGTCTTATAAACAATAAAACTATATTTCTTGTAAACACTTACTACCCAAAAAGACCAAAACCAAAAGACCTTTCGGTCTTAGAAAAAAATAAAGTTTTCTCTATAAAATAAATTCTAGAATTTTTGTAAAGCCTCGAAAGAATTCTCTAAAATAGGTTTTTGGTAATTTCCAAAATATTTTTGGGAATTCATCCGAGACTTTACAGAAATTGTAGAATTTTTATAGAGGGAAATTTATTTTAATTTTCTAGAAATAAATTTGGACTTTCCAAATTTTCTGGAAACTCTCAAAGGGACAAATTAGTAATTTGACTATATAGTAAATTAGGACTAGTCAAGACGAGTCTGTAGGAATTTTCCGTGTATTCTTCTAAGTCCGGAGCTATTTTTAATTAATTTTTAAAGTTTGTAAAAATATAAAGTGGACAAAGTGATACACGAGAATTAGTTTATGGCTAATATGATACAAAATAAACCTTAGAGGATAAAGTGAGAATTGAAGTTACTTTCAAGAGACACACTAGTAAATAAGTCTAAAATTAATTGATAATGTGTGGAGAGACCCAACTTTACTCCCCGCACATACGTGGGTGAGCTTGCTCTAATACGAATTTAGGCATTCATACATCCAGAACCAATTGCTAACATTTGGAGAGGTTTAATTGCTTATAATTAAACTAATACGTAAGGTTATAACTTTCCAATGTGAAATAACAATTCACATTCTCACACGCACTACATATCTATATATCTATGTAGGAATGATTGAGCTATATGTTCTTATCCAACAAAGTTTTCTCCATTATTGTTGCCTCATCAATTCAGTTTGTTAGGTTTATATTTCCAAGATGAGAGCAAGGTCTATGACTTGCTCAAAAAAAGTTAAGTAGTCAGCTTGTTGTCTACATTATTTTGAAGAATAAATCTAACATCCTGCAAAATTGGTCTGAGGATAGCAAAATTTCCTCTCTTACCTGATTTAGGAATTTGGCTGAAACTGATTTTCACACCATCAAGCTTAAAATTCATGCTTTCATATTCTTAACACAACCGCTCACAAAATTTATTTCTTAGCTCTTGATGATATTCAAAGGTAATTTCCAACCAAAAATTTAAAAACCATGTGCAGTGGTAATTCGAGAAAGGGGTAAGCAAAAGCTTCTCTCCCTATTTTTTGAAAAAAATTTGAAAAATTATTCAACGTGTATGAGTATTATTGGACGATATATTTGTATTAGTAGAGTATAATATTAATAACATTCACCCATATTATAACACGTCAAATTTGTTACAACATATGACTGTATATCAGTTATACATAATAATTTCTCCATTTTTTTAGCATGAGAGGATTGCCTAATAAAGAATTTGAGTCAAGTTTTTTTCTCTTTTGTTCTTTTTGGTTCAAAAGATTGAGGTAAGTGGTAGTATTTGGATTCATTTTTACTTATCATATTGAGCATTATCATCATCATAAATGAATGACAGTGGGACGATGGTGGGACACGTATTATCCATTCATAATGGTGGTAATACTCACCACCGCCTTTATGTGGTGAGCAAAAATGGATTAGTAGTACTTTAATTATATGATTTTTTGAGGCCAAATAATAATTTTTAGAAAGAGTCAATGATGGACCGGGGGATATAAAAATTTCACAATCACGTACCCATCACATTCTAAACAGCTCCTTAATTTAAGGTCTCATTGACTCCATGCACATTTATAGCTCAACTTGGTGAGAGAGATCACATGCCAGATAGCATTAGAGCTTTAGTTTTTCAATGGCATAATCAACAAAGTTTCTCAGTCCTTGAAGCAACCAAATTAACCACTTAAAGTATGAGTTCCATCAAAGGAAGTTTTGAATGTATTCCATTGAAAATATAGGTTTCTTGTGGATGGATTATTAATTTACTACCAACCATCCATTTAACGCCATCAAGTACCCTTTCATCCCTCAAAATGACATATGAATAAATGCATATCTCTTATCAAAATTGGTTACTTGTGTTGACATTAACCTAATTTGTTTATTATTTATATTAAAAAATTATTTTATTTGTAAGTTTCTAAGTAATAGTCAAATCAAAACAAATCCACTACTTAAATTAAAAAACAAATGAAAAACAATGCATTTAACTGTATAATTTAACACAATTATTGAAAAGTAAATAGTGACAGAAAGATTGGTCCAATGGCTAGAAAGTATGAAATTTTTTATTTTTTATTTACTTCAGTAATATTATTCTTGTCTATTTAAGAGGGATGAATTGTACCCACCTACCTTGGAGACCTAGGTTGTGGGTACTGGGTATAAAGCACAACAATGAGAAAGTGAGAGATATCCCACAAATGTAAAGGTACGGACCATTTCAATGGTACCAAACCTACTGACACATTCATCCTATTGACTATAAATATTCTTTAAATAGATCTATGTCTCTGCTTTGAGTCGATCATTACATTCTTTAAATTGTCTAAGGAAATGAAGTGTAGTGTGTACTAGAAAAATATAATCTTATATATGTTTTTTTAGATACGCATATAATCGGATAATCGGATATATTTATATGAGTATTCATATGCATATGAATATTCATATAAATTAGAAAGATGTTATTTGTCCAAACTTCTTTTTCAACTTACATAAAATAAATTTTGTCAAAAATGAATTGATGCCACGTAAATTGAGAAAAAATAGTTGGTATATTAAATTTTTTTATTTTTATAAATTAATATGTAACTAAATACTCTTATAAAGTTAATCTTTAAAGTAATTTACAAATAAATCAATACTTCAAAATTAGAGAATACTCAATGCATTAGTCCATAATTTTATTTTAGTTACCAATGATCAAAATGAAAAAGATAAATTACAATAGATCAATAAACATACACTACCATGTAGATTTATATTTGTATCAAATTTGTATTTGACTGCAACATAATAAAACAGATTAAGATTTAGCCCTCAGATGTTAGAATCTCGAATGACAAGCATAGAAGCAGCTGCCTGAGATTGAGAATGGACTTACCCATCAAAATTTATATTAACAAAAGAAGGATGAGGAGGTCTCCTCGAATGATATGATCACCAAATTTTCCAACATAAGGTGGGGATAGATTAGCTAGCCTGCCCAAACTTAGAACCAACACGAGTTGCAATATGAAGAACTTCAGTTTTTTTTTTTTTTTTTGGACTAAATGAAGAACTTTAATTAGTAGAATGGGCCAAACATGACGAAAGATAAAATTGCTGTGAGCATCCCAAATCTGCCAACAGATCAACAAAACTTTGGACTAAATATATATAGGTTCCGAATGCGTTACAAATATGTTTTCTTATAATGATTGATTATGGCCTTATGGGTTAACTTGATATGTAACCAAGTCAGATTGTAGAAATAAGTTTTCCTATTATTGGGAAGAATGTTTGGATTATGAAAAATCTAAACTCAGCCTTTTGTTGATAATTGAAAATGACTTAAAAATGTAAAATCTAAAAAATCCTCTCACACACACATGCACTTGTACGTTTTTTTTTTTTTTTTTCCGTGAACTTCGGTGCCGAAGGCCATGCACTTGTCTTAACGTGCATAACAATTCAAATTACATATATTAATATTTTGAAGGTTTAATTTCTTTGATACATTGGAGAATGGCTTTGTTATTTACCCTTGTTTGAAGCAGGGACCAAAAGTCTCATAGATGGTATTAACGTACTATACATATATGACTCTATGAGTAGCTTGTACATTTATGCATTGTAAGATTCATACAATACATATGTGGTTGGGCATACATTAATGATAATATTATTAATATGGACCTCAAAACTTAATTTGTAATTATACAAACACGTACCCTATTGCTCCCTTCGTACACTTTTACTATGAGTCTATTAATTATATAAAATTTGAAGATGTATAAAAATATATTTTCCGTCACATTAACCATAAAAAATTTATTTGATAGCTAGCTAGCTGTAGTCCCATCCAAAATTAAAGAATGGATCAGAAACTCATAAAGAGCACATTTAGTATTCTAAACTTCAAAAGTGGATAGGGATCTACCAGTATCACCCCCCCAAAATTAATGGTATAATGAAAAAAAAAAAATTGAAAATTTTAATATGATGAGAATGTCAGACCCATGCATATATTTTTGAACAATACTTGGGTCACCTTTTGATATACTTCAAGGTCATCCCAATCCTTTAAATTTTGATTTCGGTAATGTCGACACATGATTGGAACCGTTTACTTTTTAAATCACTTATTATAAATTTTCTCTACAAAAAATTAACTCAATCGAAAATCGTTTGGTTATATAACTGTTGTCAATTAAATAAAAAAAATCAATGGTTTGATAAAAAAACCACTCTTTAATTAAAAATCATCTATTTTTTCTATTTAATTAACAACAATTATATAATTAAACAATTTTTTATTGATTTGGTTTTTTACAAAAATAATCTTTAATATATTATCTAAAAGACAAACAGTTCTGATCATATACCGATATTGCCAAAATTAATATTTGAAAGAGTGGGGTGAACTTGAGGTACCACCAGGGGTGACCCAAGTATTGTTGTTTTTTATAATTTTATCATCATCTTGGATTTGGCCTTGTGCATGTGCGGGACTTGTAGCATTCATGGACTATTATATTTTCAAGAGACATTTGGAATCTATGGAAGGCACTTAAGCGATTAGTGAAAGATTTATGGTTGTTGTAGTTACCCAAACTTTAGATACTTGTCATTTTCACGAAAATTTATAAAGAAGCTATGCTATATATATACATGGATCAATTTCATTGGATTTAAAATAGTAGTTATTTTTTTTAGAAGAAAAAGGTAGTTGTTTAGCTCTATTTAGGCCTAATTTGGTGTCGTGGTATGTCGAAAATAAGTTGCTTATTTTTTATTTTCAACGTACCACATCTTTTGTTATTTGGTAAAAAAAAAAAAAAAAATTGCTTATTTTCAAAATTATGGTGTGTACGTGGAAGAACTTTTATACTCACAAAATTTTTAAAAATATAATTTATCAAATACTCTAATGTTGTTTTTTACACTCATACAATTTTTAAAAATATAATTTACCAAATACTCTAATATTACTTTTTTACAATATTTTTTACAATATTTTTTAAAATATAATTTATTAAACACTCGATTGCTACTTTTTTATAACACTTTTAAAACTCACAGCATTTTTATATCACCACACATTGAGCAATTTTTTTGTCAAAGTCAAAAGGAATGAAGCTAGCTATACTATAGCTCATACGTAAATAAATATATATGACCGATCACAACTGTTGCACTAGCACTAGTACAAAAATCATATAATGACATGCAATCCAAACAGTTGAATGCTATAAATTTTGATACTCCATTCATGAAACCTTGAATTGAATTCTCAACCCCTCCTCATTGAAATGCATGCAAAGCATTTAGTGGGGGTACCTACAGATTAGCCTCTAAATTTGGGCTCTGGTTTGAACCCAGAAAGCATTCAAACGCCATTAACGGATCAAGTGCATATGCATATATATATATATGCTATTATTATTATGAACATTCAATTCAATTAATATTGCTAGCGTGCAAACCAAACTCCACCAACAAGCCAAGGACGCTTCTGAGTCTCTCACTAACTTCAAATGCATGCTATTTATGAACATTCAATTTTCCTCTGCCTTACAAAATTAAACCATTTCTTTATACATATATAAGTATATATATTTTTTCCTATTCATATTTCTTGTACAACGAAACTCAGAGGGAGCGATTAATTGATGTGGGTTTTTAAAGCAACCCCACTCAGTAAATTCCAGTTGCAATTTTTAAAAAGTAGAGATCCTTTCCATATTTATGGTTTGGGATTTTCTGGTCATAATTTATGACAAAAAAACCGAACGTAATCTGTTTTTTTTTTTTTTTTTAATATTTAAATAGAGTTATTTACATTTACACTTTTTGAGATTTATCATCTTTTCACATGCACTTTTTGAGGTTTCAAAACTGTTGTATATGGTTCCCTGCAAGAGAAACAATAAATAAACAAAAACGAAAATATTTGTATTGAAATTGGACTTTACACTTTGAGTAATTTTATTAGGCCATTTCACCTCTTAGCATGCTTTTTCATATATTTTCTCATCATTTTTTGTTTCACTGTAGGAAGTTATGTGCAACAATTTTGAAACCTCAGTGGTATATATGTAATTTTTTAAACTCTAAAGGGTGTATATGAAAAAACAATAAATCTCAGGAAGTGTAAGTGTAAATAACTCTTAAATATATGTAATAAAAAATTTTATGAAATTGCTTATATGTTTTATGTGTCTGTCTTTCAAATGATAACAATTTGAATGTCGTGCTCATTTTTTAGAAATTTTTTTCTCTATATGTGTCATGCATGCTCGCCGCATCGATTTTACACAAAAATAGAAATGAGATTTATATAAAATCAAACTCAGCCTGAGAGGAGCTCAATAAGGCAACTACATAAGGTCAGAAAAAACTGGGTAAGATAGTTATACCACTCGTGAATCGGTATCCTAATGCATATAGATACAAATGGTTTAACGAGAGCAAGAATTTGCAGGAATATACCATTATGCTAACATGCATGGTAAGTTCAACTAATTACATGTTCCACTAATAAGTCACCTGTTAAAATTTTATTATTCACAATACTTATCAAACATTAAGAATGTAAAATAAATTTACATGTCAAGCATTATTTAAGAAGGTAAAATAAAGTATTGGACGACTAATTATCGGTTTAGTATTGGTATTTTCACAATATTAGAGAAGTTATAAATTCAAATCACTCTCACTAAATAAATAAAAAATATTATTTTATTATAAAATATTAACACATGACTTTTTATAAGTAATTAGATTGAATTAAATCGTGATCATAGTGACATGATATTATGCACCAAATTTTTCTTCATTTTAGTAGTTTTGTCCGTCCTCCAAAATCTCAAGATTGACCATGACATGACCAGCCCGTGGAGATTGAGCATGCACACAGAGATTTGTTATGTGGCCAATAAATCGTTTCACGTGACACGATATTCTTTACATGTACAAATGCACGTGTGGGTTTATGTATTTTCCTTTTCTCTTTATAAGGAAAATGGATATTTCTACCATATTTTTATTATATTTTGTTGATTAACACTCATACGTATTATATGTGTAATGCACAAAACCGTGGATTTCAAAGGCAATCCCTAGTTTTATAGTAGTAATGTAGTATAGATTTACAATTTTGATCGGGATATTCAGGTAGAAATAGAATTTAGAAGAGGGGTAATTTGGTCATTAACTGATAACCTCATGGACCTCACACTGAATTCTAACCCACTAGACTAGTAGACCCTTAATGGGATGATAACCTCTCTTTGCTCCCCAGGGCCTGGCCCCAGTACTTTATTGCACAAAAAAGGTAGAAGTAATTCAGTTATTTATGAATAATTTTGTTCAAACATCAAATATTTGTCACATACTAACATATAACATGTCTAATTATGGTTAACATGTGTGATTGTATTTATTAGAAAAATTTAACCATGATTAGTTGTATGACAAATGACAAAATACATGTAGTCAATATCTCTTTGCTTCTCTCTTTCTCTCTACTAGTCGAACCTAAGACCTAATTAAGATCTGTTGGACTTTATTGTAACAAAAAGCGGGTAAATAACAAAACACATGAAGTCGAAGTCATAAGTTCATAACTCATTTTAATTCTAATCATGTGTTAATTAAGGGACACTCATAAGTTCAGATTCTTTTTTTCTTTTCCTCTCCCCATTTGTACGAAGGGACTTAGCTGTACTAATTAAGGGACTTAACTATTAAATTTAGAACATCAAAACAGGATCAATCCATCAGTGAAAATGCTCTCAAAAAAAAATATATATATATATATATACCTATTTCTTCAGCTTGCTTTGCTTTAGTTTTTAGGCAAGTGTTTAAAGGTTGTAGACCTAACCACCAGGTGGGTAGGGTTGGATCAATAAATATTGGTCTTAATTATTTTTGATTCAGGGTGGGTGCCTCAGTGCATCCTAAACTGATCAGTTGCTTAGGCTTTGAATTAATATTGAAATGTCACTCTTGTTTGGTTCTCTTTAAATTAAGAAGCAGCACATGGAATGAAAAATTAGAGGAGCCATTAATGAACCTCCATTAGTGTGTGATAAAGATTGAAGCCCACAGATTAACGGCCATGATTACTTCTCCTCCCAACCTTCTGAAGCCAATGCATGCATGACAACAAACCAGAGCTAGCTAGGCAACTGCATGCATTTGCATTTGATTTTGATTGAGGCTTGTGGTTTGGGATTCACACATGTACTGTTTTGGTTCAAGGGACTGATAACTGCTGATATAATTGTTTGTGTGTAGGTGTTAATAAATAAAATGTTTGGTTTGGGAGGCTCATTCATGGTCATGGGGTGGGTGAGATTACCATTCATGAATGATATGTGCAAGACATAAATATGAAAACAACCCTAGCTATGAAGGACCAAGTTGAAAGAAAATTACTTTGTGTGTATGACATTAGTTAGCTTTTCTTCAACCATTTTTAGATTCAAGGAGGGTGATGGGTCTCTGTCCTGAGTCCTCTTTTAGATAGAAAAGGAAATCTGCCTGCATATGATTGGCCCAAACTTGCAAATTACAGCATATTAGATAGATTCCCAAGATTATTTGAGTTAAAATTTGTTATTTTTGACATGTTATGTTTCATATTGTGACTTTGGACCATGCATTTTGAAGAAATTGAAACATTCAACACAATAAATAGTTGAAAATTGATAGTCTGGTAAGAGAAATATTCTTAATATATATATACAATTACACACACATATATCATAATATATTTTTGTGAGTTTTTTGGCAGAATTGAGCTAGTTTCTACTTATCACGTCAGTTAATTAACATTAGTACAAAGGCAAATTGATACGGTAGAATATGAAGGAAAAAAAAAAAAAAAGTTGCAACAGTATGCAGTTATTAAAACTTTTATGGCTGCTATAGCTTCAATAGAACTTAGGTATTGTGTGCTAGCAATTGTGCATGCAATGAAGGCACTAACCATGTCTTTGATTGTATAATTGAAAAGGTACCTTCTGACTGCTACTTGCCCTACAATTTTATGATGCATATTGATTTGCAAATCCCCTAATTTATGAATGTGGGTTCTGGTACGTTTCTTTTATGCAGCAGCAATGTCTCAAAGTAAAAATTCAAGAAACCTGCAGCACACAAATACCTTAAGAGTTCATTAATTGCACCTACTACCAAGAGGCCCCTTGACCTAAACTAAATAAGATCATGCTAACTCGTAAGACTGGAATTTCGAACTTCTTAATTGAATATAAAAACTGGACATTAAAGTATTCGAATATCAATGTTCTTCTATTTGTTTATGCATCTAATTTTGTTATTTGTTTCTTTTATTTGATTATAAACCTATACTTTCTCCATTATTATATTCATCATTAAGTCGAGCCGAGTTGAAGCTTGAGTTTGATTCATCGATCCCACATATAAGCCAATCCAAGCCAAGTTCAAGGTCGGCTCGTTGCATATACAAGTCAAGTTTGAATATAGCTAATCGAGTTTGACTCATGATCCAAGCTCAAACTGGACAGATTTAAGTCAAGCCAAGCTTGGGTACTTTAATACTCGACTTGACTCAATTTATTTACACATTTACTTGAGGATGAATGTATAATAGACTGCTATATATAGCTCACCTGTCCTAACTCCTATCTTCACAGCATGACAATCATACATCAACAACACTAATCAGGCTGAGTTTGGAAGTTAGGATTTCACTTCACAGCCCTAGCATATAAATTGTTCACTTTTGCATTAACCTACAGCTTGGTTAGAAAATGAGTATCCTCTTTGGAGTCCCAAGACAAAGTTCATTGGCCCAACTCTAAAACTAAAGCTTTTTAGGTACAAAAAGAAGTGTCCATGGTAGTTTAAGAATCGGTCAAAAAAATAAATCGTCACTCTAGAGTTAATGTCAAGTTTTATTAAGCGTATTTATTTGAGTCTAGTGTTATTAAGAGTCTATTTATTTGGGTCTTAGCTAGGAAAATACAAAGTCATTGAGTATTAATGAGTCCTTTCATATTTCTAATGAGTTTTCTAGTATTTTAGTAAGTCTTTTGGTATTTTAATTAGTAGTTTCTGGGAGATGTACTTGAAACCTATAAATAAGGCTATTTGCTGTAAACCTAATCAGGTTTTGAATGAATGAAAATTAAGTGTTGTTGAAGGCTAGGTGCCAAATGGTATCTCCTTTAACTTCTCTCTTTCCCTTCTACATCCTTCTCCATCTCTCTTATTTCTCTAAATTTCCCGCAGCCATAAACCCAGCCTCTTTGTTCTCTATACCTATTCTACTCCTTAAATTTTCTATCATCCTAAACCCACCATAGCCCTAGGCAACACCCACATTATGTTATCCTACATCAGAGAACAACACTGGTTTATAAATTTAGCAGGAGAATATTTTGGAGTCAGGCCCCCAGATTGGAATTGCAAACTACAATACTTTGAATCAGCAGTTGAAGTTGATTATAAACTTATTGGGAAAATTTCATGGTACAACTACTAAAGAAGATGGGTTAAGGAATTAAATCACCCAATCCCATATATGTACGTAGCTGATGGTTTTCATGAGTTGGGATCAACTTAGAATATATAAGAGACACAAGGTATCGTTACACTAGAATGATGAATCTACACAGGTACAATAATACAACTGTAAGAATGCAGGATGGACAAGAATACAAAAATACATGGTATGATCATAGATATGTGAAGGAGAGGGAAAGCAAAGGGTGGGTAAGAAGGTGTGAAAACCATCAGGATCAATTGATCATGGTGTTTCCAGTAGTACTAAAATTTTGACAAGGTTTCTTCCCAAAATTTTGAGGGACTTCAAACAATAAGCAAGGAATTATCCTGGGTTGACTTCACATTGAGTAAATTATGAAGGCTTCGTAGGTTTTCTGATTTTTTTTTTTTTTCCTGTTTAACAGAAATTTTATATTGAGAGGACGAGTTTGATGAGAATATAAAAGGACAAAGCTAATATGGAGTGTTCATGATGCTCGACACAAATAATGAAAAGGTTTAGGAAGACAAATAATACCATTTGATTCTCCTAATTGACAAACCCTTCATCAACTATAAACTCAATGCAGAAACATGATAAATCATAAGACAGGCTTTGTAGTCCAGTCAAGGTGTTGGTTCATGTACAAATTTGGTAAGCTGAATGAGAAACAGTTCACCAGAAAACACTAAGGCCTCGTTTGATGCATATGATAGGATTGGACAAAATAAATGGCTAAATTCATGTGTATTCAAAGAAGAAGTTTCTAACTTAAAGAATAAGATGGGAATAAGATGGACTAATCATAAGGAGAAACTCATCCCTTCCAATCCCCCCAAAAATGGTGGGATTAGTGGGAATAAGGGAAGCATATGATAGGATTGGACAAAATAAATGGCTAAATTCATGTGTATTCAAAGAAGAAGTTTCTAACTTAAAGAATAAGATGGGAATAAGATGGACTAATCATAAGGAGAAACTCATCCCTTCCAATCCCCCCAAAAATGGTGGGATTAGTGGGAATAAGTTTCCCCTTGTAAATAATCCATCTTCTTCCTTCAAGTTAGGAGACACCCTCCATGTTCTTCCTTGAATACATATGAATTTAGTCATTTATCCTATCCAATCCTACCCTATGCATCAAACGAGGCCTAAAGGGATGGACAACATACAATCCCCACGTTCAGCATCTACGAATATTTTTCTGAAAAGTTGAAATTACTTGTAAATTGAGATTCTCTCCATTTGATGTTAGGATGTTGAAGTAACAGGTAATAACATGATGCTTTGACAGTATACAATTCTCTGCATTTATTGGTTATTTTCCTCCAATATATTAAAACCGTGGTTTTCAGTTCAGACCACTGTAACATCTACTTGGAAATATGACAAAGATATGAAGAACACCATACTATTGATTCACCACTTTATGAGACATCATACACTAACTCAAACACTACAAGTGACTGCTGCAGAAGACATTCACCACAGCAGGCAAAAAAGTAAAACCATATGGACCTCACATATCCATAACATACTGACCAAAAATAAGAGTTTGATATTGCATTTTGCAATTCAACTATTAAATGGATCAAATTTCACATGAAGCTCTATTGCTTGGTAAAAAAAGAATTTAGTTTTTCCTACTTACAGATACAAACATTGATGTTTAATGCGTATTATCCATGACTAATCCTCCAAGAGTGGATGCCTTTCAAGCTCAGAAAGAAGATCGGTCAAAGGGGTTGCAGTTCCATTGCCAATCTCATTTTCACCTCTACATTGTAGCAATTGTTCTCGAAGATTCCGCACAATCTCATTAAGTTTCTGTATATTTTTCTCTTGAGAGAGGATAATCTGCAGATAGCCAATGAGGTTAGTGAAGGTATCTAACAGGTGAAGTTGCAATCTACCATATTCTATGCAATTACGTGATTGCATGTACATAAGATACAAAATTGCTGCTCTTTCAATTTGAAATTGAATAATGCAATGCCGTTGTTACTATTTCATTAATCCACGCCAGGTTAATTACAGATCTCAATGGTATGTGGTGCTTCTTATTAGACAAACACACACATACATACTCTGTGCGTGAGTCTGAAAGCATGGAGAAAGAGATGACTTTGTGGAAGAAATTACGATTAATTAATTATGAGGGATTAGCTGGTGATGAAAGAGTGGGAAGAGAATGGTTTGCATCACTTATTTTCTCTATCATATGTGAACTTGATCCTAAAATGCTGGTTAAAGTTGCCAAATTGGAGTAAAGATGATATAGAAAAGATAGAAATGCTGGTTCCATAGCCAAATTCGAGAGTGAAGATGTAGTGAATAGATGGTTTTACTCTTCAGGAAATAAAGCCGTTGCATATAAAGAAACAGAGAAAACAAAGAATATGGAAACAAAGCCAAAAGTGACAAAAAATTTCTGAAATTTCTTTTCCTTTGACTGGTTGGTATGGGGGTCAAGGACCATAGCAGATAGGGTGTTGAGAATGCATGACAAGAGACAGAAAGAAGTACAAGGTGATGTTTTGGTAAATACTATTGAACTTGTACCAAAAATAAAAAACCTCTTATTGCACCTTGTTTATTCGGGAGCCTGAGCCCCTAGCAGGAAACAAGAGAGACTAAATTAATAATAGGACAATGAGTCATAAACAATGTCCGCCGAGAATAAAAACCAAGAACATCCAATCCTATTTGAAATTTTCCTTTGAAGCACTTAATGCAACAAGAGTCAAAAAGGCCCTAATGCAATAACTTATGTTGGCCACATAGATGCCTTGGCTCATGTTGGCACTCTTAGCAGGTGAACTCTCTCTCTCTCTCTCTCTCTCTCTCTCTCTCTCTCTCTCTCTCTCTCTCTCTCTCTCTCTCTCTCCCTCTCTCAATTGGTAAGATGTGAACCTAGATCTAACCCCTCAGCTTACCCCACCCTTTTACTTCATAAGCCAGAGGTTTTTCTTATTCTGAAAATGCCAGTATATAGACAAAGTTGTGTCAAAGCATTCTCAAAAGAAGGAAACTAGGTAAAACAAAGAAGATAAGAACTTTTAAGGACAATACAAGATCACATCAAAACGTATATAATTTCCATATTTCCTTCAAACAATTCTGACAAGCCCAACATAGAGAAATCAAAGTTCACTGCACCAAAAGGAGGAAACGCCAGTTGGAAAATACTGCGGATCTTGTGGCGTCCGAAGAACACTTACCTTCTTTGTACAAGAATTAAAGCAAGGGTATTATGAAGTAAACAGGGCAATGTGAATTGTGGTTCTGTTCTCATTACCACTGCTATTAGAACCAGACTGAAGTGACAGGAAGACCCCAAAAACAATAACCTACAAGAATTTTCTGATTGGTATTGTTACAATATTACACATGTAATTGGGCTCTTCAAAACTTGGTCAATGCCACAGGTCTTTGTTTTGACAACCATGATAGTCACTAAAGTGTCGAAAGCTCAGGTATGTTGACAACTCAATTATCAATCCCACAGGTCTTTTCCTACCTTTCCTGCTGACCATAATACCCTATTGATTACTGATATTTCTTACATCGCCTAAAGTTAATAACACTAAATAATTGAAACCTAACCAATCTAACAATTTTGAAAGTAAAGAACCACAGATTTCCAATTCAAAAGACAAGTACACAATAGGGGTAAATATACTAGGCAAAGAAAGAATATATATAAACGCTCACTTTTTCCTTCACAGCTTCTTCCCTTTCAGATATATATTGCTGTTTCTTGGAAGTGCTTGGACTTGGTTCATCATTCCCATATTGTTGCTTCCATTCAAACTGTGATGTAAACACAATTAACAGGAGCAGACAAACCAGTACCCAGGGCCTTGACATTGTCACAAGCAGCTCTCACCAAATCTGTTATACATTTAACAAATTAGCATATTGATATTCATAGAACATTTTTTCTTGGGGGGGGGGGGGGGTGGAGGGGATGTCCTAAAAAGGCTAAAAGAAAAAGAGACAACTCACAAACAAGAGTGTGAGTAGTTATCAATTTTGTAACTAATATAGATAAAGATGTCTCTTTTACCTAGAAACTACCCCATTTTGTTCGGATTTATAAATTTCAGTTAGGTTTGACCCCGAAAACGTTACAGACCAACTCAGCTTTCATATATCCTTTTAAAATTGAGTGACTGAAATGGGTGGTTGGTACTGCAGCAGAATGTTTTTTATTTTACGGAATAAGAAACCTTCCTTTCCTAATCATCATCTGAATGCTTCAGCAATTTTTGTTCTGTTTGGTCGCCAGAGAATACAACCACGAAAAAAGAGTCGAAAATCTCAAATTTATTACCTTCAATACTTAATGATACTCAGAGGGGAATCTGGGTTAGTTTGCTGTTTCATGCATTTTCTCGCCAACCAAACACAACCTAACGAACAAGAAAAGGAAATCCCAACCCAAGAAAATACACCACGATAAAAATCTTCGAAAAAAAATATTAAAAGAGTGAATAAATTAAAGAGAAAGAGGGTAAAAAGAAAAAAGTGTGCAACTTACAGATCTGAGCTGAAGAAGAAGGGCATATCTCAGTTGTTGTTGCTGAACTATCTCTTAGTATTGACGACAACACATACTGGGGGGGGCCTCTGAGTATAAACGTTTTTCACTAAAAGTTGTGTTCAGAATTACATGCCTCTCACCTCTCTTTGTTTCTCTTTCTTTCAGTTTGATTCTGCTAATTTTCTCTTGGGTAGTTATGTTGGTTTCCACTTTAATTGTTTATCATATATTTCTACAATTCGCTCCTTCAAGTTTGTAAAACTTTCATTTTTGCCATCTCAAAGTTCTAATTCTCACAATTAACTTCCCTTGACTTTTTCTTTCAGGGTTGTTATTTGCATACCTTTTTTTTTTTTTTTTTCTTTTTACACACTCTTTCTTAAAAAAAATATAATAATAATAATTCAAGGAAAAAGACATTATACTCCATCCATTTTTCTTTTTGCACACCCTTCCTAAACAGAAAAAAAAAACACACACACACAACCACACCCAACCCAGCACCTCCCTCCCCCCGATCACCTTCATCCCCACCTTTCCTCTCTCCGGCACACACCCAACCCGCCGAGCAGCCTACCACCACCGGCGACCACCCCACCCCTTCCCTGCCCCTCTCTCCTCTCTCCTTTTCTCTTTCTTGCTCTCTCTTGCGCGCTGGAGAGAAGAAAAAAAAATAAAAAATTACAGCGGGTTCGGCGGACCAGTGCCGAACTCGGTGGTTTCGTTCAGTAGGTACCCACCGAACAATCTTATTCTATTTGACGGGTACTTGTCGAACGAAACCACGGGGTTCGGCATTGGTCCGCCGAACCCGCTGCAATTTTTTTTTTTTTTGCTGTCTGCTTGGGTGAAAGGAGAGAGGGAAGGAGTGATAGAGAGAGAGTGGAGTCGAAGAGGGATTGAGAGGTGGTGCATGCGGGGAAGAGGGATTGGGAGGTGGCAAGGAGAGAGGAGTCGGAGAGGAGGGGAGGGCTTGGGGGGAGGTGGTTGGGGTGGGGGGAAGAAGAAGAGAAAGGGTGGGGGGTGGGCTTCGACGGTGAAGAAGAAAAAAAAAAGATGGAGATTGGGAGATGGGGATGGGGTGTGTGGGTGAAGGGAGGGCCAACTGGTGGTTTTTTTTTGTTTTTGTTTTTTTTTTTCAGAAAGGGTATGCAAAAAGAAATTTAAAAATGTGCAAATAGCAGCCCCTTTTTTTTTTTTTGAAACTTTTCATAACTTTTAACTGTACACTTTATTCGTTGCATGAGATGAAAACACGAATATAGGTTTCTCTAATTCTAGGTTTTTAACCCATTAACTAACTCATCACCACCACTAAAATAACACTAAAGAGCTCGAACATCTTAAATTTCCAACTCTCGTATGTGCAAAAATATCAAGCTTACATGATGATATAATTAAAAGCAATTGATATTCGTGGTTCACCTTATCATGAAATCATCTTGTACACGCAATTGACCTCCCTCAAAAACTTGCCCACCCACAAAAATCTCCAATATTTGAAATTTTTATTTTTGCAAGAAATTGGATAACCTTTATGATAAAGTTAGGACTGGGCACCAGGCAGGTTAAGGCTCAAACCGCCACCGCTTGCACAACCATCGATTGGAGCGGGCCAACATCTATCAGGTTGGTTGTGGGAGCATGTTGGAGATGACTTAAGCTGATAAGGCTTCTCTTTCTCTCTCTCTCTCTCTCTCTCTCTCTCTCTCTCTCTCTCTTTCTCTCACTCGGTGGGTCGGCTCGAGTGCCAACGGTCAGTGGATGACATAACCCAAGCCCGAGCCGGTGTCTATTAGGTTGGGTCGACTTCGGGTGATTTGGTTGGTCTTTGTCTCTTTCACCTGGATCTCTATCCCTCTCGCCTGGATCTCTCTTTTTCTCGCTTGGATCTTTTTTTTTTTNTTTCTCTCTCTCTCTCTCTCTCTCACTCACTCGATGGATCGGCTCGAGTGTCGACGGTTAGTGGATGACGGAACCCAAGCCAGAGCTGGTGTCTATCAGGTTGGGTCGATTTTGGGTGATTTGGTCGGCAGGTCGGTCAGAGCATCGACTCGAACGGGTTAATGCCCACCCTTAGATGAAGTCTCACAAAATGGGCAAAAGGGGCAAAGCTGACTTGTAATATTGTTTGCTCCTCCATAAATAAAAGTATTATTAATTAATATTTGAATGCTTCTTCACCTTCTCCACCATGAAAAATTCATCCGCCACTACCATGTAATATGATTACAAGTAAAGTTTTCTTTTTTAGTTGTAAAGAATTTTTGTTTCATAATAGAAAAACCTTGTGATTCAACAAGGTTAGATACCTATAATTACTTGCAAACCACATCAAATAAATTCATATATTTGAAGCATTTAAGTTTATGGCTCGCCTAACTTCAAAGTTCAAAGTACCATTTGATAAAAAAAAAAAACTTTAAACTACCATATTTTTGTTTTATCTTATTCTTTGTTTTTGAATGTTTTGACTTACAAATTAGTTTACTTTGTTTACATAATTACGTAGTATGTTCCAGCCTTTACAGACCTGAAAACATTTAAATTTACCTCATACATGCAATCCGGAATGATTATATATTTTAAGAGTTCACAATTAAAACCTTATATCCGATGAAAGAGTAGACCGCAAAAACTTTCATAGTTACCAAGTACGATTATCCTTTTCCAAATCCCAACTTCTTAAAAAAAATGTAATTAGTAAGAGAATTGGGGCAATCTAAACATATCATAAAATACAAGCACCTAATTTAAAAAATTTCCATGAAAAAGTATAAATCTATCTAGATTTTCTTAGTGCAGACTGTAGAACAGGAAAGAAGCGAAAACAGAGAAATGGGCAACTCTCAGTCACCTCCTTCTCACAACGATCCTCGCTTTGCTTCAGCCTCCAGGCACTCTCTCTCTCTCTCTCTCTCTCTCTCTCTCTATAACTATATACACACACATATGCATACAGTTTGGCAGCCATTGAACTATAGACATAAAATTGATTGGTGTTGATTCTTGAAATGATTGCAGAGCATTCACTCATACAGAACTCGAAGATCTCAAGTCCCTGCTGGTATCCCTGGCCTCTCAATCTCAGAGCAACGGCCAGTACATCTCTTCCTCAGTTTTTCAGGTCATTTTGCTTCACTCCCCTTCTCTTCAGCTCTTTCAATTTCCACAAATTCCAATTCTTTCGTTGCAATATGATATTGTAGATATTTTCTCTCTAATTAGATATAGCTTTAAGCCTTCACAGACATACTTTGGACTCCATGGTCCTCTTGGAGATAGGATGTTCGATTTAGTTACCCAACAACGCAAGGACCAAAAACTCACCTTTGAAGACCTCGTTATTGCCAAAGTAAATTTTTCTTGCAAAAATTTGTGAATTGTGTTATTTATTGGGTGTTTTTTAGTTTTATCATATGCCCACTTGCTCTTTTTTCTTCCTTGTGTGTGTTGCAGGGTACTTATGAGAAGGGAACAAAAGATGAGATTGAAGAGTTCATATATCAGTTATTAGACCTATCCGGCGATGGCATATTGGGGAGGTAGAATTAGAACTCCTACTTACCATACCGAGACTGATAAAATCGTCATTTATCGTGTCAAGCAGTTTGATTAATGTTGTAAAATTTTTGTGCTGGTGTGTAAGTTTCATAGTGTGATATTTGTACCGGTTCTTGGAATAGAAATATAAATATACTCGTTGTGATGATTTGAAGTTCATAGTATTATGAAAGAATATTCTGAGATATGGTATATTACATGATTTTGGTTTTACTTGGCGTTTTGGTGATTGCTAATTATAATGCCATAAAAAAAACGTTCTTGCCATTCCATTTTGTCTTGTTTGATGCATATTATGATATTAGGAATTTAAATTCAGGTCCGATCTGGAATCTGCTCTGTCTGCGATGTTTGACAATATATTTAATGTGGACAACTCTGAACCTAGATCAAGTACGCATCAGGACACTGTGAATGTATTTCTTAATGCTGCAAATTTTACAAAGCATGACGAAGGACATGTCCAAGAAAGTTTGTCTTTTGAAGATTTCAGAACTTGGTGTACTCTTCTCCCATCTGTCAGGAAATTCCTTGGAGGCTTATTGATACCTCCTGATCAAGGTTTTCTGCTCAAATTCTTTCATTTGTATCATCCGGTTTACTATTTGCTTTAATTATATGGTTTAACATTCTAAATATTTATCCCAATTAGTTTGGGAGAATCTGAATTTTGATGGCTATTTCCAATTTTTTTTTAAATTACCTTTCTGTGTAGGAAGACCAGGTTCTCAAGTTCCTCGATTAATGCATTTGGAAAACATCATTTCTAATATGATGTTATTGAAGAAGGAATATGCTTGGCATATAGGAGGAATCCTTACTCAGCATGAGCTGGGAGAATGGAAACTTTTATACCATAGTGCTTTCAGTGGTCTGAGCTTCAGCACATTTTTGGGCAGCATATCGTGAGTACCTTGCTTATATCTTAAGATTTATATTTCTTTTGAATCACCTAAATAAAACTGTTTTTCAATCTCGGGTGAGTTGAACAAGCCTTTGTGGTATTGTGAATTTATCACTGTTCTGATATGCCTTTGTAGAGTTTTTGATAATATACCTTTGTAGTTTAAGTGGTAGAGTTCTGATATTGCTGAACAGTGATATCACTGTTCTGGTTTACATGAACATGCCGTGGAATGTGAAATTACTGAACCAAGCCACTCTGGTTTCTTTGTTTGTCTTGGGTTGAAAGGGAGACCTTTTATTCCCCTCACATCATGTATAAAGACGACAACAGTGTTCCATTAAATGCTTTTACTTCACCTGTTTCCCATAGTAAGACAAAAGGCTAAATGCTTTTTCTATTTTAATTTCTGTTTTGTCAGTTGCTGCAACTAATTTGGGCTGGAATGGCTAATTGTTCAATGAACTGCAGAAATGATAAAGGGCCAACTGTATTAATTATCAAGGATAAAGAAGGTTATGTATATGGAGGTTATGCTTCCCAGCCATGGGAGAGGCATGGTGATTTCTATGGAGATTTGAAGTCTTTTCTATTCCAATTGTTCCCGAAGGCATCCATATTCAGGCCTACTGGAGCAAACACTAATCTACAATGGGTGAGTTACTATTTGAATCTTGTATGGATCTGAAATAGAGGTCTTTGCATTGATGTTTCTGATGAAAGATCTTAGCCTTTAGTTGTTGCCTTATTCCCTTTGGTTTTTCTAAACGATCTACCCTCATTATGTCCTGACAGGCACAATTTTCTCTCCTTCTAGATCAATTAATTAAATATAATATTTAGTATTGCAATCCAGAGGAGCATCTTCTGGATGTTATGTATGTTATATTGCTAAAGGACATTACCAAATAGAATTTCTGCCAGATGTTTGGAGTCTTTGGACTGGAAAATGATCCACCTAAAATCGAAAATAAGATTATGAACCAGGCCTTCTCCAATCTCATGTGCCCACCTTCCAAAGAGCTAACATCCTAGCTGTGCCCATACTTGTGGAAAGTTGTGTTTACTTGTGGTCCAAGTATAATTATCATGATTTCCCTCATTGGGCGGAAAAGAGCACAACATCTTAGATTTGGGTTTGAAAATTAGCCAGAATAGGAACTAGTATCAATCATGGAGGATAACTGAAGTTGATAGAATTTTAAGCCAACACATCAAACATGGAATTATTTGTGGAATATTGAACCTTGAATGAAAGTAATCTAAACACACTATCTGCTAATTCTTATATCGTTAGCCTATCTGGCATTTATGTTATGTTTATTTTGCTATACTGGGTATTCAATTATATGTTCCTTTGTCTTTGTTGATCCATTTGAATAAAGAATGTCTATGTTATCTTAGTTGCGCTTATTTTAGAGTCAATTAACTGAGCATCATGTAAGACTAAAGCGTGTGTTCAGATGATCTGCTTTGTAACTGTGTAAAGTTTTATGCCTCGTAATATTTAAGAACTTGTTATTCTGCATACTGGCAGTGTGCTGCAAATTTCAGTTCAGAGAGCATCCCAAATGGCATTGGTTTTGGAGGAAAGGTGAATCACTTTGGCCTTTTCCTTTCAGCCAACTTTGATCAGGGGCACACTTTCTCCTGTACCACATTTGGTTCCCCTTGCCTCTCCAAGACCAACCGAATACTCCCGGAAGTGATAGAATGCTGGGGAATTGTTACTAAAGTAGCAGAAGAGGAAAAACATGATGGCGGCAAGGGTAATGTATTGGATAGATTTAAGGAGGACCGTCATATGCTTAACATGGTTGGGCTTGCAAATGCAAGTGAGTAATTTGTTCAGGTTTCCTAGAATTATACGGTTATAGGTTACACCTCTCAAAGGTTTTTAAAGAAGCATCATGTTTCTGATATGGTTTTTGCTGTGCAAGTATCTGAAAAGGATCTTCACTGTATCTTAATTTAGTCCTGTAATATGGGTGTTTTTGTTTTTTGTTATTTGCTTCACAAAGCATGGTGTTTCCTTCTACAACTTTTACTCGTCATTGGATGGTCCTTACAACTTTTATGTAGACGTATTCCTCCATCTGCATTTCTGCAGCAGGTGGATTTATTATAGCTACATGAATATGTAATGAAGGGCAATGTGGTGAAGATCAAACATGTAGAGCCCTTAAAGCAAATGGCCCAAAAAAATGCCCCATATAGCCTACCTATGTAAATTGTGGTTGAGATTTGAGATTTTACTCAGTTACTTGTGTCACATATCCTGTTGCTTAAAGTCAGCGATGGATATCTGGTTGCGAACTGTTAACGAAAGCAAGCTTCAATCTTTTTGCACAAACACCACTGAATGGGCCGATCAGAACTTGATGTATGATTAAACCCTCAGGCCCAAAAGAAAGAAAATCAAAACTCCCCTACACGAAGAGAGGAGGGTTTTGTCTAATAGGGGCATTTTACGCAAAAACAAAAAACTCCATTGCTTGTTCGTTTTCAAAACAATTGTCAAGAGAAGCTGAAGCTTATCTCTTATACCAAGTAAAAATGGTGATGAAGAGCCTGTCTGAAAACCAGTCTTCCTAATATCAAGATCACAAAATGGCGAACTAATTATTCACATGAGGCACTAAAATATCATCACTATACATCTTAAATCAACCCCGGGTTTCTACCAACATTGATATGCATAATGCAGTTGATTCTGCAATTGAGGAAACTTAAGGCAAAGCGAAGATATGAAATGACGTTGGAGGCAAAGGATGTGACAGCAGCATTAGGCCATGGGATGGGAGTAAAAGTGCAGAGTACAAGTAGAGGGTGGACTGAACCCTAAAGCTTTACAACTCAAAGCACAACTTATCTCTTATACCAAGTAAACTGAAGAATTCAGATTCTTAGGTGATCTAAAATTCCCTTATGATGACTAACACTTCCCATGCAACGATTGAAAAACTGTTGAAATTCACCCTTATAACATGACAACATTAACAATACATTGTGTGGGAAACCCAGAAATGAGGAACAGAAAATAAATAACAGTCAACAAAGTGATACACCATGGCTACTTAAACAAGGTCTACAGTTGGATTCAAGTTTTCCAATACACATTTGAAAACATAATGCATTGAATTGCTCATAAGAGTAGTATCAAGGAACAAAACCTTGCCATATAACCATGGAAATGCTACCCACAAGCAATTTATAATCACACCCACAACCACTATAATTACAAATTTCTGGAAAAAAAAATATCCAGAGGAATGCATTCCCTGGGAATTTATAACCAGCTTAAACAATATAAACTTGACTTCTCTAACGCCTAAACACACTAATGATTTTTTGCATTGAACCCAATAATATGAATCAAATTGGCATCATGCCGGTTCCTACATATCATGTATAATTTAAATCATTCTTAAATTAAACCTAACCATGCGGTCCATGCCTAATAAAATATCTTAGTAATAGTAAACCGATAGAATGCGAAAGCAATGTGGCAAGCAGCATACTAAGTATCAAGTATCAACATAACACCAAATGATTTATTTAGCAAAAGAAATAAAGTGCATGATTTCGATTCTAAAATCCAAAAATAACAAATTCCCATAAAGGATAGCCTCAGCATTAGTTCCATAATAAACTTAAAAGCATAGCAATTTAGCAATACTTCCTCATCCAAAAACCCAAAAGCTAACAAGACCCAATTTACTACAACATCAAAACTGTTCCCTCAAAAACGAAACTCCGACTTTTAACCCAAACCCATTATTCTCTATCCCCTTTCAGTACCTCCTGGGCCCGCCACGCCCGAACCCGAGCTGCTGAGGCTGAAGAGAAGTCGGGTCGACCCGCTTAAGCCCGGGAATATCCGACATGCCCAGAGCAGAGAGCATGTCGAGAGTCTCCTTGTCGACCTCGATTTCGTCGGTCTTGATCGCCGACTTTTCGGGGACGTAGTCCATGCGGCGCTCGCTCTCCTCCTCCTGGAGCTTCAGAGAGATCCCGCGAACCGGACCCTTCTGAATCCGTTTCATGAGGTGGGTCGAGAACCCGGCGATCTTGTTCCGGAGCCGCTTGGAGGGGATGATGGCGACCTCCTCGAGGACCTTCTTGTTGGTGTGGAAGTCGAGGGTTATGCGCGAGTAGTACCGCTCGATCACTTGGCGGGAGGACTTCTTCACTGTTTTTGTACGGACGCGACCCATGGTGGTGTCAGGTGTGTGTGTGTGTGGAGGAGTGAGGAAGAGAGGGATTTCAAGTGAGAGAGACAAAAACAGAGGGTGCAGGGGAGGTTAGGGTTTTGGGGTATTTATGGGAAGCCCTAAAATGGTGTTGGAATGTTGGATGTTGTTTTCGGCTCCAATTTTTGTTATGGGACATTTGGGCCTATGTGTTGTGTTGTGGGAAAATATTTGGGCCTGGCATAGTAGGCTCATCTCCAAAAGTAAAGGAGAGCTGAATTAGTGAGAGTCGTGAGACGTTGTGTAAGATAGTAGGTCTACAACGGCCGGGTCGGCTCAATTATTTAAAAGAGGTGGACCCATCTATATAGTCAGGGCGGATGCAAGGTGGGGTCAATTGACCCCATGAACCCAGAAATGGTGGGCTTGAGAAAAATTTTGACCTCATGAAACTTGAGTCTTGGTAACAGGTGTAAGGGCAATAATGCATTCAATGTGTTTGTGTAAATGTCTAAATGAGAAAAGAAGAATCAGATTGTAGAAAAAGGGGAATAAAGGCTGAAAGGGTAAGTGACAATCACGTGAGATGCATACGACCTTGTTTTGGCAATTTAATTAAAAAAGAAACTAAGTAGAAGAGAGCCAAGAGACTCACCCAGTGCCAGTGCACACGAACAAAGGACAAAGCAGAGCTAGACCAGACCTAAGGGCCAAGGCAGAAACGAAGGGCTGAACTGCTGAAGACGACTCCCCTTGCGCAGCTACGCGCCTGCGCTCACTCGCGATGCCAGACCCAAAAACGTCGTCGCCCCCTGCTCAGCTGCTCACTCGTGACAGCCACTACTCGCTCGCATCCGCCCATGTTGCTTGCAAGTTGCGACTACCTCTGCTCACTGGGTTAATCTTGCTCCTATAATAGTTGATTTCTAGATTCACCACTAGTATTGGTCCCACATATATGGACCCACCTACACTACATGATTAGTTGAAATTCCCACAATTGTTTCAAGTGTTGAGTATACTGAGTAATTGGTTGGATACGTAGACACACGTAAAATGACCCTTATCAGACTTATATATCCTATTTGATTCGGACCAAGTTGTACTATATATAAGGCTATGCACAACATGATTGCCCTAGGCCTAGGGACATCACGAGGCACAAAAAGAAAAATTCATAATCATGTCGGGCCTTAGACGTGTTCATATTATACCTTAGATATAAATCTTCTTTGATTTTTCTTAGTGTTAATCTTAGTTACACATTTAATTATTGAGTTTTTGTTACCTAAGAATCAAAGAAGATTTTATTTTTTTGTCTGAATTGAAGAAGAAGATTAAACAAACAATAATAACAGCATCTATAATCTGTCGTCTTATTTACTATTGAAATTGAAATATAATTGATATCTAAGAAAAGGGTTCAACCTTCAAAACATTAATTTTAATCTTTCTGTTAAGAGAGTTCAAACTATATTTTTTTTAAAGAGAAATCAAAAGCTTGCAAATATCAAATCTAACTTTTGCATCAATTAGTGAAGGATGGACACAACTCTTCCTCACTAGACTAGTACCACAGCATTAGATGCTGCTTACAAACCATGGTTTTGGGACATCAAATTTCTCAGAACATTACTAAACGCTTGATTGGTGGTGCTATAACCCCCATCCACAAGAAGGTTCAGTCCACTCACAAACTTAGACTCCTCACTCGCCAAGTACAAGGCAGCCTCTGCCACATCCTCTGCCCTCGGCACCACTCCTTTTAAAACTCCGGAAGCACAAATCACATCCTCCAACACATCTCTGCCCATCCCCATAGCATTTGTCAACAATGGAGTAGCAATGGCACTTGGAGATATGCAATTGACCCTAATCCCCCACTGCCCCAACTCCACACACAAGCTCTTCATCAGCCCCACCACCGCATGCTTCGAGGTCGTGTAAGCGTGTGGCGACTCGCCACAGCTCGCGGATGCCACACTCGAGGTGAAGAGAATGACACCCTTTTTGGCAGGGGTCATAACCCTAGCAGCATGCTTGGCGCCCAAGAAAGCTCCATAGACGTTCACATCAAACACCTGCTTGAAGTTTTGGTTGTCAGAGCGTAAAATTGTTGGGTCCAGGCTCCCGGGTATGCCGGCATTGTTGTACATGATGTCGAGTTTTCCGTGCTTGGACAGAGCCAAATCCACCACGTTTTTCACATCAGAATCAATGGTGACATTGCAATGGGTGTATGAAACGGTTTGGTGATCTGGGTCGAGTTCTTTGCAGAGGGACAGACCAAGTTCGTCTTGGACATCAGCTATGATAACTATGGCACCATGTTGGACAAACAGTCTTGCAGTGCTCTCTCCAATGCCACTGGCACCTCCAGTGATTATTGCCACTTTGCCTTCTAACCTGCAATGCTTTAACATTTAGATGGTGATTATGATGAAATCAAAACAAAAGGGTTTGGAATTTGGACCCCAAATGAAGAGGGACTGTGAAAATTGAGCATAATTACCTTTTGGCAGTACTAGGAGCTGGTGGTGAGGAAGAGCTGCTCATCTTAATTTCACTACTTGATGCAAATTATGAGCCAAACCAAGTATGTGTTGGTTCTTTATAAAGTGAAAAATATTGGATAGAGTGACAAGTTTTGTGGGGGTTGTTACCGACAAGTTTACGCGGCCCAATTTGAATGCATGTGACAGAGTACTGGTTTTGAAGCTTTAAAATTTTGTTTGAGAGTGTTATGCATTTCATGCTTAAGTTGGGTTTTTGAATTAGGAACTTGAGGAGTACACTGCCGGTGTGAAAGGATTGGTATAGCATGAAATAGAAGCCAACCAGAAACGTTCCAATTACTACCAGATATGGGGAACATGTTCCTTCAAAAAAATGCAAGCAATTTGCCATGTGATGCAAGAAAAAGTGGAACCAGCTGATATGGGGAACTATATTACTTTTTTCTTGGACCAGTGTTTGTCCCCAATTGAATATAGATGGAGATGGAAGAAACAAAGTGGGTGCAACAAAGAATGACAATAAAAAAATCATGGCATGGATTTGATTGTCGACAACACCTGTACGTAATTGATGCTTTCTCCCCCCCAATCCGGTTAAAAAGGCAGTAATTAAGGTCATGAAGATATATGCATATTTCAATCTTGCTTGTCAAAAAGTTCTTTGGAGATTCAAAATGCATTTTACTTGGCTGTACGTTAGTCAATCGAATATTTTTAGTGCATGTACATAAAAGAATCCTAAGTTGAGCAAGCGGTGTTATATATTGATAGATTCCCTTATGTTTTTTTGGGAATAACTGTTAGTTTCATATATATATATTATTGGCTTATTTTTCTAACTGATAGTTTTTCTTGGTTAATTGCCTAACAATGACCTAAAAATGATCATATGAGGATCAATTCTATTGCTCAAGGAAATATGCAATCAAATTCTTGTATTTATAGTTACATTTATTAGATATGTGTTAAAAAAAATATGGTACATCTAGCATGATTCATTTGATTTGATTTTGTGTACTTTGAAGTCTTTTTACAATAATTTGTTGTCATTAGCAGGGTATAGCTACTACATATATAGGTATATATATCCATGGCCTTCAAAACCCAACTCATGCTGACAAATTTGGATTCTTTGTTTGTCTTATTTTTACTTATTTCAATCCTATTTATGTAACTTGATTTACACTCCAAAATGTATTAGGAATCCATTTCATTATTTGTCTTTCATTGTTGGATAATAAATACACGGATAAAATTAAAAGTGAAGCAAAAGAAGAATGAGCCGGAGACTCAAACGTACGTAGCAGGCAATAAATCAAGGCTGTGGGTACTGAAACATGTGGAATGAGGAATTGAATATACTAAAACCCCCATCTATGAGTAGATTATGGCCACTTATGTACCTCCCCTCATCACTAGCCAAATACAGAGCCGCATTGGCCACATCCTGTGCCTTAAGCCTCACACCCTTCAAGTTGCCCAGCGACTCCATCACATTCTCCAGCTCCTCATCACCCACCCCCACAAATCTCGTCGCCAACGGCGTCGCCAGCGCGTAAGGCGACAAGCAGTTCACTCTGATCCCGAACTGCCCCAACTCCACCGCCGCATTCTTCGTCAGCCCGTTCACCGCGTGCTTCGAGCACGCGTACGCATGCGAGGCTGCACCGCCAACATACGAGCTTACGCTGGCGGTGGAGATGATGCTGCCCGTTCGGGCAGGGATCATGGCCTGCGCCGCGTGCTTGATCCCTAGGAAGACCCCAGTCACGTTGACCGCCAGCACGCGCTCGAAGTCGGCCTTGTCGTTGTCGATCAAACGGGGCTTGTTGTCGTCGGCTATGCCCGCGTTGTTGAACATGATGTCAAGCTTTCCGTAGGTGGCTACGGCTTTGTGTACGGCGTTTTGGACTTGGGCCTCGTCGGCGACGTCGCAGTGGACGAAGGTGCAGTCTGCTGGGCCTAGGGATTGGGAGACTGCATGGCCCAGATCGTCTTGGATGTCGGCGATGATGACTTTGGCTCCGTGGTTCACGAACGTTTTTGCTGTGCATTCGCCGATGCCGCTGGCTCCTCCGGTTATCAGTGCAACCTTTCCTTCCAGTCTGCATTCACAAGAACATACAAAGAATTCACAAATACTACAGGGATTTTGTTAAGAAAAATGCTTATAACCCAACTATATTTATTTGGACTAAATTCAACCAACATATATTCTCTTTTAATCGCACCGTAAATTTGAATTATTAATTAAGTTGATTTTTAATTAATTCACAATTAAATTAAGATTTTTTAGTACTCACCTAAATTTTGACTCGATTTGTATGTTACCACATAAATTAAAAATTGAAACAAGTTATCTCATGAATTCAATTTTGTTTGCAACTTACCAACTCCATCCAAATCCTCGTGAGTTTTTTGGTCTTTCCATAGAGAAGAACTTGGGTGGGGAAGCTTTTGCCACCTTAGCATGCTGAGTGGCAAGACCCAACCAATTACAAATGGCCACATGTACAACAATTTTTCTATTCCTATTTTCCTATTTTTAAAAATTTTGAAAATTAATTAAAAATAGTTCCGAACTCAAAAAAATACACAAAAAATTCTTACGAATTCGTCTTGACTAATACTAATTTATTATGGAGTCAAATTACCAATTTGCCCTCTGAGAGTTTCCAAAAAATTTAGAAAGTCCAAATTTATTTCTAAAAAATTAAAATACTCTAGACTCTTTAAAAATTCATAAGATAATCTCCCGAACTCTAAAAAATACAATGTCTGCACCATTGGTCTTCTAAAAACTAACACTAGCTTTCTCGTGAACACTTGCTGCCCAAAATACCTCTCAGTCTTAGAGGAAAATAAATTCAAGAAAAATTCTAGAATTTTCGAAAAGTCTCGAAAGAATTCTCTAAAATAGGTTTTTGCTAATTTCCAAAATATTTTTTAGAATTCTTCTAAGATTTTACGGAAATTCTATAATTTTTATAGAATTTATTTTATGGAGAGAAATTTATTTTAATTTTTTAGAAATAAATTTGGACTTCCTAAATTTTCTAGAAACTCTCAAATGACAAATTGGTAATTTGACTCTATAGTAAATTAGTATTATGCAAGATGAGTCCGTAAGAATTTTTTGTGTATTTTTCTGAGTCCGTAGTTACTTTTAAGTAATTTTCAAAGTTTGTAAAAATAGTAAAATAGAAATAGAAAAATGGTTGTACATGTGGCCACTTGTAATTGGTTGGGCGTTGCCACTCAGCATGCTGAGGTGGCAAAAGCTTCCCCACCCAAGTTCTTCTCTATGAAAAGACTAAAAAACCCATGAGGATTTGGATGAAGATGGTAACTTACAAACAAAATTTAATTCAGGAGACAAATTGCTTCAATTTTTAATTTATGTGGTAACATGCAAATTGATTCAAAATTCAGGTAGGCATCTTGCTAAAAAGTCTTAAATTAAATCATGGGTAATATTTGTAGAAGGTTGTGCCTTGTGTGTAGACCTGGCAAAAACACACATGATCTAATAATACGACACGACATAAGAATTTATGGGTTTGGGTTCGAGCTTATAGGGTCGGGTTGATATCAGTGTCACCCGTTAGTGACACGTTAAGTTTTTGGGTCGTGTCGGGTGAATTCGCGGGTCACCCGTTAAGAGAATGACATTTTAGTAATTATTTTAAAAAGCTTAAGTCCTTAACCAAACAAACCTACTACCAAACCTAATTTCCTACAACTTCACTAATCACAGCCGCCACCTCCTCTCTTTCTATCTCATTCTCTAGCTAGTTTCCTCTTTGTGCTTTCTCTATAACTCTCTCTTTGCTCTATGTGTTCTCTCACTTTCTCTCTCTCTTTGCTTAGGCGTGAGTGGGTGGGTGTGGGATGGGCTGGGCGCATAGCGTGCGTNGGGGATTGGGGTGGGCAGGGAGGAGGGCAGATCGTTGGGAGGGAGATAGGATGGAGGGATCGCCAAAGGGGGGAATGAGGGTGGCGGGGAGGGAGGAGGCCAGATCGGAGGGTAGTGTGCTGTAGCTGGTTGTGAATATGTTTCAGACAAAACAAATATATAATTTTTTTTATTATTTAAATTATTTCTAACGGGTCAAATGGTTTGAGTCGTGTATACCCGTTATTTTTCAGGTTGTGTTTATGTTGAAGTTTTTCCCACCCGAAGGTTAACTGATCATGTCAGGTTCACCCGTTAACACTAACGGGTCTTGTTGGGTTTGACCCGAACTCGTAAAACACGACCCGTTTGCCAGGTCTACTTGTGGGTTAGCCAATCATTGGGCAAGGGCATTTTAGATTGATGTATTGTGCAGATGAAGCCATGCCCTTATGAGAAGCCCATGGTGTGGCCCTTGGTTTCTGACCCAAATAGTGGAGCTAAGCTAAGGTTGGCCTAGACATTAATCTATAGCCAATTTTCAACACATCACACACTCTGCGCATTTATGGTGAAGTCAATTTTGGTTGCAAACAAATTAAGGGTGGCCATTGAAATGAGTGGTGAAGTCAATTTTGGTTGCAGATTAATTAAGGGTGGCCATTGAAATGAGTGGTGAAGAGTGCTAGGGATTTCAAATTTGTATCACAAATGATGTGTTTATACTTCATTGATTCATACATGGCCCACCCAAATGATTATTAATTTTATAACAAGTAAAACACTGACACATGTATTTGGGATCCAAATTTGGGATATAAATTTGGGATCCTTAGCATTATTGTTTTTTTAATTGAACGGTTTGAAAACCAAACCAAATTAACTTTAAATTTTGGATTGGTTACAGTTTCATGATCTTAAACCGTTGGTTAAACCAAACCAAACCGACTACTTATATAAATTAATAATAGGCTTATTCGCATAAATGCCTTTTAAAAGTAACTTTCATTCTCACTTTGTCCCCTTGCAGTTTAATCTTTTCATTTTACCCTCCGCACTTTATAAACCCTTTCAGTAAGTCATATTTCGTTAAATTTGTCAATGACTCCATCAAGTAAAATACCAGAATACTCATCCACGTAAGTGTCACGTTGGATTTTTTTAACAGGGCCATTGACAGACTTGACGAAATATGAGGTTGTAAAGTTCAGGTGGCAAAGTGAGAAAATTAAAATTTAAAGAGGTAAAGTGAGAATGAAAGGTATTTTGCAGGTGCATTTGCGTGAATAAGTCTTAATAATATATATTTTTTTACACATAACATTATATATTTGGAGCAAAGCTAATCTATATGGTGGTATGCACCACATACACTAATGTATAATGTTCTAAATTTACATTATAGACTGAATTTTCAAAAAATAATCTTATGTTTTGAAATTTTGAGCTTGAAAAATCAAACCAAACCGATATTTTCAGTATACCGTACCTTCGATTTTAGGTTACTACGCTTTGGTGATGGTTTGAGAAAATCTGAAATCAGCCATAGCGGTTTGATGATGGTTTTGACTCAAAACCAAACCAAACCGTTCCCACCATAGTTGTAGTTATACTTGTAAAACAGGGACATCAAGTTCAAGACAACTACTATATTTGGCAGATACATATTCAAGTTCTATAATGCAAAATAAAGAAAACACAGTCACAAACATATGATTGAAAACTTAATTAAGCTTGTTCTACTAACCTTCTTGCGACTGCGGAGAGTACTGAGGAGGATGCCATTTCTGTAAAAGAGGGAGAGAGAGAGAGATATGAAGAGTGATATGATTGTCCCTTTTGGAAATGGGAAGAAAGCTAGACTAGTGGGAGTGAGAGAGGACCCCAAGACACTTCATTTATTAATTCTCAAAATTTGGCATCTTCTAATCATGTGTCGCATCTTTATGGTCAACTAAGTCACTGCATGCATTGTGCATTTCGATTAATTAAGTGGGATGATGGTCAAGAAATAAATTTCTTTAATCTTATTACTTATTAATTCCATAAACTAATGGGGTGGTTGGCTTGGCTCTAATGACAGGCATATTATCAAGGAACGTGACTTTTGTAATTTGGTTGGACCACCTGCATTAGTATAAACTTATACTGCTCGTGCTTATCCTAATTAAGCAGTTTTATATTACATACTAGGGTTCCCTAGTAAGGACATTGCAGGCAAAGAAAAGAAAAAAGGATTCCAATAAAGGCACGTACATATGGTTGAGTGAAGAATCATTTTAATGACTCATGAGAATCTTATTTAATTCAACGTACATGTAAGCTTATACTAATTTATTTATTCCACTTATATGTTATGTGGAATAAATAGCTTTTCAAATCCGATTCCATTATAAGAGATGTTAACGTGGTGACAAACAATAAGTCATTGTTGTACCAAAACGAAATAGTCAAATTTGCGTACTCGAGGACTAATGTTAGGGATTAAAGAAATAGCCAAATAGTTATTATTATTTTTTTTTCGACCAAAACAAAAAAAAGATTCCCTTCCAACCCTCTTGTTGGACCGGGCCGGGTAGGACGCAAGCCCGATTGTTTCACAAGTCCTTTTTTTTTTTTTTAGAATGATTGTTTGACTAGTCTTTAGGAGGATTCCGACCACGAAAATAATTAATTAATATAAGTTTTATTTTTTATTTGTAATGAATCGAAAATAATATATACATGTTGGTTAACTTAATCCAGAGTTGTGTTCCAGATCTTCATGGAGTGGCTGCGTTTGTTGTTATTGTTGTCAACGTTAACAAATCATGTAACATGGGGTTTAGAGGCTGCGGCTGCTTCGAGGTGGGAGCTGAGTCAGCTGACTCGGGCACTGCTGGACTCGGCTAGGGAGCCCGAGTTGTTTGATTGGCTGAAAGGGGTTAGGAGGAAGATCCACGAGAACCCAGAACTGGCCTTCGAGGAGCACGAGACGAGTCAACTCATTAGATCGGAGCTCCACTCGCTTGGGATCGAGTACACGTGGCCGGTGGCCAAGACCGGGGTGGTAGCTTCCATCGGTTCTGGGCTAAAGCCATGGTTCGCTCTGAGGGCTGACATGGATGCTCTCCCAATTCGGGTAAGGCTTATTTATTATTTCAAAGTAGGGTTAAATACAAAATTGATTGGTGAACTTTACAATGAATCTTAATTTGGTTCACTGACTATAAAAAGTATCAATTTAGTTCATGAATTTTTCAAGTTGTTTCAAAACAGTACAAATGTTAACTTTCATTTGAAAATTAACAGAATTGATTATATGAAAATGTGATGAACAAACTAAAATGCCTCTGAAAATGTGGTCACTTGCTGTACACATGACTAGTTTTCGTTAAATTTTTCGATAAAAATTAACGTTTGTACTGCTTTGGTACAACTTGAAAAATTCGTAGATCAAATTGAAACTTTTTATTATTAGTGAATCTGTAAAATTTGTGAACTATTTTTGTATTCAGGAGTCATGAATTAATGTAAACCAATGCCTATACAATTTAAGATTTAAACATTTACAAATTCGAGACAGTTACTTTACCTAGGACCAATCCCATCATCACTATTGTTGAAATGTAATTTACACCCCCTCATAAACAGAATATATATATATATATATATCTAATTTTGATTTTGTTGTTTTGAATAAGGAATTGGTTGAGTGGGAGCATAAGAGCAAGAATCCTGGGAAAATGCACGCCTGTGGCCATGATGCTCATGTAACAATGCTGCTTGGGGCTGCTAAGTTACTTCAGCGCAAGAGTAATCAATTAAAGGTAAAAAATTTATCTGTAAATTATAATTTACACTCCTGAAATTTGAAGTGTTTCATAACTTGCACCATATAGTTTCAATTTTTTCAACTTAATACATAACGTTTTGATTTACTTATAATTGACTATTGTCGTATTTCTGACTGCATAATTATACGTTAATTAATGACTTGACAGTTACGGATCACACGTTAATTAAACACACTATATCATTCAAACATCTAAGAAAAAAGTTAATATGAAGAAAATCTGAACTTAACTAACTAATTAATCTGGTCAAATTTGTATTTTACAGGGCACAATCAAGCTTGTTTTTCAACCTGCAGAAGAGGGTCATGCAGGGGCTTACCATATGATAAAAGAGGGTGCTCTTGATGAGATTCAAGGCATTTTTGGGTTACACATTTCACCAGAAATGGCCACTGGCACTATTGGTTCAAGACCTGGTCCATTGCTTGCAGGTGCTGGTAGATTTTTGGTGACAATCGAAGGGAAAGGTGGACATGCTGCATTACCCCATTTGACTAGAGACCCAATTCTTGCAGCCTGCTCTGCCATCATTGCCCTTCAACACATTATATCTCGAGAAACAGACCCTCTAGAGGCCAGGGTATATGAGGAATTAACACATGTTCTTATATGTTAATTAATTTTGTGCTTTTTGTTATATGGTTTCATGAACAAGGTGGGAGAAGTAGAAATCTGAAAGGGTATTAACTTGTTTCTCATTTCTGAATGTTTATACTTTACATATAGGTGGTGACTGTTGGGTTTGTTGAGGGTGGCCAAGCAGCTAATGTAATCCCAGAGATAGTGAGACTTAGAGGCACTTTTCGAAGCATGACTTCAGAAGGTCTATACTACCTTCAGCAGAGGATTAAAGAGGTACCCATCTTAGGTCTAATTAAGCTGCTAGATATATACAATTGTTTTACTTTACAAGGCTGGTAAGTAATCCTTTAAATTAACATGCATGTTATATATTCGTCGAAAAATATTTTCTTGTTAGATAGTCTAGCATGTAGAGATGGAGTCAGATTCTAAACTAAGGTGGGTTGAACCTTTAGTGGATGGGAGGCTAGTGCCTTTAAGAGTTGGAGAGGGGGATTGAGACTTGTGAGCTATTTAATTTACATAGGATTTTTTTTTCATTTGTGTGTTGGGTCGGCCTAGCTAGCCTACCAATAACTTTTTTCTACTAATATGTTATGTTATTAGCTAGACTTACAATATGGACTATTAACCAAGTACAAATACTTATTTGAATATATAATTTATAGTTTGAGATCTGATTTGACTGCATAATGCGTGTCAGATAGACTTGGTAATGGGTTGTGTTTTTGAGGGTGTAGATCAAACACGACACAACCCGTTAAGTTAAGAGGTGAACATGACACGACCATTTCACCTATTAAGAAAAAAATATACATTTTTTCAACAAAAAGTTTAAATTAAATATATTATATTACATAAGCAAATACATTTTATTACATAAATAAATGTATAGTTAAAACATTACACATAAGAAATTTTTTTAAAATGTGCCAATTAAATGATTAATATCATCGAAAAAAATCAAATAAAATATATTTATTTCTTAACGGGTCACTAACAGGTTTCGTGGGTTAACACGAACACGACACATAAATTAACGGATCCACATGATTTCAACACAACACGATAAGCCTCAACCCACACTGAATTTTTCGTGTAGTTTTGTGTCGTGTTAACCGTCGGATAAAATATTGCTAGGTCTTATATTAAAGGTATCGATAAAATATCATCTATTATGAATTTATAGTTTGAGATGAATTGCATAATACATAGCAAGTATGATTAATTGGCAGGTCCTAGAGATGCAAGCATTAGTGCATCAATGCACTGCAACAGTGGACTTCATGCTAGAAAAAATGAGGCCATATCCAGCCACAGTTAATGATGAAGCAATGTACGAACACGCCAAGAGTGTTGGAGAAAACTTGGTTGGGGAGCCAAATGTGCAGCTTCTTCCAATGTCCATGGGAGCAGAGGACTTCAGCTTCTATACACAGAAAACGGCAGCCGCATTTTTCATGATTGGGACAAAGAACAACGACACTGCGTTTGATCAATCAAAGACAGGTTTACATTCACCCTACTTAGTAATTGATGAAGAGGTCCTCCCAATAGGAGCAGCCCTTCATGCTGCGGTTGCAATCTCTTTCTTGGATAATATTGATGCTGTTGTGACTCAATAATTAGGAACTTTTAGATTAACTGTGAATAACTCGTAGTATAGGACCTGTGTATGTTCATTTCTGAAAAATGAAGATCATGTCAATGCTGAAAATTGAAAGATCTCATAGGAGAATAACGTTCCACCAATTTCCCTTCAACGTTGCATATCAGCATCTTCTTACCAATATAGAAAAGCAATCAACATGCCAAACTCGAAAAATAAATAGTTCTATAAAGACTGTCCTGAGATTCTGAAGGCATGAGACAAACTATAAAAATGAGCTCTGGACATACTCTTCATATACATTCACTTGTTTTTTTATACCATACTTTAACCTAACATAATATATAAAGAATCTATAAAATTTAAGAATCCGAAACAGTCGCCTAATTCACCTAGTACAACTTCTAAGACCCTGCTTAGTTTATTTTGTTTTCTATGCCGGCCTAGTAATGCCTTGACCACCACCGTATACCATCAAAGATTCATAGACGAAAATGAAACCAAAAGTTAGGATGATATATATTTTGTACCTCCCAGATTATCATTTGTAGTGGGTAATGTACTCCATTTATTTTATAAAGAATTTGGCATTGAATTGGGTCATACTTTTGTAATTAGTGCATGAAGGATGCACATGGATTCTTTTATGTACATTTTCAATATTAATTGTCTTCTGTAATATAAACTTGTAAATAAGCATTTGCCAATTATTTAATCATGTACGTATTAATTATTAATACAACGTGTGACTATCAGAGATTGCGTGTTTTCATGCCCAATTGTTGTGACTTATGATGGTGTGAGTGGTCATGGGTGTGATCACCAACAGACAATAGATGATACGTATGATGAATAGGTGGCAACTACAAGACTCCAAGAACCCATTAAAATATGCAACAGAAATGGTGTCCAGGCAGACACAGTCTTAACTTGGGAGAAAAAAAAAGAAAAAAAATTGTCTGGTTCTTGAAGCCATAGACTTCAAATTTTCACCAAACACCCAAAACTGTTGAAGAAGGTCTGAATAGTAAGAATTACTCCATGGGGTTGATGCTATTTTGTTTATTATTGCTGTCAACTATTTTGGGCCAATCTTGGGCTTTGGAAGCAAGTGGGTCAGGGTCAGAGCTCGAGTTCTTGACTCGGGGGTTGTTGGAATCGGCAAAGGAGGCCGAGTTCTTTGAATGGATGAGAGGAGTGAGGAGGAGAATCCACCAGTACCCAGAACTCGGATTTGAGGAGCATAGGACGAGTCAACTCATCAGGTCCGAGCTTGACTCGCTTGGAATCGAGTACACCTGGCCTGTTGCCAAGACTGGAGTGGTGGCTTCTATTGGATCTGGGTCCAAACCAGTCTTAGCTCTCAGAGCTGACATGGACGCCCTTCCACTTCAGGTTCTCTCTTTCTCTCTACTATGAAATGGTAGCTGCTACACTTATTTTTGTGTTAATGATAATTGATAAACAAGTTGCAACCCATTGAATTTGGAAGGAACAAGTAGAGTGGGAGTTCAAGAGCAAAATAGATGGCAAAATGCACGCATGTGGGCACGATTCTCATGTTGCAATGTTGCTTGGAGCTGCCAAGTTACTCCAAAGCAAAAGAGACACACTAAAGGTACGTACATGTTGGCTTAAAATACATTCTCCACTCAGCACTAGCATAATATCAGAGTCTTGTTTGTAAGAGGTCCTGAATTCAAATTCTCATCCCCAAATTTTGTCTGTCAGTATATGTCTGGTATTAGCTTTTGGGGCACAGTAGCTGTCTAGAACTTAGAAAGATATGTAAATTACAACAAACCCAAGTCACTAATTTGATGTCTATTAATTGGATGCTTTGAAGGGAACTGTGAAGCTGGTTTTTCAGCCTGGAGAGGAGGGTTATGCTGGTGCTTACCATATGCTACAACATGGGGCTCTAAATGACATTGATGCCATCTTCTTTATACATGTTGAGCCATCACTTCCCACTGGTGTCATTGCCTCAAGGCCTGGTCCAATGCTGGCTGGTGCTGGCCTTTTTTCAGCCACAATCAAAGGAAAAGGTGGGCATGCAGCAGCCCCACATAAGAATAGGGACCCAATTCTTGCATCAGCATCTGCTGTTTTGGCTCTGCAGCAGATTGTATCAAGAGAAACAAATCCTCTTGAGGCCAGAGTAATGTTTTAATTTGGAACAGACTAATTTGTGGCATATATTCGAATTGTCTTACTATTAGTTTACATGATTTTCTAGCTAATTTGATTAAGCATATAGGTGGTTACAGTTGGGTTCTTGGAGGGAGGTCTAGCAGGGAATGTAATCCCTGAGTTTGTGAAATTTGGGGGAACTTTTAGGAGCTTGACTTCTGAAGGACTCACCTATCTCCAAGAAAGGATCAAAGAGGTAAACTATAGGCAATCACTCTATGACCATGAATTTCCTTCATTACCATTTTTAATCAATATATGAAAGCAGCAATTTCTTGTATAGCATTTTAGCCTTGTGGTTACGTGGGAGAGCAAAAGAAAAGAATGTGACAAGTACGTTTCTCTTGCAGGTCATAGAACTACAAGCAGCCGTGCATCGATGTGAAGCTACAGTGGACTTCATGGAGGACACACCATTGCCTTATCCTGTGATGATTAACAATGAAGCATTGTATGAGCATGCAAAGAAGGTTGGGGAGGCCCTGCTTGGTGAACCTAATGTTGAGCTTTTCCCAGTGATCATGGGAGCAGAGGATTTCAGCTTCTACTCACAGGAGTTTGCTGCCACAATTTTTGTGCTTGGGGTCAAGAATGAGACCTTGAAATCAGATCAGCCATTGCACACATCTCACTTTGTCATTGATGAAGAGGCTCTTTCAGTAGGAGCAGCTCTCAATGCTGCTGTGGCAATCTCTTACTTGGATAGACATCATGTTGGGTCTCATTAAGAATTCCCGATGGTTTGCTCAAAATTCATCAATGTGAATTTATGTCAGAGTATCAAAGAGAAATCATTTTAGACATGTCAGAATGGTCCATATGTAATTGATATAGAAACAATAAGAGCTGCACTCTGCCAGAATCACATTGAAAAGCAATGAGGCACACCCTGTATATTGAATTATTGATCATGTAAATAAAACTAACCTAATGGAATTTCACTATTAATTCCTCCCTAAACCTGGATCATCTTAAGGCCATGAAATTTTTACAATGACATTATTTGGATCACATTTACTAATGATATTACTGATCACATCTCTCATAAAAATGATATCCATTTCTATTTCTGTGAAAAAATATGGTTCTAAGACAGAAATTTTCACGAGAAAATATTCATATTGACGAAATTTTCGTATAGATTAGTATCAGACTCAGTTTGGTATGAACTATGACTATTTAACCTTTTTTTTATTTATTTTTTTTAAGTGAAAGGAGGCCAAAGCCGAAACAAAAAGAAAACGACAGCATAGCACGAGACCTGGCAACACCCGCCAGGTCATCATCTAATCTACCTGCACACAGGCTGGAGGAGAAAGCAGAAAATTAACGCCTAAATCCATGGATACCCCGAGCTCAACAATGCTATCAGCAAGCATGTTCCCTTTTCTAACTAGTAACTATCTAACCTTTTCAGTATTTGGTAAAGCAGAGCTTTCTCTTCCTCTTCTATGACTTTTCTACTTTTGGAACCTATATACTTATCATCTCAAGTTCTCAACTAACACAATTTTGATGGGTATCTGAAACACTTAAAAGGCATTGTCTCAGATTGGCTAATGAGTGTGGACAAACATTTCTGTAGCTTTCGTATGGCATAATGTCACCGAAATCAAATACTACCTAAAGAGGCAGAGCAGCCCAATCAGCAACCACTCAGTCTGTCGCTCTGATAATTTGTAAGGAAATATTCCTTGTCTTTCAAAGCATTTCTTTAGGAGGATGAACTCTGTCACAAATACAAGATTTGATACTGAATTAGATGACCGAAAAACATAAAAGATCCACAAAACCAACTAATTAATAAAAGCACACAAGAATTCAAAGTGGAGACCGTGAGAAAATTCCACCATAATCAAATAAAGTTTAGAGAAACACACAATAGCCAAGCCCCAAATACACCTAACAATCCTCAACTCTCTCAAACAACAATAGATAATAAAAGGTCTGTTCCATTCTCACACAATCAGCATGACACCACTTTCTCTAAAGCCAAGAGAAGGTCTGTTCTTTCTATGGGTGTTGGGGCACTCATATCAGCAAGTGTGAGGAATCAAGGTTTTTATATGGGAAGAAGCAACAATACTTGGTTTTCAACCTATCTCACAAAAATATTATCTTTTTTGTTTTTCATTCAACCTATGAATAATTAAGTTCTGGGTTAATTAAACTTTGCAACTTTGTTGTTTGGGTCAAATAACATATTGGTTTTTAACTTTCGTAACAATCTTAAACCAAAACTTTTAAATTTTTACAATGTTGTCCATTTATTAAATTGACCGTCAAGTCAATCATTAAGCACTTACATGAAAAAACCTGAGCCCACTTTTTGTTGTTGATGTGGCCTTCCACCTCTATTTTACTAAGGTGTTTAGAATCAGAACCAAGATATGGTATTGTATAGGGTTTATGATTTTAGATATTAATGATTGTATAAACGGATTAATAATACCATATCAATATATCACATAGTGTTAGTGTTATAGTGACATAAGATAATTTCTGACCAGTTTTCTTGTGCTTTTGTGGGGATGGTAGAGACAAAACCATTCCTTGTGACTTTGCACTCTCCAGTCTCCACCAATGTCTATGAGGGTGGAGAGCTTGAAAACCTCGTCATATTTGTGAGATTAAAAAAATAAGGGAGGGTGTGGGTACGAAGACGTCATGGCCTGTCGAGGCCATAGCTTTTGAGAACTTAGTAGACAACGAGGCATTGAGTGCACTTGACACCCTACCATTAGCATTTAGCAGTAGTCAAAACGCTCGTTAAGGGCATAAGGAGTTTGAAGTCGGCTTGGGATTTGCCAATTATTTAAGGGTATATAATTTACANAAAAAAAAAAAAAAAAAAAAAAAAAAAAAAAAAAAAAAAAGCCTCAATTGAGAAGAGAATTCAAGAGAGTTTGGTCACTTTTTTGTTTCTTGTAATATTATTATTTTATATTGTGGAAAAGATTATTAATTGTAGCAAACTATGTAAATTCAATATCTTTTTTATTTATTGCCTATTTATTTGTTATTGTCAACTTTATTTTGTTTATCCATTTTAACCAGACGAGTGAAAAAAGTGAGAGACTATCAAATAATTCATTGACGTTGTATTAGGCTACCTTTCCCAAACACCTAGGACTTAGATAATCTTTTTCTTTTTTTTTGGGGTCTGAAAATACTTTCATATAAGCCCAAAGAAAGGTCAGAAAAGAAACAATAAGAGAGCATAAACGCTCCAGAAAGAAACAATCAAACAACAAAAAATTACTATCCTTGCCTAAATTCAGTCTCATAGAATCTAAGGACTTGGATAATCTTAAGGTGCTGAATTTCTACAATAATATTTTTACTCACCACATATTTCCTAAAATTGACTCATTTTCACCTATGTGAGAATTGATAGATCAGTATTGTTAATTTATTATAGAATAAAAACTAACATTTCAATATTTGGTTAAGCAGAGCTTTGTCTTCCTCTTCCATACTTTTCAACTATTGGACCCAAATTATCATCTCTCAACTAATTCAATTTTGATGGGTATCTAAAAAACTTAAACAACCATCATCTACCGAGTGTGGAGAAGTGCATTTCTGTAGCTCTGGTATGGCATAATCTCACTGACATCAAATGCTACCTAAAGAGGAAATATTCCTTGCTTACCAAAGGCTTCAAAGCCATTTCTTTTGGAGAAGGAACTCTGTCAAATTTGATCACTCATACAGTCATACTATAATTTCACTTCAAATTAACATATCAACCCCATCAAGATAATATGATTACCATTTTGTGCTAAACCAGCTACCCAGTAATGAAAAGGACAGAACAACTTTCCCAGACACGTGTCCGAAATCTGAACTACCAGCTGCTTAGCTCTAGCTTAAAAGACCCACACATGGGGCTCTTGGAATCCCAGAAGAGATTTTTAGTCATGGGTTTCATCTTGGCCATGTTCATGTTACTGTCAGCACCACTCTTTGATCAATCTTGGGCTTTGGAGGAGGCTGCAGATGGATCAGAGTTTGAGTTCTTGACTCGGGGGTTGTTGGAATCGGCTAGAAAGCCCGAGTTCTTTGAATGGATGAGAGGGTTGAGGAGGAGGATCCACCAGCACCCAGAGCTGGGGTTTCAAGAGCACAAGACGAGTGAGCTCATCAGGGCCGAGTTGGACTCACTGGGAATTGGGTACAAGTGGCCTGTGGCCAAGACTGGGGTGGTGGCTTCTATTGGGTCTGGGTCTAAGCCAGTCTTTGGTCTTAGAGCTGACATGGATGCCCTTCCTGTGCAGGTTTTCTCTCTCTCTCTCTCTCTCTCAATTGTCAAATTGTACTTTCCTGGCTTTCCTCTGTAGGTGGTATGGCTCTACTGCTTCATATCACATTGCTAATCAAACCATAGCAAACCATTATGCATCTGTTTAAGCCTTAAAGAGTATTTATGCTAGCAAAGTACGTCTGGCTCTTGCAATCTCAAAGAGCAGGCCTTCATTATATAATGCATCATAGTCTGACATAGTGACATGCAGCCATTCATTATATGTTAGAATAATGTGAAATTTAGTCACGTGTCACATTTGGTTCCACTAGATTCCTTTTATTCATAGTAAATGTATTTGAAAATTGCATACCTCTATGTAAAGGGATGATAGTGTGCAATGGACCCTGATCTGGCTTCAATGCAGCTGACTAGCCAATCCCAATAGATAGTGCTATGGTTTGATGAGGGATGCCTTCTTAGCTTCTCTGTAGTTATACTTTTAACTAGCTGCTTATTATTGATGTCTGATACTTTGAAATCAATCTTAATATTTGGAAGGAATTGGTAGAGTGGGAGCACAAGAGCAAGATTGATGGGAAGATGCATGCTTGTGGTCATGATGCTCATGTAGCAATGCTACTTGGAGCAGCCAAGTTGCTTCAGGACAAAAGAGACATGTTGAAGGTAGATGAAAAGCTATATTTAGTTTAACAGAAAAATTTACCTGTCTAGCTAACTGTTAAATGTTTCCTTTGTTTTTGCAACATGTGATTGAAGGGCACTGTGAAACTGGTTTTCCAGCCTGGAGAGGAGGGATATGCTGGTGCTTACCATATGTTACAAGATGGTGTTTTGAATGATATTGATGCCATCTTGTGTTTACATGTTTTTCCATCTATACCGACTGGTGCTGTAGCTTCAAGGCCTGGTCCACTTCTTGCTGGTGTAGGGTACTTCTCCGCTAAAATTCAAGGAATAGGAGGGCATGGAGCAGGTCCGCATGAGACTAGGGACCCAGTTGTTGCAGCATCCTCTGCAGTCATTGCTCTCCAACAGATCGTGTCTCGAGAGACAAATCCTCTTGAATCCAGAGTAATCTTATTAGCTTCCTTTTAATGTTTTCTGGAAGGTACTCCTAGAAAAATTCAATTAAAAGCCTCAATCAGTAAGAATCCAGGTGAAGAAGCTAATTTGAATACTGCTGATGATTTTTAACCAGTCAACAACATGATGGTTAACATTAGGCCACATCCCCAAGATACAAGCTGAATAAAAAGTAGAATAAGGGATGTCATTGGCTTTAATTCACTGTAAAACTGGGTGATGCTTTTGAATTCAGCATTATAGCAGCAGTTTATAACCAATAATTCTGATCCAATCATTTTGTATGATGTAGGTGGTAACAGTGGGGCTCATACAGGGAGGTCAAGCAAGGAATGTGATCCCAGACAGTGTGGAACTTGGGGGAACTTATAGGAGCTTGACTTCTGAGGGTCTCTCCTATCTCCCAAAAAGGATCAAAGAGGTTTACATGCATGCCCTCATTGTCCAAACATGCTAAATGTCTATTCATCAAAGTAGATTGACGAAATGCATTCCTGATTCCACTTACAGGTCATAGAGCAGCAAGTTGCTGTGCATCGTTGTACTGCCGTGGTGGACTTCATGGAGGACACACCATATCCTCATCCAGTAATGATTAATGATGAAGGGCTGCATGACCATGTGAAGAATGTAGGTGAGGTTCTTCTCGGGAAACCCAACATGCAGATTATGCCACTGACCATGGGTTCAGAGGATTTCAGCTTCTTCTCGGAGAAGACTGCTGCTGCACTTTTTGTTGTTGGGACGGGGAATGAGACTCTGAAATCGGATAAACACTTGCACTCACCTTACTTTTTTATTGATGAGGAGGCTCTTCCTGTAGGAGCAGCACTTCATGCAGCAGTTACAATCTCATACTTGGATGTTAAGACTCAGTAGGAACAAAGTTCATTCTAGGAATAAGGAATATAGAGATGAAAATATGCAATAAAAAATGGAATGCTGTAAAGCCTTTGTCTTACTAAAGTGATATGACATCTTCTAGCACTCATATCATAATATCACTGGGTGATTGTCCTAGTATAACCTACTTTTATAGCCATGGTGTTGAAACTGAGTAGGAATATGGTTCTGTTTTCACCTCTGGAAATCTGTAGCCTTACATTTGAGTTCCTCAAACACTCAGAAGTCAGAACCGAACAGAGAGAATTGACACACATAAAGCCCTTGCCATATTTAAACGCAACATCTTATCAATAGTGAAACTGAACTAGGTTAAGTAATTTCCATCATATTATTTTTTTTGGATAAAATTTGATCCAAGACCAATTCTACACCCAGAACATCCCTTACCATATTGGCAATATGTTACCACCACTGATAATTAATCCTCTAAACAAAGTAGGCATGATTTTGCTACTGCAGTAGTGTACCAAAAATAACACTCAAAATAAAGATGAACATTCTTAGCTGCAAGAGGAAAGAAGAAAAATATTCTGGACCATTTCAATATTTGGTAAAGCAGGGCATGGCCTTCCTCTTCCATGAAATTTTTCCACTTTTAGACAAGTTATTCCCATAACTTCTCATCCTTCCATGATTATCGAATGTAAAGTGGGCATAATTCATAAAGGCTAAAACACTGGTTAATTACCCTGCATTAACCAGCGTTCATAATTAATGCTACTTAAATTCATCAATCTGTTGAGAAATGTTATAAATATTATATATAAAACAAAAATTTAGGGCATGTAAGTAAATAGCAACCATTGGCTTAGAACATAGTATGTGTTATGTATACTTTAGTATGTGTCCTCTCTCTCTCTCTCCCCCACACTTTCTTCCAGTTTCATGACCTTTTCTACTTATTTAGTTATTTGGGTCCTATATATTTATCATCTCAACTAACACAATTTTTGAAGGCTATCTAAAAAACTTAAAACCATCATCTCAAATTGGCTAATGACTAATGAGTGTGGAGAAGACTGAGAAGTGCATTTTTATAGCTTTCGTATGGCATAATCTCACTGAAACCAAATACTACCTAAAGAGGCAGAGCAGGCCAATAATCAACTTGTCAGTATGTTGCTCTAAAAGGAAATATTCCTTGCCTTTCAAAGCCATTTCTTTAGGAGGAGAAACTCTGTGTCTGCCAAATTCGATCACTCATACTAAATATTTCACTTCAAATTCACATCAAAATAATATGATTACCATTTTATGCTAAACCAGCTACTCAGTAACAAAAGGACAGAACAACGTTCCCAGGCACGTGTCCAAATTCTGAACTACCCAGTTTCTTAGCTCAAGCTTACAAGACCCACACATGGGACTCTTGGAATCCCAGAAGATATTTTTAATCATGGGTTTCACTTACAACTTATTCTTGTTGCTATCAGCAGCACTCTTCTTTCATCAATCTTGGGCTTTGGAGGAGGCTGCAGATGGATCAGAGCTCGATTTCTTGACTCGGGGGTTGTTGGAATTGGCTAGAGAGCCTGAGTTCTTTGAATGGATGAGAGGGCTGCGGAGGAGAATCCACCAGCACCCAGAGCTGGGATTTCAGGAGCACAAGACGAGTGAGCTCATTAGGGCCGAGTTGGACTCACTGGGAATTGGGTACAAGTGGCCTGTGGCCAAGACTGGGGTGGTAGCTTCTATTGGGTCTGGCTCTAAACCAGTCTTCGCTCTTAGAGCTGACATGGATGCCCTCCCTGTGCAGTTACTCTCTCTCTCTCTCTCTCTCTCTCTCTCTCTCTCTCAAAGAATGGCTGCGCATCAGACTATGTTAAATAAATGTGATAGTTATCACATTTGTTTAAACTTGGTTCCTTTTACTCATGTACATATATTTGAAAATTGCATACCTCTATATAAAGGGATGATAGTGTGCAGTGGTGGTCTGGCTTCATTGCAGCTCACTAGCAAATCCCAGTAGATATGGTTTGATGATGGATGCCCTCTGTAGTTATACTTTTAACTAGCTGCTCATTATTGATGTCTGATACTTTGAAATCAATCTTAATATTTGAAAGGAATTGGTAGAGTGGGAGCACAAGAGCAAGATTGATGGGAAGATGCATGCTTGTGGTCATGATGCTCATGTAGCAATGCTACTTGGAGCAGCCAAGTTGCTTCAAGACAAAAGAGATATGTTGAAGGTAGATGAAAAGCTATAGCTATATATGTTTAACAGCATAAACTACTAATCTAGCTAAATATTAAATGTTTCCTTTTTAAACATGTGATTGAAGGGCACTGTGAAACTAGTTTTCCAACCTGGAGAGGAGGGATGTGCCGGTGCTTACCATATGTTACAAGATAGTGTTTTGAATGATATCGATGCCATCTTTAGTCTACATGTTATGCCATCACTTCGGACTGGTGCTATAGCTTCAAGGCCTGGTCCACTTCTTCCTGGTGTAGGGCTCTTCTCAGCTACAATACAAGGAATAGGAGGGCATGGAGCAGGTCCACATGAGACTAAGGACCCAATTGTTGCAGCAGCCTTTGCAGTCCTTGCTCTCCAACAGATTGTGTCTCGAGAGACAGATCCTCTTGAATCGAGAGTAATCTTATTTGCTTCCTTTTAATTTTTTTTTTTTTTCTGGAAGGTACTCCTCTAGATATATAATTAAAATCCTCAATCAGTAAGAATCATGGTGAAGCTGAGTTGAATACTCTTGAGGATTTGTAACCAGGTCAATGACATGATGGTTAACTCACATCCCCAAGATACAAGCTGAATAAAAAGTAGAATGAAGGATGTCATTGGCTTTGATTCAAAGAAAAACTGGGTGATATTTTATAATTCAGAAATTTTCCAGCAATTTAGAACCAATAATTCTAATCCATTCATTTTGTATGATGTAGGTGTTAACAGTTGGGTACATAAAGGGAGGTCAAGCAAGAAATGTGATCCCAGACAGTGTGGAACTTGGAGGAACTTTTAGGAGCTTGACTTCTGAGGGCCTTTCCTATCTCCCAAAAAGGATCAAAGAGGTTTACATGCATGCCTTCATTGTTTAAACATGATAAATGTCTATTCAATCTAACTAGGTTGACTAAATACGTTCCACTTACAGGTCATAGAACAGCAAGCAGCTGTGCACCGTTGTACTGCCGTGGTGGACTTCATGGAGGACACACCATTTCCTCATCCAGCAATGACTAATGATGAAGGGCTGTATGACCATGTGAAGAATGTCGGTGAGGTCCTTCTCGGGAAACCCAACGTGCAGATTATGCCACGGATCATGGGTTCAGAGGATTTCAGCTTTTTCTCAGAGAAGACAGCTGCTGCACTTTTTGTTGTTGGGACGGGGAATGAGACTCTGAAATCAGATAAACACTCCACGCACTCGCCCTACTTTTTTATTGATGAGGAGGCTCTTCAAGTAGGTGCAGCACTTCATGCTGCAGTTGCAATCTCATTCTTGGATGACCATGATGTTAAGACTCTGTAGGAACATGGATCCCCCTTGAGTTCTAGGAATAAGGAATATAGAGGTAAAATATTTAATAAAAACATGGAATGCTGTAAAGCCTCTGTCTTACTAAATTACAATGGTATCTTCTAGCCCTAATATTATATCACTGGGTGATTGTACTAGTATAGCCTACTTTGATAGTCAGGTGTTGAGACTAAGTAGGAATATGGTTCTGTTTTCCCCTCTAGAAATCTGAAGCCTTACTCTTGAGTCCCCAAGCACTCAGAAGAAAGATAGAACAGACAGAATTGACACACATAAAGCCCTGTCAAATTTAAACACAACAACATCTTATCAACGGTGAAAGTGAACTAGGTTAATTAACTTCCACCATTAATGTTTTTTTGAGGGGTACAATTTGATTCATGGAAGCCAAAACTATTTACTGCCAGTATCAATACAAAATTTTTTGACCGAATGAGTTCAGTTTGACAGAATTGACGTGCAAAAATCAAGCACATTTCAATGTATATGTGACAATTACATAGCCAAGCTCCATGCTTTAAGCGTTGGGTTACATCTACAATGGGGGTTTCCAAAGAGCAACATTCAAGTCGCCATTCTCTTACTTGAGCTGAGAAGTTAGACTTCCTCAACCAAAATGCCTTCATGGATTGTTGAAATGCAGAAAATTGCTACTCTAGGAGTGGCGTAGAAGGCAGTGCCAACAGCTTGAAGTAGAAGTTAATTTTTTTAATCAACTCCAACTCCACAAGACAGACCTCAGAGAACATGGTGCTCATTTGTATAAATGATAGGCATTGCATAAAGAGAGTTACCAAGAAGCTCAGCCTTTAAAACTAAATCTGACTGCAACCGGGCATCTTTATAATCCCTCTCTCCTTCATTTTGTCCCTCACAACAGAAACATCCCCCCAGCGGTCTGCTGCCGCATAGATGTTGGACAAGAGGACATAATTACCAGGATTTTGAGGTTCAAGCTTAAAAAGTCGATTTGCAACCAACTCTCCTAACTCAATATCACAATTTAGCTTGCAGGCTCCTAGTAGTGCACCCCAAGCACCAGCATGAGGCTCCACAGGCATTGATTGTAGAAGCTCATAAGCTGCTTTTAACCGTCCGGACCGGCTCAGAAGATCAACCATACATGCATAATGATCAGGAGAGGGAATCATACTGTATACATCTCTCAATGATTCAAAGAAGTGCCAACCCTCCTCAACAAGCCCGCAATGGCTACAAGCTGTCAGGATGACTGTAAAAGCTACCTCATCTGGATTCAAACCTTCACTTAACATCTTATTGAAGAGGGCAATAGCCTGATGCCCTCGGCCATGAATCGACAACCCTTGTATCATGGAACAATATGAAATCATGTCCCGTTTAGGCATCTCTTCGAACAAACTTGTTGCTCTGTCCAAATTCCCACACTTTGCATTCATGTCAATTAGAGCCGCGAGAACATGAAGCTGGCAAATATCAATTGAGCTCCGGCTCAAGTAATAATCAACCCATTTAGCCAATTGCAAGCAACCCACTTGGGAACAAGCTGACATCAAGCTCACCATTACAAACTCATCAGGCTTGACATTCCTCGTACCCATTTCAAGAAATACATTCACAGCCTCATTGGGTTGACCATTTTGTGCATACCCTGATATCAATGCCGACCATGTAACAACATCTTTATCCGGGGCTTGCTCAAACAAAAGCCTTGCGGACTCCATATCACCCGACTTCGCATATCCATCAATCATTGTAGTAAACGAAACCATATCCTTCTCGGGCATCTGATCAAAGACCCTCCTAGCATTCGTCAAGTCACCCAATTTGACAAACCCACCAATGATCACATTCCAAGACACCACATTTCTCTGCGGCATCTGATCAAACAGTCTATTGGCCTCCACCAAATCCCCAACACTCGCATACCCAACAACCATAGCCGTCCAAGAAACCACACTTCTCTCATCCATTTCATCAAACACCTTACGAGCACACACAATCTTCCTACATTTTCCATACAAGTCAATCAAAGTTGTGCTCACAAACACATCCCCATAAACCCCACACCTCACCGCCGACCCATGTACCGCCCTGCCTTCCCAGACCTTACCCTCACTCGCACACGCCTTAATGACAGAAGGGTACGTATACCTATCCGGGACACCCTCCTCGCTCTTCATGCGAACAAAGAGAGCAAAAGTCTCAGCAAACGAAGACCTCTCGCAGTACCCTTTGATCAGAGAGTTCCAGAGAAAGATACTGGGGCTGTGAACGCGGTCGAAGACGGCGGTGGAGTAAGAGAGGGCAGAGAGAGTGTTGGAGAGGCAAATGAATTGGGTTATGAGGAAGTAGTCTTGCTCTACACCTTTGCGTACAATGTGGGCGTGGACTTGTTGCAGGTGGTACTGGGTTTTGCAGGCTTTCAGTAACGTCGCGATTGTGGAAAACAGATAGTTCGGGAGGCTAATGGGTGAAGCTAAGGATGAGTATGAGCAGATAGTAGGCATGGGAGTGTACGATTTGTGCTTGCATTTGCATGACTAGATTTCTCCTTCTTCTTCTTCTTCCTCTTCAATTTTTGTCGCACAGACTCTCTGTAGGTGTCAAACAGGCTGTGCTCGAGTCCATTACTGTTTCGTGCCCATACTCATGGAGTCATGGTGTTGTGCTCACGCCGGTTTATGTTTTTTGATCAATGCCCACGCCGGTTTAAGTAGCTGAGATTTTTCCTAAACCCATCATATGATCCATTTGTGCTCGTGGCAACTCGTGGTCATGTTGGCTTGGCCTTTTTTAGTTTTTTGTGTTCATGCCGTGCTAGTCACATGTCCAGCCAGTTTGACACCTCGACTCTACTAAAATCCTAGACAAACAAACGACAAGTCGTCTTTATTTTCTCCTTCAAACGAGAAATGACCGCTCGTATCAACAGGTATAAAACAATGAGCGGCACCCAAAAACCGAAACGCGAACAGATGAGACATGGTGGTGTGGTCGTACCCACCAACGCCTAAGCAGCTGGCCGTGACGGCGTGCTGTTTCGTCACCGGAGTCGCGCTCTTCGCCGTCGGAGCTCACCTTTCACTGGCCAACGTGGGCCCACAACAAGCCCGTGTCAAGGCTCGCAAGGATTTCATCAAAGACCGCCTAAGAAAGCTCCTCGATGACTAAAGCTGCTTCTTTTTTCCACTTTCACGTTCTTGCTTCATGACCCAGATCGACCTCTCTTTGTTTTGGTAAGCTTCTTAGGCTTTTCAATCCCTTATTTATTGGGCTTCTTGGAATTGGCATAGAAATGGCTGAGTTAATTGGTTTGATGCTTTGGTTCAATGTAATTCACTAAGCTATCAATTTTGTTCCTTTCTGTTCAATTTTATCACTGAGTCATCATGTGACCATTTGTGCATGGACTCTTTTTTACCCTTCAGCAGCCTTTATTGAAAGCCATGTATGCTTTGTTAGATATTCAGGGATCAATCCTTCCACACAAGGTTGCTGGGTTTTTTTGCTCCAGCAATTTTATCTTGTATTCTTGCTGTTTGAGTAATGTTTTTTTGCCTAGTCTAGGAAAGACAAGTGCCAATTTTAACTATTAATCAAGTGAATTTTTGTTTAAATTAATAGTCTGGCAGCATAACATGTCATACCAGACATTCAAGTTATCCTTGGTTATGATTACCAAATGTTTTTATTTATACTCTGTTACCTTGGAGAGAGGAATCTATAAGACTATAACTGAGATTACTTTCTCACAGTGCTGTATATGGAAAGAATTTGATTTCCCACCATCCAATTTCTGCATTAATAGGAGCTCGGATCCTGGCCTCATTGTTTGATAAGTTTTACTCTGCAAGAACTCAAAACCTTTGTTTATGTCACATTAATTAAGCATTTCTATGAATTTGCTTATTAATGTCTCTTGCTCTTAATTAACACAAATGCATGGCAGGCATCTGCAGCCTACTTAGTGCCAAGGATGAATTAAAAACGCTTATGGCCCTCATGCTACCCTGCTTTCTTGGTGGATGCTTTCAAGAGGATTAACACTGCTACCTTCTGTATTCCCTTAATTCCTTGGATGATGCATTGTCATTTTAGTTTTGTAGGACTGATTCCAATGACAGTGATGATGGGAGTTCCAATATTCAATCTACACCTTTAAGGGATCTATGAAATGTCTAATTTTTGAAAGTAGAAAGTGACAAAATTCTGCAATTTGATGAGCACCAATTGACATCAGGGTATCTGAGTTTGGCAATTTACACACTGGATTTTATAGGAAACTATCAAGGATGGTCGTTCTGGAGAACAATTATCCTCAATTGAATCAGCTGTGTGTTTGGTAAACAAATGTCTTTGGTTCTTTTGGTGATTATTCATCTCACTTAATTGCATTATATTCTTTTGATATATTTTTCCATGGATTAGATGTTATGTAATACAGTTAGAAGGAGCAAACTTTCCCCTGTCATCTTGTGTACTTGTTGTTTTTCTCTTAATTACATATTACAGTGGCATATTATCACATTTGGAAGCAACTTTTATTCAGCTGCCACAAGCAAAATGGAGACAGTACTTGAAGGAGTAATGCAATGGATCATATCTTTCGACTATTTTAATTGATATGTCGCAGTAGTTGATTGTAATATTTGTTGTGTTAGGTATACTGTATATATTAATGTTCACGAATAATCACAATCAGCTAATATGGTACCAAATTGGCCAAAAAAAGAAGCTAATATGGTACCCCAAAAAAAAAATGGTAGCTTTAGTATTTTCGGAACTTTATGAGGCACTAGATCAGTAGATCCATGCAATGGAACTTGTTTGACATGCTCTTGTTAAGTTGTAACTTGTAACCAACGTAACACACAAAAGTGAATTGAATCTATTTACTTTACCCAGAGTCATACAATTTCCTATTTACTTTACCCAACTCAACTCCAAGAGGCCAAAGAGTCCAAGAGAGAAGCACAGATCTTCTGGTTACTTTGCCTTTTTTTCTGAAACGCACAGTACTATCGCTCCTCTCCTCACCAGACATACATGCATGAGAGAGAGAGAGAGAAAGAGAGAGAGAGAGGAGTGGCAAATCAAATGGAGATTGAGCAACCCATCACCACCATCACAACCCCAGAGAACCCTCCTTTAGAAACTCAGCCACAACAACAACAGCAGCAGCTGCAGCTGCAACGACGTCGTTTCAAGGACAGACACACCAAAGTGGACGGCCGTCACAGGCGGGTCCGCATACCCGTGACCTGTTGCCCCGGCATATTCCGGCTAACCCAGGAACTGGGTCACCGATCTGACGGCGAGACCATCCAATGGCTCCTCTCTCAGGTCCGACCCGACCTCGTCCTCCCCTCCAAAACCAAGTCATCCAAGACCCGCCGGGGCCCCACCGACCCGGTGGTCCCTCAACCCATTTGCATGGCGGCAGAAGAGGTTGGCTTTGAGAAGAAGAAGACCGTGGTAGCTCTTCTTCCGAGGCCGACCGTGAGGGCCACTGTGGTTCAGGCCTCCACTGTGCTCTTCGACACTCCAGCTACGTTAGGTGACCCAATTTGCTTAACCCTCTTAAGTCTCAACTGGGTTTCTTTTTCTTCTTCTTTTTGGGTCTTGGGGAGGTTTTAGGGGTTTATGGGCTGCCTAAGATCTTTGTATTCTATAATTTCGTCAAGTGGGGCCAGGGTTTGAGGGTCCAATATGTTCTTCTCTGTGAAGATTAGGAGATTAGGGACCCCACTTTGCACCGTCCCTTTCATTTTTGGTGTTTATTGTGGACCTGTGGTTTTGTTATGCCCTTTGAGTTTGAGACCATGTCCTATAGCTTGTGCATGCTTATAGTTATAGTTCCCTAACCATTGATAATTTGGGTTTTGTGTGTTGTTTGCAGATAAAGCAGAGAGACTAATTGCTGGTGCAGCTGCATACGGGTCGCAATTAGTTGTGTTTCCTGAAGCATTTGTTGGTGGTTATCCCCGCGGTGTGATGTTTGATGCCACAACAGGAACTCCGGAGGAGAAGCTGGTGTTTCAAAAGTATTATTCCTCAGCCATTGATGTGCCTGGTTAGGTCCTTTACACTGAAAATGAAGTTTTCTCTCAATGAGATTTCTACACCATTTTACCCCCTTGCATGTCCTGAATGTTAGCCTGTGTGACTTTAAGAATTGTTGATAGTCTCCTTCTCCATGTTCAGAAAGCATAAAGAACACTTCCAAGTTGGTGCACAACAAGTTTCCAGTCTATAGCTAATGTTTCTATGTGTTCTAACTGGAAATCAACATTTTTGGTATATCCTTTGCAAGAACTATTTTTAATATTTTCTCAAACCACCACCACCTTAGTTGTGTTTTTCAGATGCCTATAGCTGTTTGTACCCTTATCCGTGGTTGTCCTTACCCCCTGATTAAAGCTGGAAGTTTTTGAAAGTTTTGCAAATGTCATCCAACATAGTTATGATGATTATCTCATGATAGCACTGCAAACTGGCTAGAGAAAACTAAAAACTTTCTGAGTCATCATATTCTATTTTCTCCCTTTGTTACCTACCAAATGGATGAACTCTAACAAAATACATCCATCAACTCTAGAATCTAATTTTTCACAAATTAGTTGTATATCTAGCCTAAGAATTGGTTGCAGTGGATGATAGAAAATGCTGGAACTAGTCAATGTTTTTAAACTTTTGAGCGTTTTGATAAATCATTGATTTGTTTTATATTGTCAATCTTCTTAAATTTCAGTTTTAAGATAAATCATTGATTTGCTCGATCTTGTGGCTGTTAAATTCACTATCATATAGCTAATGCATTCACTTTTATTCCTTTTCTTCACTAAAGTTATTTTGGGTGTTTCATATACAGGCCCTGAAGTGGATAGGCTAGCAAAAATTGCGAGTAAATATAAAGTCCACTTGGTAATGGGAGCAGTGGAGAGAGTTGGATTCTATCTCTGTAGCACAGTTTTATTTTTCGATTCCTTTGGTCGGTGTCTTGGAAAACATCCCAAGCTACTACCACTGGCTTCAGAATATCCACTATGGTGTTTTGGGGAGAAATTTTCACTGCCTTTGTATGAGACCGCAATTGGGAAAGTAGGCGGCCTTGTTTGTTGGGACAACAGAATGCCAAATCTTAGAACTCAATTATATGACGAAGGTAAGTCTTCTGTCATACTTCTTAAAAGACACACTACCTGAGTCCATCTTATTAAAGGCCGAAAAAGAGTCCATCTTATTGAGTGTTTTTTACTTTTCGACCAAACTGAGCATCCAACATGAGAAAAGGTCCACTTATGTGCCTCAACCATGGTTATAATTCATACTCACTATTTTATCACCATTAGCATATTGGGACTTGTTGCTCACCCTGGTGTTTTTGTCCTAGAGTTCTTAGTTTCTTATCTTAGTTTCTTTCCCCTATATAATTAGGTATTGAAATATATTGTGCACCCACGGCTGAAGCAAGAGAAAGTTGGCGCTCATCCATGACCCATATTGCCCTAGAAGGTAGCTGCTTTGTTCTATCTGCAAACCAGTTTTGCAGAAGAAAAGACTATCCACTGCCACTGGAATATGTTTCTGGAGATTCAAATGATGCTACATCAGAGGATATCATATGTGCTGGTGGAAGTGTTATAGTTTCCCCATCAGGAACCATTTTGGCGGGACCTAATTACCAAGGAGAATCCCTTATCTCAGCTGATCTAGGTATGAACAATTGAATAAATATCATATAATTCTTAAATAAAAAAATAGTAATTTGGTAAGAATGTTCCTATTTAAAGAGTGAATGCATCAATTCCAGGAAGGGATGCATCACCAAACTACTATTTCATGCTATCTCTTACACGCGCACACACACACACACACACTCAGAGTTGGAATGATATCTAAACTACTATTTCATGCTCCCAGATCTTGGAGAGATTTCTCGAGCAAAATTAGAATTCAGTGGAGTTGGGCATAATGGAGAGCCAAATGCTGTAGGTTGGAGCACAAGAAGACCCAATCCAGATTTGTTTACAGCTACCGTGAAAACTGAAGTTTCTGATTATCCAATGAGCTGTGTAAATAACTGACTCTACCTCGTGTGCTGACTCCAACTGCTAATATAGGCTGTGCTTAACACCAGCTTTTGAAAATGACCAACCTTAATATCATAGAAGTATCTAGCTGTGTAATTTTTAGGTGTAGGTCATGCCTGCCAAATAGATCATATTGTACAGTTGATCAAATGTTGGTTGGATGTATTTTGTGATATCAGCCATCAAATCCCATTAAACGATGGGGCAAAAAGAAAACAGAAAGTTGTAAAATCTCATCATCTGTTACTACAAAGTGACTTTAATTTTTTGCTTCTATTATTTTGTTTTTTTGCTCTGAATTTTGCAGCTCGTGCAACTGATCTATTTGTGGACTCATATCAAGAATGCCAGGTGTCACGGGCTCACTTTTTACGCAGCGGAATTTGCCCGTGCGGCGCCGAGATTCCTCTGAATCAAGGCCAGCCATCTGCCTCTTTACTCTTTTCAATATTTAGACCCATGTGTCCCCCTCTCGAGGTTTGCCAACAAGAACTACTCATCTCGAGTCTCGCTCGTAGCGACTATGCGATTGCTTCCTTGTGTCAAGGTTCTCAGCCAAGACACTCGCCCGATCGATAGGTTCTTATGACGCCGGCATTCCATTCTCACATGTCGGGTCTTGCTTTGTTCCCACATCTCATATGTCTTGGCACTAAGGGCTAGCTCGCGCCCATAGTCCTTTCCTCAAGTTGAACATGCAAGCCAACTTGCAAGCATGCCACCCGAGTGAGCAACTCTTCTCCGATGCCCCACATTAGCTTCTCTCGTTGGCACGGGGTCGCCCCTTCCCGTGCCTGCTAGCATCATATATTGTGCATGGCCGAACCCAAGCCGATGCCCTCGTTGAGTACTACATGGCCAATGTGCACCATGAAGTCTCCGGGAGTTCACATCTAGTTGGCGTGATGTGCATACGGCGCGGCATAAGGAAATTCCCCTTGTAGCCTCGTGTGCGCGCGCCCAGCGCAATACAAGCACTCCCGCTCGCTTGTACTGTCCGTGGGACCTCCTGTCCCACGGAGACACATGACCGCCCTCCGGAAGTCATGTGCCCGCCCCCTAGGTCCCCTCAGGTTCCTAGAGTAGCTCGCTTAACGCTCCATGGGTGTGGGCGCCGGGGGTGGTGGAGAGTTTGACACCATGTCTCCCCCTAAAGAGCATTTTATGCCTTTCTTCACAAAACAGGAGGAAACATCAACATGCGCGAGGAGTCATAATTGGCCATAATAAATTCATCCGAACTCCGAATGACGAACCGTCAGTTGCGTTGGACTCGTTTCGACCTCCTGGATTTACCGGTATTTTTAGATTTCCCAAATTCCAACCGGAAGACCCCCGAAACAGCCAAATTACGAAACTACCCTTCCACGCGCGTAACCCGGCCACTCTTCGCCAAACGGATGGCATTCTCTTGCCATTTGGCCCTCCATACTTCATATTAATGTCACGGAAGCACAACTCTAAGTGCGGACCGTGACACCAGGGCATATGTATCTTATTCAAAATGTATTCTATTTCATGCCACTGCACTACCTCAGTCTGATTTTCCTTCCCTTTGGGAGTACGTAGCAAATCCTCCCATGCTGAAATGAAATTATCTCCTTTCACTTGATCTACCTGTAAACTCAATGAGCAAGCAAACCAAGACGCATTCACACACTGGCATGTAAATGGTACATGTGCAATGATCTTGTCCCCCTCGCCTTGCCAGATTACACAGGTATGACATGAATGGCATAGAAATATATTTTTAACTCTTAGATTTTGGCAAGTTCCCTTTTCCATACTAGAGTATGGATTTGTAAACCATTAGATATGTTTTTATCTGAGTGTTCATAACATAAACAAACTCAATTACTAGTTTGTTGACTCATTATTCTTAATGATGCAACCATGTTTAGGAAACATGGTCCAGCAATCTCCTTTCAAAACTCAAAACCTGATAAAATTACTGTACGTAAAACAAGAGAAACAGTCGTCATACTCAAGAAATAAGGTAAGGTAAATATAGATACCAATTTTTTTTAGCTAAAACAGAGATACCAATGAAACAGCATACAAGGAAGAAAAACTGAAGGCGAAAATTGAAAGGGGAAAACCAAAGAACAAAAGCAAATATATGATATTTCTAGTATAACTGATACATAAATAATACAAGGTTTTGTACAGGACAAGCTCGCTAGATTATCACAGCTTTCTCCGAACAATCTACAAAACAAGCATTCTTAAGTGAGGATAGTCATAGTCTAGCGCAAAATGAGCAGCCATTGCTGCAACTTAGCAGCTCGTAGTGATCACAAGCCAAAAGCATCAGTGGCCAAAACCCTTATCATCATTCAAATCGTTTTTCACCAGCCTGGCCTCTGCACAAGCACCCAGTATTCAGCATCTACCGTGGCAACACAAAAGGCTCTGACAATTGCAAGGCATTCGTGAAAAAGAGAATTTTTCACCGTTTAGACCTCCTGCCATTTGGGCCTTCACATCTGGCTTCCCCTAGCCTCGACTTTGAGCCACTGCCCTGGACAGTGGGAGGCCTATCTTGAACTTTACCAGTAGGATCTCGTGAAGGCCATGGCTGTCCCCATTGCCGTGTTGGACTAGCATGAACTCTAGCAGATCCAAGCCTAGAACCAGACAACATTTGGTCCCTAAGACCCTTTGATGATTTATACCCTTGCATTTCATCTCCACAACCTTTTCCTTGCAGTTGTCTCTCCAGTTCAGGAAATCTCTCCCAATCTATCCCATCTCCTGAATTTTGGAGCCTTTCAGTTTGGATGCCCCATTCCACTCCATCTGATATGCTCCTTTGCAAAGAAGTGCTTCTTCTTGGTGGCTTCCCAGAAGTAGACTTCCTCCCTTTGATTCCTTCATCATCAAGTGGAGCCCATCTTGGATCACGAGCAGCTCCAGAAGCATGAGCCCAGTTGTAGCTTTTGTTGTTGTTGCCCATACTTAACTCTATGGAATGAAGATCGCTTTCAGCAGAATCCTCTTCACATTCTACTCCATCTTCAACTTCTCCTCCATCCTCATCTTTTTCTTCATCCTGACGGGAACCAAGACGAGTTCTACTTAGATAGGCGGAAATCTCTTCATCATTCAGATGAGTAGAACTGCGTCCTTTTTCTTTTGTTCTTCTACTTCCCAGAAATGCTTCAAGTTGACTCCTCAATATATCAACAGCTTCATTCTTCTCCTCAAGCTGATATTTTGCCTCTGAGAGTTTCACTTGAGCTCTCTCCTCACGCAACACATCAGCAAACTGCATCATCTCCCTTTCCTTGTCAACCTCTTCACGAACTTTTGCAGACTCTCTCTTCAATTCCTCTGCTTCAGCTTTATCTTCATCAATATCCCTGGCTAATTCATCACAGACTTGTTCCATAATCTCTCTCGTCCTCTTCTCACTCTCAAGTTCTTTCACTGCCTTAACAAGAGACGCTTTTGTCTCTGCCAGTTCTTTCCCGAGTTTCTTGTTCAAGCTTTCCAACCTTCTTCTCAGTTTCCTCTCTACCTCAAGTTCTCCTGCAACAGACTCAATGGCAGCCTCAACAACTTTGTGCTCCTTGCTTTTCCAAGCTGCCTTTTCTTCAGCAAAACACTTCATGAGGTAGTTGATCTCATTGTGGTCTGACCGTTGTTCTTGGATAAGCTGATTGACCTGCAAACGAGCCCTCTCCAGCTCAGCATGCAAGGCTGAGATAAGGGACATGCTTGACGAAGGTCGATCTTCATTACCCCATATGCGGTTGATGATTTTCAGTAGCTCTTTAGACGTGGTCAAAGCATTACTAACATCCTTCAAACGTGTCTTGACTCCAACAGTGGAAGCAGTAGGAGTCTGGGCTCGAGATCTAGTCTCTACCTGTATCAACAAAAATGTAAGAGAAAAATAATATCATTGATACAAATCATGAATTTGAAATTCCTAAAAACAATCGTCTGATAGAAATCAATTAAAAAATGAAGATTATGATAACTTCAAATGAGCAAGGGGAAAGCAAATTCCTTTCTAAGAACTGAGTATATCATTGACTCAATGTACCTCCATTAAGCTGCCATTGCCAAGAGAATCCAACATTCCAGCATGGTGATCTGTGAGCCTGAGTCTCTGTGAAATGGACGACGCCCTTCGGTGGTAGCTGCCCGTTCCGGATCGATCCATCCTCTACAAAATGAAGATGTGTATTATGAAAAAATAATGGTCAATCACTCAATCTCCACCAATGCCTAATTGATAGTGACAGGTCTAAAGAATCCAAATTCAGCAAAATGACTATCTATCTAACAACAAGATCAATTTCTCAAAAAACACTAAGCTAAGCCCAACACACAACACAAAAAACAATCACAAAAAACAAAGTACATTTTCCATCAGATTCCCGCAAATTCTCAGCAACCAAACAAAACTCGAAACAAGAGATAAACCCACCTCGGAAACGGGACTGTGGGACGGATCGGAGAGATGGGGAGGCAGAGAATGTACGGACCTAGAGATCCTCTCCCTCTCTCTGGCTTTACTAATCTCCTTCCTGAGCCTCCTCTCGTCGGAGCTTTCCTCCTTCACTCTCGGACTCGGAGATGGCATCTCGTTCATTTCCCAGAGCGTGGCCGCGAGCTTCCTCGCCGACACCGGCGGATGATGAGGCGGCTGCTGCAGCTTGGACTTGACGACGCCGTTTTGGGACGATTTGGGGGTCGAATCCATGGCGCGCAATGCAGACGCGGAGGGAGACCTGGAGGAGCTCATGAGCTTCCACGTGGGCACGGGCGTACTGGATACTACTCCTCCGCCCCGCTTGCCGACCAGTATGGCCCTCTTGAACCTGTAGTTCTGGATGATCGACGACGACGACGAAGCCGACGAGGAACAGCCTCGCTTTCTGATTTTTCCAGGGATCATCATTAAGTCCATGCTCAGGTTGCTGTTGTTGTTGTTGTTCTGCCTTGGCATTATCAATTTCTGGAAAAACAGGACCTGCTAGATTTGTTGTCTTAGGAGCTGAAACTGAAACGCACCGTTTTCTGGTTCATGGTAGTGAAACCCTAACCCCAACCCTAAGAAAAAATGTGAGAGACAGAGAGCTTTTGATGGCTCCCACTACTCCTTCTTCTAGATTTAATCAGAGCACAGACTGTAAGCTTGTGCAGTAAGGGGGGGGGGGCTAAAGAGGAATGGGAAGCTGGAAGCTTGGAATGAGGAATGATTCTCTGCAGTCGAGATCAGGTGAGCCTGAGATCGCGTCGGCAATTGATTCGGTGCCGTTGATTTTGCTTTGTTTTTTTTTTTCTTCGTTTTGATGTTTTGACCAAGCCTGTGGTTGTGGACGTGGTCAGCACTTGAACTTTATGTACGAATCGAGACAGCAGTTATCCCCATCTTTTAAAATTTGAAGAGTACAGTATTAGGCTATTAGCGAAAATTTGGTGGATTTTTGGATTTTGATACCAAATAAAGTTTAAATTAAAAAATAAAAAATTCAAGAAGTACTTTTCAATTGAAAAGTTTAGAGTATATTTGGCACTGCTTTTAAAATTGACAAAAATATTTTTAGATTAATAAAAACATTTTTTATTGCGTTTGACATAAATAAATAAAAATACTTATGAATTATAAAAGTCTTTTTAAGTGGTTTTTTAATAAGCATCTAACAGGTGCTTTATTAAGAAACGCTTTCAAGTGCTTTTGTAAGAAACACTTGAAATTTGTATAAAAATTTGTACGTACTTATGAACATGAGCATTTCCAGCAAAAGTGCTACTGATTATAAACGCTTCCAAGAAACTGGATGCTCTCATCTACCACGTTGGACTTGACCAAATTGTTCTTTAGATTATATGAGAATATGAGATTAGATTATTATTTTGGACTAGGTGAGATGGAATACCGAATTGTTAAGAGCATTATCCCTTACGCTTAATTGCAACAGAAGTTCACTTACTCTTCAAAATAATTTAATGTGGTTTACAAATTAAATTTTATTGCAATTTGGTATACGAAAATAGGTCTAAACCGTCAACTTATGTTGAATGCCCGATTATTTGAGGGGTAATATTGTCCATTCACAGTATAATAATAGGTCAAAAAGGGTCAAAGCCCCTCCCAACCCTACTTTTGTCCTTCAAATAACCAAACATCCAACATGAGTTGACGGTTTGGACTTAAATGGGCGCTTCAAACATTTTATAAACAAAATTAAACAAAATTTAATTTGTGGACCACAATGAGATTTTGAGAAAAATAGATGGACTTCTAGTGCAATTAAGCCTTTTCCATATTTTATTTTATTTTGCTCAAAGCCTTTCCCATATTTGGTGTGCTATGTATTATTTCTTTCATTTTGTATCTAGGAAGTGGATTAAAATTTGAAAACTCTCTAAATATTATGGAGAGAAATACCATTATATTATGGAGAGAAATACTATTAAACTAATAACTAGTTAGCACTCTTACAAAATTAATCATGTTTGGATGGATTCTTTTGGCTTTTGACTGGAAGATTGTTGCTTGGAATTGATTCCTTTCCCTTCAATTTTAGCATAATTATTGCAATTTTCAAGGCTGAATTTGACATGAAGCGTATGCAAACTTTATAATAATGACTCAAGTGGAATGATGTTAAATTGAGTGCGACTGAAATTTCACCTTAATTCTCTCAATTCACATTTCTTTTACCTTTTCTTTTAATGGGATCAATTAACTCCTTTAAGAAAAAATAAAAGTTTTATATACAATACTAACAAGAAAATTCCCAATTAAATCATAGGAGAACTTAAAAGTTTGCTAGTCAACTATATTGGGTCCCCCTCTTTTTTCAGAAGAATATATTGTTTAGGCATGAAGAAAGAAAAGCTTGGAATCCTTATCAATATTCCAGATTGGAGAAGTGAAGCATTGCTTTATAATTATAATTGGTTTGGGAGGTCTAATTTTAACATGATATCAGGTAAAAATCACACACATAAGGGTGTTTGAGAATAATACCCCACATCAGGAAAGTCTTGAGGACATTATCCCACATTTGTAAAGTAGAACATCTGTTGTGCACAGTTTCCTTACAACCTAGTTTTGTGAGGTTAAGTTCTATCCATGAATTTAAAGAATTTATCATAATTGTGCAAATTTTCTTGTTGAGCATTGTCTGCTTTTAGTTCATCTGTGGCTTTGAAATAGCAGGTGACTGATTTAAAACAATTGGAATCTTGGGCTAATGGGTTTGGTTTTTGTAACTTATTCAATGCTTTCGGTGAGAAGGTTTAATTTCAATAGTTGATCATTTATAGCCCACCAGGTTGCTGTTAAAATGTTTAATACATTGTATTTAAGATATATTCTTTTAACTCATAGGCCATTTAGTTAGCTCAGAGTGCAGTGCATTAGTATTTTAGTAAACCTCAAAGATTGGTAGTTGAAAATTACCAAGATATCTTAGCAGTCCAATTCATTTTGTACTCCCATTTGGTGTTGGTGAAAATCAGAGCCTTCATTCAGTTTTAATGTGGGTATAGGCTATTCTAAAGGCTAATACTGAAAGGACAATACTTCTCTCAATTTATGGAAGGAGGAATTCCTCAGTCTCCACGAATGTGGCACAACTTTAACTACAGCCATAGACATCTTAAAAAAAAAAAAAAAAAAAACCCATAACTCAAGGGAATGGGAATGGGAATAATTTCTATTCTTTTGTTTACTAACATTTGTGAATCATTCTCATTCTCATTTCTATATTTACTTAACTGATGTGGCACAACTTTAACTACAGCCATAGACATCTTTAAAGAAAAAAAACACCCATAACTCAAGGGAATGGAAATGGAAATGGGAGGAATGAGAATGATTTTCATTCTTGTGTTTATTAACATTTGAGAATCATTCTCATTCTCATTCTCATTGCTTTGGTTATTTAACAGTTGGCTCATTTCCTTATTTACTAAACTTGGAGAGGAAAGAGAATGCATGTGGGGCCTACCAAAATCAAGAATGAGATTCCTAATTTTGGGGGAATGAGATTCCTTATGGGGTCCGAAATGAGAGAGGGGGAATCAGAATGACATTTTCATGTCCAAAATGCCCCTACATTTTTTTAAGTAAAACCAAAAATATCTTTTATTTTATCATTTAAAATAAATAATATTCATCTTTTTGAATATTTATCATTTAAAAAATTGTGATTAATAAATAGTTGATAGAAATATAATGGATTAAAAAATTGTGAATATTAAATAGTTGATAGAAATAAATTGTAAAAAGTATTAAAATTGTAAATACAAATAGTTTGCAAATGGATTAATAAATACAAATATTAAAGTTGTAAAAAATATAATGGATTAATAAATAGTTGATAGAAATATAAATAGTAGTAAAATGAATATTTATCATTTAAAAAATTATGATTAATAAATAGCATCTAAAAAATATAATGGATGTTGTATAAGGGCATTTTAGTAATCAAATTTATCTTTATTCTGATTCCTACTAGTTGGTAAACACGTTTATGGAAATCAACTTTATTTTCATTCTCATTCCTAATGGTTAGTAAACATGTTAATGAGAATGACTGATTCCGATTATTGTTCATTCTGATTTATTCTCATTCTGATTTCTGCTTATTCTCATTCATGTTTATTCTGATTCCTATTCATTCCGATTCTTACTCATTTCAATTCCAGTTTAGTAAACATAGTCTTAAGTCTTAACCCAAATACTTTTTGTCGAGATAACTTTTACTTTAATTAAAATGTTATTTTATTTTATTTTGTATGATACCTCAGTTTAAAAATAATACTTTCACACTATCTTTATCTTTTACTCCTCCATTGTCCAATTTCTCAAGATGGTCATATTCTAGGTTTTTTTTTTTTTTTGGCTGAGGCTGGTCATATTTTAGACTTCTAGTTAAATAACACTCTTGCAAGAATCATGACCTCCAGTCCAAACCTACATTCTGGCCAAAACACTCTAACATGGGTAGAGATCTCTTGTCCCCTCTCACATATTTTGAAAAAAAAAAAAATTTAAGTAAAACAAGAATTACGAAAAGGCCCTCAAAATTTGTGAAAGGGGACAGGAAGGGACATGAGATTTAGAGACAAGAGATCTCTACCCCTCTTCCCTTGTCCATCAGTCTAACTAAAGTATCATAAAAAATAAAATAAAAAAATTGGCCAAGAACAAAATTAGCCACCAACTATTGGGTATATTTCAATTGGGTCCATGAACAACAAAATCTTTCAATCGTATCCATGAACTAATATCTAAATTGAAAAATTGACTTATGTAAAATGCACTGTTTTGTTTAGGGGTTAAATGCCAACGTGACCAATCATAAAGTAGCTTGTTTAATGATGTGGCGCTAGTGCCACGCCTCGTCCTGCCCAATCTCTGACACGTGTCCGCCTACCTCTTTACACGGACTCACCACTCACTCCCCTTTCCCACCTAAAGTATATTTCTCACATAATGATTTCGAAATATAGTTGTGATTTGTGAATTTGAATCTCTTCCATTAACTATGCGAGAAAGGGGAGTGAGTGACGGGCCCGTATCAAGAGATAGGCGGACATGTGTCGGAGATTGGGCGGGACAAGGTGTGGAACTAATGTCACGTCATTAAACATACAACATCATGATATGTCACAGTAGCAATTAACTCCCAACTCTAACGGTGCATCTAACATAAGCCAATTTTTCAACTTAGATATTAATTTATAGACACATTTGAAAGATTTTATTATTCGTGAAATTAGTTGAGATATCCCCAATAGTTGGTGGGTAATTTTGTACTTGAGCCAAAAAGATTTTAACTAAGGTAAAAGTTAACTCAACAAAAAGTATTTGGGTTAAGAGTTATTGGGCTTTTAAAAAAAAAAAGAATGTGTGTAGTTGTGGTTGTGGTTGTGACACATTAGTGAGAATTAGGGAATTCCTCCTACCATGGATTGAGGGAAGTATTGTCCATACTAAAATAACTGTGGGGTAGCCATTTTGTATTAATTTTTGTAGAGCCTTAATTTGGATTCTATATGTCAATGCTACAAATAGTAAATACAGACTTTTATGTATAGGGCCTGATTGTCCTACCCTTTTCTGGTTCTTCAAACTGGGTAGATTTCTAGACTAGTGCTATTTAAAGCTGTGTTCAAGAAAGATGTTGATCATAGCCATGTAATTGTATAATTTGTATGGGTTATGAACTATGAGATATATTATGGTTTGGTGGAGTAGCTAGTCATGGACCAAATCATTAACTACAAAACATTAGGTTCTCACAAGACTGGTGTAGTAGTGATGGAGTTGGATGTGTTGGAGTAAAGATCAACCCAAAAATTGGCACTAAACCACCCTGCCAATTTTTGAAAGAACATAACATTATGGAACTCTTTGTAACTCCAATATCACTTTCAAAAAGCAATGCACATTTTGAGACACAATGGAAGGCATCAAGGAAAAAGTCATAGCATAATGGGGAACCCTTTCTATATATACCAATGAACTAGAGCTTCCATTTTGTGGTAACCTAGGGAGGTACCAATTGAGGGAGGAATAACTGGTTCCAATTGAATTTAGGATAAGCAATCCACAATCACTGAGAAATGGACAAGTGAATTTATAACAGCCATTTAATACTAGTGTGTTTCTTTTTCCTTTTGATTTTATGCAAATAAGAATGTCATTATTAATAATTTAATAATGAGTCAAGTTGCCAATTTTTCCAATTTTGACATGGCATTGAATTATGCAAGAACATATCCCCTGTGTTTCTCTCTTAATGTTTTTTCTTTCTTCAAAATTTAAATTTTAGTTTTTTTTTTTTTTTGGTTACATTGAAAATGGAGTGAATCCTTAACCTATTTTAATCATAACTTATTTATCCACATTTCTTTTCCACTTGGACCGAACCCAAAAACTTTCACGGACATTCTTTGGATGAGGAACTTACAAACTACACAACAACCCCAACACCTCTACACCAACCCAAACCCCATGAATCAAAATTGGCAAATTAAAGACTAATCTACCACAGCAGGTAACCCCATCTCCCTGAGGTATATGTGCTTTAATTCTCTGCTCACCACTCTATTTTCCCTTTAATATTTTTATGTCTCATTTTCAACAAACCAATAGTCAAAAAGTCCAACAAAAGGTGATCAACCTTTTGTCTATGACAGCCCATCTCCCTTGGCCTATTCTATAGAACTAGTACACTTTGGAAATATCTCTCTCTCTCTCTCTCTCTCTCTCTCTCTCTCTCTCTCTCTCGGATTTGCCAAGGCCGGCCTCTCCCATTAGTCCACCCTCGAAAATTCTCTCTGCAGAAACACAGAAAGCCAATGAAGATAACAAAATTTGGGTACTCTCCATTTCTCTGGTTTTCCTTCCTCTGTTTTCTGCAGTACTCTTCTGTTATCTCCTTTGCCAAAACCGCACCAACTGCTAGGTTCCCATCTTCACTCATCACCCCAGAAAAGCTTTCCCTTTCTACTCAAACCAAACTTTACAGAACCAAATATTTCACCCAAATACTTGACCATTTCAATTACAATCCCAAGAGCTACCAAACTTTTCAGCAAAGGTATTTGATCAATGATACATACTGGGGAGGCCCCAAGAACAATGCTCCAATCTTTGTCTACACAGGCAATGAAGGAAACATAGAATGGTTTGCTCAGAACACTGGCTTTCTGTATGAGACTGCACCCCATTTCAAAGCCCTCATCGTTTTCATTGAGGTAATTAATAATTTTTATTCATTTCAAATTGGAAAAGCAGGTTCTTCTGTATAAATTAATTTTGTTTCCTGTTCTTATGCAAATTACATTTAAGTGAAAATGTTGTTTTCTGACATATGTTATGCTGTTAGAGGTACGATTGGTTTGAATCATTGATTAGCTACAATCATATTTGAAACGTGCCGTCTTAATTTATAATTTAATAACATAACATACCAGACTCTGTGAAAAAACCGACCCCATTAAACATATGTATAACATGATCAATTGCAGCATAGGTTCTATGGCAAATCTATACCTTTTGGGGGCAACAAGAGTGTGGCTTATAGCAATTCAACTATGCTTGGATATCTGAGCTCCACACAGGCATTGGCAGATTATGCAACTTTAATCACAGATTTGAAGAAAAATTTGACAGCAATTGACTCTCCGGTGGTGGTCTTTGGAGGCTCCTATGGAGGAAGTATGAGAGTATTAATAATGTCATTAATTATCAATTATGATCTTCTAAACTAATTTCTTTACTATTTTAGTAATATTGGAATCTTTTTCTTGTCCCGATACGTACATAATTTACAATTGAACAGCTGGTTTGGACTTCTTGATTTTTATTTGTGACTTGAGACTTGTGAGTGATGAAATACGTTTAAATATATGCAGTGCTGGCAGCATGGTTTAGGTTGAAGTATCCGCACGTTACAATTGGAGCTTTGGCATCATCTTCTCCCATCCTCAATTTCGAGAATATAACGTCTCCTTATAGCTTCAACAACATCGTTACTCAAGACTTTAGGGTACTCTCTCTCTCTCTCTCTCTCTCTCTTCATATATATACATAGCCGTTCTCGTAATAGATAATTTCACAATAAAAGTATCTTATGTTATTAATTAAACAATGAATTTAGATCATTTTTTTGATATATAACACTACGATATTCATGGAAAAAAAAAAAACACTCCCAAGATCTAAAGTTTAATTTTTTATCCACATGCGCCCATTATCACATTAGTATTGGACCATATATAATAGTGTATAAGGGTCACATATACACTATAGGTCACATAAATACTAATGTGGTTGGTGGTCTAATAATAATGTGATAATGCATGTACCACGCATACACACATATATATATATTGTAGAGAGAAATTAAACAATGTTAATGAGTTGCTATTAAAGTCTACATATTAAACACTTATAATTATAATAATAACTCTTTCTGAATAACTATTTTATCTATTTTATTCTTTGCATGTGAATTAGAGTGAGAGTGAAAATTGCTACAAGGTGATCAAAGGCTCATGGCAACAGATCGAAAACACAGCAAACCAACCTGGGGGACTTGAGCTACTCCGAAAATCATTTAAAATATGCAAGTACGTACAACCACAACTCATATAATAAAGTTATTTATACCATCTTTACTTATTAGTTCTTGTATCTTCTTTAAATATATGCTATTCATTTTTATTGAATAAAACATAATCAGTTGAGATAATACAAGTAACAATATTCATATATTGCAGAAGATATATATTTCTTAATCCGAACCCTTCATTTTCTGACACCCACTTCAAAGATAATCATTACAAAAAATCTACCAAATCGAAAATTATTTGGTCATATTTAATGTGATTAAATAAATAGATTAACATTATTTTTTATAAAGTATATAAATAGTTGTTATTATAATCAAATTACTAAATAACTTCTGAGTTTTGAAATTTTTTACAAATATGATCTTTGTAGTGGGGCCTTAATGAACGATTTGGAGTATGAGATTATATCATGTGGTTGTTCCAAAATGATGGTTACCTTCATATTAACTTGCTAACCAAGTAACTAGTTAGATTTATAGTATTTATATATATATCTTTATGTTAAAAATTAATTCTTAAAATTTGTTTTATTTGTTTCAGAAATTATATTAGTGAAAGTTATCTTGAAGGTTGGCTGTCTACAGCATTTGTTTACACGGCAATGACGGATTATCCTACTCCCTCAGATTTCTTAAGTCCCTTGCCAGCATATCCAGTGAAACAGGTTAAAGACCAAAAAACAAAAAACTATTTTTTCCTTTTCAATTTGGGTTCATGGAGGGGTATGATAGTAATTTTGATATCATGATATAGAAAATCTGACTGTATCGATGGCGCAGATGTGCAAGGCGATAGATGATCCAACGACTGGGAATGACACATTCGCGAAGTTGTATGGTGCAGCTAATGTCTACTATAATTATAGTGGCACCGCCACGTGTTTCGATCTTGATGATAACTCTGATCCTCACGATCTCGGAGGATGGTCTTGGCAGGTAGGGGAACATTCCTCCTCTTTTCTCTAAATTCCTCACTTCTATTTTATTTATTTTTAAAGAAAAAATTTATGTACACAAATAGAAAACGCACATGAGTAAATTCCCCCACCATTTACCAAAAAAAACAACTCCATAAGCATTCTGTAGATGCCCAATGCTCGTGGTGATTATGTCCTTTAATTAGCATTGCATTGTTGTTGTTGATCAAGAAAAAGTCTTGTATAGAACATGTCCTATATGACCTCGTCTAGGATTCACTCATATTTGTTGTGGCGATTGTATAGGACCTGCCCCACAGAAGACGTTGGCCTTAGTAGGAGCACAATCACTTTCGGAATTATTTGAGTTCTTGGGATTATTCTAAATAGTGAGAGTTAGTAGAATAATTAGATTATGATTAAGATACGTTCAAGATTCAATTTTTATCCGATGTAACAAAAAAAAACTTATGACTCATTTTATTAAGAGTTTTGCTTGAGCAAGGAGACACTGAATATTAGGCGTTGAGTCTTCAACATATCTCATTAATTTTATAAGGAAAAGAAATTACCATGCTATAAAGATAATTAAGGAACAATCAACAGAGAAAAATATGATCTTTTTGTAAAGGTGCATAGTTACAAGGAATCGATTATGAGCCCGATAAAAAGGAAAAACACTTTCGTGAGTTAGAATCAAAACATCTTCTCTAATAAAGAGAGCACATGGGAGCATCCAAGAAAAGCATGTTCTCACAATCAAAAGCTGAGCCTTAACAAAATTATTGATTATAAATAATCTTTATTCCTTTGGAGCCTAACAACTCAAACAGTCAAACCTATCTAGTATTCAGTTCCACCACAAGCTTCAATAGTTTTGGCTTAGGTGAAGGGCATGTTACCATTTTAATTACAGGGTTAAAATTGGAAGTTTAAGAAAAATAATTTTAGGGCATGGGTGTTCCAAACAACAAGTTTGGGTGTCCATAGAATTCAAAATAAAAACTGCATGTTCGGCTCAAGCCCACTGTAACAAATACAATATGCCTGCAGTCCATTGTCATCATCATCATCATCATCATAGTGTACTGAACTTTTGATTGGTTTTTTCTCGAAAAAAAAAGAACATTTGATGGGTTGGTCATATTCATGATTTCATGTCATGGGTTACCTCGCTTGGCTTAAAATTTGGTGCAGGCTTGTACAGAGATGATAATGCCAACAAGTGGAAATAATGAGCAAAGCATATTCCCAGCTTCTGAGTGGGAATACAAGTATAGAGCTTTGAACTGCAAACAGATGTTTGACATCGAACCTAGGCCCAATTGGATCACCACCGAATTTGGCGGCCATGTGAGGATCATCATTTCCAATCATTCTGTCAATTTTATAAGAATTTTCTGATTAATAAGTGTGTACAATATTCTTCTCATAATAACTGATTACATAATCAGTAAATAAAAAACTTATTGGAAAAAAGAATGCTATATACACTCATCGTGCAAGAATTTTTTGGAGATTGAATATGTAGTTTGGATTTTGAACATTGAATTTTGACATGTTTTCACAGGATATCCAGAGGGTTTTAAAAAGATTTGGAAGCAATATAATCTTCTTCAATGGCTTAAGAGACCCTTGGAGTGGTGGAGGGTAATGATCCATTTCTTTCTTAATTCTCACCAACATGGCTGAATGCTGAAGATGTATTCACCATTGGAAATTTTTTTTTGCTGTTTTTGTAGGGTGGTGAAGAATATATCCAAGAGTATAGTAGCCATTGTTGCAAAAGAAGGTTTATAGTTAAACAAATTGTTCCCAAACTAGCTTACATACAAAAATATGAAAGAAAATTAAGGAGAATATATGGTAACATATTTGTATTATTGGATTTTTACAGGTGCTCACCATGTAGATTTGAGGTTCCAAACCAATGAAGATCCAGAATGGCTCAAAGATGTGAGGAAACAAGAGGTCAAAATCATTGCACAGTGGATCTCAGATTATTACCATGACCTAGCTCAACTATCTTAATCATTTGATCGCAATTAACGGAGTAGTCCATTTGACATGATGATTGAGACCCAGAGAAGTATCAAATGTAAACAAAGGAAATACCGACACATTTTAGTATCCAAAATTCTGGAATTTGTTCCGATGTGTCTAACATTACTCTTTGAAGGAAAAAAAAAAAAAAAGACAATGAAGACAAAGCATAAGAAAGAGTTGTCAAAGCCAATAATGTAATAGAATTTGGGCATGCAGCATGTTCCAAAGGACCAAAACGGTTGCTTTTCGATCTGGGTCAGAACTCAGAATTTAATATCTGACAGGCCTGGGCCTAAATATTTATATATATGTTGGATACTGTTCTTGCCTTGGGCTGATCTACTGTACCATCTAGCAGGCCAGCAAGCAATGTAGCCAGTGCCACAGCCCACAAACTTAGTCCACATTTCAATATTCTAGCTGACAGGTCCTTAGATCCCACTAAATAATCAATAATATTAGATCCCACATTTGAATTATAAATAATGTGCCATTATAGGTGTTATTACTTATTGCTTAACTTATGTTGAAATAAATAAGTTTTAAAGTGGGCTATATATGAATCAATAAAAATATTATCACATTATTTGGAATACAAATTTGAGATTTTCAGCATTATTCCTAAATAATATACAACATATCACTATTCACTACCAACTAGTTCTCATAATGTACATATGACCGGTTCTACTACATAACAATAAGTCTTATATACATGTGAAAAGGGATGAGATCACATGTAACGGTGACATACTTCACCATTTTTATTCTTCAAAAACAGGAGCCACTAATATCCAAAAAACATAACACAATTTTGGTTAGGTATTAATTAATGATGACATATATTCCATTTAAGTTTGGTATTCTCAAATAGCTAGCCTCTTGAATCAATTAGTCCAACTTGCATATTAATTTTTAGCTAGCTGCCTAACTAAGAGTAGGATGCTAATTCAGTGCATACAAACTGTTGGAACATTAGGAGGCATGTCTGATTTACAAAGCATATATATACTGATTGTGGATAAGTGATATTGATAGACGTGGTCCCCTTGAGTTAGCTATAGCTTACTTTATCCAAAGTTAGGCAAGGATTAAGAAAGGTCGGTTCATTATTCAACATTTGGCAGAGTGGGTTTTCCATTTGATAGTGAAAATTAAACTGCATGTACATACATGTCAAAGTCATCCATATTGATATTAATTGTATCTATAGTTAAGTAATTGGATATCCCACCCAAAACTAATTAAAAATAAGTAAAGAGGTCCAACATTTTACAAACTACTATAACACTATGCAACGAAATGTCACTCTCGATATATGTGAGGTTTTTCTCTCAATACAGACTTTATAGCACAAGAAATATATCAAAATGAAATACATACAAGCTAGTTACTGTACTTAAGGTTGTGTAACGCATGCTAGCTGCTGTACGTGCTGCAACATTGCAAAATCTGCAATGCCATTCCACTGTAAGGCAATATTGACAGTCTCTTTAACAAAAGTACGTTCATCTTTCCTGAATTCCTTGTCAATTGAATTGAAGGTCGAGGCCTGTAGGGATCATATATACAATATGCATATTCCATTATTCCTCTATCTGCAACATTATGTATAGGGTACCCTACATGTTGTTCATGGTCCCGCACCTAGCTATCCAAAATTAACCACCAGGTCCAGGTCCACAGCACACAACCCTACACGTTAAAATTTACAGTAAGTTGTAAGTTCTCCACAGCATGATCAGAGAAGCCACGTGTCAGTGACCCAATTGCATGCATCACCATGTTTTTTACTCCTCTGCTGCTGCTGCTGCTCTTTGATTTCTTATTGCTCACTTTCACAAACATAAAGAAAGCATGCAGATCAGATCTGTGTATTATGTAAATGAAGTGTGCACCCACCAACAGGCACCAGCCAGCAGGCAAAAACGGTGGGATGGAATATCAAATATGGACCGTGAAGGACAATATTAAAGCAGAGATAAAAAGTTGGGTTTGAGTTTGGGTTCATTGGACCTGTGGGGCCCACCGGGCCCACTTCACTAAAGAAAGGAAAAAAAATAGAGGGAGGCTATTCACACCACCCTAATCCACTAAGTTGACCACCCCACTTAAATTTTTACCCCTTTGTGCCCATTTTGCCCCTGCATTAAAAAAAAAAAAATCATTTCTCCAATTTTGGCCGGCCACCCCTTCCCGCCGCCGCGGAGCTTCACGACGTCGATTAGCCGCGCATGGTGGTCGAATGAACAAGGGAAGACCATGGTTGGACTCGCCGTGACCTGGGGAACAAAACCCAAGTGGTCCGGCGTCTCAACTCCGCCGNTTTTTTTTTTTAAGCAGGGGCAAAATGGGCACAAAGGGGTAAAAATTTAAGTGGGGTGGTCAACTTAGTGGATTAGGGTGGTGTGAATAGCCCCCCAAAATATTGATCTTGTGGGCCCAACATAGCATGAGATGGACTGGAGATGGACTGATGGAGCGAGCCATTTAGGGCCAGGCCAGACCACCAGAATTTTGGGAGACGTGGCCTCTCCCATATAGTTTTAGATCCCACAATTGTTTAGTGTTTTCTCAAAGTCTATGTAAACTCAGCCTGTGGCTGTGAATGAGTAGACATTGCTAGCTAACACATAATATACCTTTGGAAATTGCGACAATATTAATTGTCTCTGTTTTTTAATGAATTTATTTCTAAAAATTATTAATTCAATTTTGTTTGGCTTGGCTGGCTAGTTGGCTAATTAGACTATATGGTTGCATTGGTGACTCTTATAGGCTTCCAGATACAGATACATGTATATCATTATATGCTTGTTTGAGTACTTCTGTGTATTATTTAAGTAAAAGCCCACTAGAGAGAGAGAGAGAGAGAGAGAGAGAGAGAGAGAGAGAGAGAGAGAGAGAGAGAGAGAGAGGTGATGAGAAACTACTTGGGGAGATATATTTTAATTAATTGCAGGCCAACTTATAATTCTTGGGCAAATTCATTTTTTGTCTGATATGTCAGACCTTTCGCTGACTTCTAGTAGCATACCTTTCACCATATTGAATCATTTAAGCTAGCTGAAGCTCATGTGTCTTGTAAGTTGTAATTATAATTTCTCTTTTTAATTTCAGTGCTATATGATCATAACATATGTCAAAATAGTCTCTAATTCAATCCAGGTGGAACATTTTGCCCTCACCAAAAATGGGAAAATTTAATTCATCATTTCAGCAACAAACAAATGTATTTGTTTAATCGATCACTACATACGCATTACACAGCTATACGGATGAAAATTCAATGATTTTGAATTATTCTTCTTTTTTTGGCTGATTATATATAGAAAAAGGGTCATCAGGCCTTTTGACTGATACAATCCAATTTGTGATGCGCTCATATATTTTTTCATATAATATGTGCTAAATATTGGAACAGAGGCATTACCTGAGCCAATTTTTTTCATTATATATCTAGCTGAATATGTTGTATCCACTCCCTCCTTATTCATATATCCCTATCAAATTAAACCCGATTACCAAATCTCACCTGGAATTAATCATCAAATGTTGAACGAAAATATAATAAATTAATAATACTCTACATTGATTAATGCAGTCTAACTAATAAATTAGGTCTAAAAAATCGGCTCCATAAATTTGCAGGTGTGGACTGTTATCATTGTGTGTGGTCCATTACAAAGACATGCAATCTAGCTTCATGTGAGGACCAAGGTCCCCACTTTAGCTAGACAGCTGAGATAAAAAATTATATTATCATATATGAAATTAAATGTGGGGTATATATATAAGACCAACCCTTACCTTTTTTTTTTTTTTGGTCAAAACAAACCCTTACGTTACGACTTATGATTATGAGGAGGATCGAAAACTGTAATTTAACACTATCGATCCTTAATTCAAGAGGATATGCCATGTTTTACACCCTGGCCTCGGAACTCATTATAAAAGTCACATTAATACACATTAACAAAGCAATGCTCGATCATTAGTGCTGACTTGACGTATAATTTGATCACATTAATTAGCCACTCTCGTCTTAATTTGTAGGAGTTCTTTTGTTCAATCTATCTTTGTAATTTGTTGTTTGAACCCTTAATACATCCCAGTTCTATTCTGATAATTTTTAACTAAAACAAAAAATATTGAAGTATCATAAATCTTGATGAAGTTAAGGAATAAAATTAAGAAAACAAAAGTCCGTTTTATAGTTTCGATCCTTTCAAGCTAGTCTCATTCATTTTGATAATATTATTGCATGGCTGCATGCCTGCATAATGCATTGGGATTCCAAATATTCTAATATGCATATGCTAATAATGATAAGATTATTTTAAAAATGCTTATCATCAGAATAATAATTGAATAATGAATTATATATGCGCGCTTTCAAAAAGACTGGAGAAAATATCTGAACGTTGCCTCCACTTGGTGGATCCCAGATATTTGTTTGTTTAATATTGTATATTTCTGCCTGGCCAAAAAAAAAATTTAATATAGAAGGTGTTATAATTAGTTTACATGTTTCTTTACATTTGGCAAAAGGTGATTATTATATATACAAGTTGTTATAATTTAAAGAAATTAGGGGTGGAAAATGAAATAAGAGGAGCTATAATTCCAAGAAAAAAGCCAATGTTCCCCATAATTAGTCACAAAAATAAAAATAAAAACACTATACCAGAAAAGAAACATGCATGTTATATTAAACCTGATTAGAAAATTAAACATAATGCATGTCCTCAACATTAAGAATCTAATGTTCAAAAAGCATAACGTACAGGCGCCATGTCCAATGAATCAGCAATGCATGTAAATTGAATATATTATAATTAAGTCTCTCTCTAAACCATATGGTGTAATGTAGCTATGCAAATTGCGTATCAAGGTTTAAGATTACGATACATTGTTTGTGGCCTTGGGCATGTTTAGGTACGTGTTTCAGTGTTTGTGTTTGCCAGTTTGGACACTTCTATTGCTACATTGAACCTTTCATACATCTGAATTAAGCAGCAGCCACAATATTTCAATAAAATAATCACATACCAGCCATCATGCATTTTTTGGGCAACCGATCACACTTTTATCGGGTACAAGATTCTAAAATAACCTTTAATTATATATAGTTTATTCTAAGATGGGAGAAAATTTTGTGTGTAACGAAAGTAAGGGTATACCCGACTTCTTTACACTCACAATAAATATATACATAACTAGTATGCCGGCCAGGTGATTTGTAAGAGTAAAGGGCTATACCCATATTCACACAAGTTTTTCTCTTTTAATAGAGCACAAAATCTTAAAATAATCCTTGAAATACATATATAGAAGCCACTCATAGTTAGTAAATTCACGTTTTATACGCACACATACGTATTTTTGAACAAAACTTATGTTTTTTTGTATTTTTCAAAAGATATGAAAAAATGTGTATTTTAAATCCCGTATAATACACATATTATTCCCATATTACCACGTATTACTCTGTATTTTTACGTATTATTTGCTTTTTTCTTTTGAAAAAAATAAAAATAATACATCAATTTTAAAAAATAAAAAATATATATTATATCCAAAATTTTCAATTCCAAATAATACATGTGCGCATTTTGTACGTATTGTTGCCGTCCTGTATATTTCTAACTATGAAGCCACTATTAAACAAGTCTAGTTAATGCAATGCAATTATAACTTTTTTAAACTAAAATTTAACAGGCTCAGATAGAGTACAAGTGTACAACTATATTTAATTACTAAATTTATTCAAATATAGATTCATCGTGAACTTGTGAATAAATTTGATGACTTCAGCTAGCATTATTGTTTCAGAAACCCAAGTTTTTACCTGGTCAGATATCTCATTTTTCATTTCCTCAGGTAAAAAAGGGAGTGATAGACCCAAGAAATTGAATGCAAAAAGAAAGGCATGGACTTTAGTAGGGGCCGGGGGAAGTCTCATCAGCTCTCACGGATTGGTCTTCCAAAAACCAGGTGGTGTCTGGAGCGGGTTTTAATTTAATTTTAATTTTACTTGGGAATTGAAGAATTCTCAGAAATGGAAATATCAAATGCTGTCTTTATTATCATACAAAGTGTCAAAGACTACCTCCTTCCTCTTAACTTCCTCAAATATCTCTTTGGCCCGTCATGTTCCCTGCTGCTCTCTAAAAAGATAATTAAAACAATATATAAATTATATACAGATTTTTCCAGATTATATTGCGGAAGACTGAGAGTGAAGAGAGAGAGAGAGAGAGAGAGAGAGAGAGAGTTACATAATACATTACATGGCAGACTCACACCCACTAACACACACTGTGTCTGTTTGAGAGGTTTCTTTGTGGTCAAGTATTCCCGCACCTGGCCAAACAACATCTTTCACCAACCTATAAAAAGATTTCAGGGTGAGTGAGTGAGTCTCACACTCTCACTTAACCAATTTTCTCTTTTGCTTTTTTCCTTATTAATTTGATGATGTCATTATTGTCCTCTCAAAATATCCCAATATGTGATTTCAGATTTTTTTTTTCTTTTTCTGAGCTTCACTATATAATTATTTGGAATTCAACACTCACCTAACAATTGGGGTCATTTAGATCCTTAATATGGGGTGGTCTTTAATTAATAATTATTTATTTAGTTTGACCCATAATTAGGTATTGTCTCTATTGACCGTTTTCTAGTTTATCACTTCCAGGTGGGCAATCAATTGAATAGGATGGGATCAGTTGTCAACCTATTGGTGAGTATGATGTAGAGAAATTTTGTATGTGACGGTAATATTTCATGACAATCAATTAAATAGTATAAGTTTAGCAGTTTATTTAAGTCTCAATGCTTTTGAAATTTTAATATATCTCGTGTCTAAATATGTGTCTAGAGCGTTATCTAATATTTAGGGCCCGTTTGACACTATTTTTTAGAAACACTTTTATTTAGTAGCGCTTTTATCAGAAGCACATATAAATTTTTATAAAACTTCTAAATTATTCATGCAAAAGCACTTTTAAGTACTTTTTGAGAAAGCACTTTTAAGTGCTTTTTGAGAAAGCACTTGTCAGGTGCTTTTCAAAAAATTCTTTAAAAACGCTTTTATAACTTAGAAACACTCCTAATTATTTTTGTCAACGCTACTAAAAGCGCTTTTACTAATTTGAAAGTATTTTTGACAATTTTAAAAATAGTGTTAAACGACCCCTTACATACATATAATTCATTTTGCCGATTTCCTTTTTCGTGTATTGGATGAGATCTGATTTATCAACTATCCTAACAGTAACTCTTTTCCTTACTATTAGGCTAGCCCTGATGACTTATTTTGCAACTTACATGCAATAACAACGAACAAAATGGTCTCACCATTAATTACATAATTCTTTTTTAACTTGGGATTATAGTTACAAATTTATTATATGTAAGTCCACCAAACAGTTTTATTATATGTACAACTAAATCTAGCAACACGTTGCGGGTTGGTGCCAGGTTGTGTTCATATTGTGTGAAAAATGACTCAACTCAAACACAACTCGTTAAACTAACGGGTGGAAAAATGCCAACATAAACACGACACAAAAAATAACTTGTGAACATAACACGGCTCTATTCACATGAGTCTTCACAATTTTAACACGACACGATAAGTCTCAACCTGAACATGAAATTTTATGCAAAATCGTATTGGGTTAATGGCTCATGTAATTTTCCAAGTTTATGTACAACATTAATTAGGGTTACACGAATAAAAAATGTGTTAACATGATATGCGATTAGGACCGTGGTATTGAAGACAATGACTTGTCCAGTCATTATATATATATATATATGATTTATTGATTGAGACGAATTGCATGGTACTCCTTATGATAGGGGAATGAGTATGGAGAGTAAGGAAAGGACACACAAAAAATTAGTGTTGTTGGTATTACAGAATGAAGATAACACATCCAACAACCTTTATTGTGTGTGTGTTCCCACATGTAGTACGTGTATATACTACTTAAAATTAAAACTAAAACAACTAATAATCCAACACCCTTTTTGTGGGGGGATGAAAATGGTGTCGGAATCTACCTGGAAATTAATTGAGGTGGGTTTTGTCCGAGTCTCAAAGAAAAGACACAATCCAATTATAAAGATAATAGGGCATGGAATATAAAATTGAAATTGGGGTGAAAGAATACACCCATAGAGACAGAGCTAGGCAGAGACCAAGAGAGAGAGAGAGAGACCCAGTTAGTGTGTTTTGTCATGAGAATTAATATGAGGGAGAGAGAGAGATGTGAGTGTGAGGGAACGATTGAAACACGAGTACTAGTGTCCCGAAAGGAGTGTCTTGATCTCCAATTGGACAAATCTTATCTCATCCCTCTGCTTAATGCTTATTGGAAAGGGAACGGATCTGTGGATTTTTTCACACGTCCAATCCCTATTTTAAAAACCAAGGAATGGCCAACGCACCAATAATGCATGCCGTCATGCACGTGATCTAAATCACTATATATTCTTCCCCGTTTCCATACATATACATATCTATCTTAAAACTTGGACACCATTTAGCCTTTTATCTCAAAAAAAACATAAACAAAATCACCACACACCAAAATTCACCAATATGAAGTACCAAAAGTATTTTTCACAACCTTTCTTACCATTGCCCAATGCCCATTGAATCCTAATCAAAGTTGTTGCACATGCATCCATAATTTATCATAATTGTCATATATGCGTGGATGATTATCATTGTTGATATAGATAAATTTTAATTAATTGTTGATTTATATGAATTTCACGTATTTTAATTAAAGGCCGTGAAGTACTAAAAACAAACCTTTCGTATGCTTTATAAGGAAAAAGAAAGAAAGCAAACTTATTTTAGTTAAATTGGGTTCCTATGGCTTTATTACAAGTGAACTATATATCTAGCTTGTTTTAAAAACTTTAATTAGAGCTTGGTATGGTTGGGAAAATGTATCCCATGTACATGTGCTCATAGCAGTGAGGGAGTGCAAAACCAGGTGCTTTGGCAATGTAGTAGTAACATGGGGTGTTCGGTGTTCCATGACAAAATAGTTTTTATACAAATAGTTCATCCCAAGAGCTATCTCTGATCTTCTTCTTTCTCAAGATTCATCAAGGTACATGTTCTGTCCAATTCAGCAAATATCACTACTCTTTAATTCATTTCTTATATATATATATATATATATATCTCCCGGCCCACATTATTTTTCAGAACAAAAGCTATTCAATTCCTTGCTCAAAATCCCAATAAAACCCACATACAAGGTAGTAGTGTGTGTATATATATATATATATATGAAATTTACACTGAAAATAATGATTGAATTTTTTCATCACGCAAAACCTTAAAGTNTCTCTCTCTCTCTCTCTCTTGTTGTCGTATCTTGGTAGCTCCATCAAATAGTTGTCACAGTTTTTACCGAAAAAAAAAAAAATAGTTGTCACGGTTCTCACATCAAACCCAACCCATAATCAGCAGCACGCCTAGCAAGCTAACTAGCTATCAATCTCCCTTGCCTGGCTTCCCCCACAGTCTCCATATATTCATCACACCTAGACATCATCTCTCCCTCTCTCTCTCTGCAAAATGTCCATAAACCACTTCTCCTCAGACCATCCTGCAGAAACACAGTGGTGGACTGGTGCTGCTCAACAAGAAGAGGGGCATTTCGGTCACTCCCAATTCTATAACAACCAGCAGCACAGTTACCAAGCCTGGCTTAACTCCCACCCCCAACAACAACACCAACAAGCTTCTGCCTCTGCCTCTTCCATGTCCGCCTTCCAAACCCCCACCCTCAATTTCAACCTCAACCACCACCATGATCAAAACGCCAACAACGAACCCGAGGAGGAGGATCTCGACGCCGACGCCGACTACGACAAGGAGCCGATGTTCGAGAAACCGCTCACGCCCAGCGACGTCGGGAAGCTGAACCGCCTGGTGATTCCGAAGCAGCACGCCGAGAAGTACTTCCCGCTCGGCGGCGGAGGCGGCGGCGACTCGGCCGGAGAAAAAGGCCTGCTGCTGAGTTTCGAGGACGAGTCGGGCAAGTGCTGGCGGTTCCGCTACTCCTACTGGAACAGCAGCCAGAGCTACGTCCTCACCAAGGGCTGGAGCCGCTACGTCAAGGAGAAGCGCCTCGACGCCGGCGACGTCGTTCTGTTCGAGCGCCGCCGCACCAACAGCGACCGCCTCTTCATTGGCTGGAGGCGCCGCAGTCAGGCGCAAGATAGCGGCGGCGGTGCTTCTGCCGCCGCGCAGGTTAGCGGCGGTGGCGTTGTAGAAAGTGGTGGTAGTAGCAGTATAACTCGGGTTGGCGGGAGCGGGGCTGGGGCGGGTTGGACGAGGATGTTCTATTCTGCGCACCCTTCTTATCCTGCGCACCAATACCAACATAGCGTGCCATACCCACCTGACTCTCTCCATGCAGAAGGTAATGTAGTCTACATTCATTGCTCACGTTTTTAACCCCATCTCTTACTCCCTCTGTTTTAATCTGTTTTTACTTACGCACATTAAAAGTGCGTGAAAAACACCTTCCTATTAGTTTGGAGGAATGTGCTTTCCAATAAAATAAATAATTTTTAATCCCGGATCTTAATTTTGTGATATTTATGTTGCCCAATTTCAATATTTTTTATATGCATTTTGGTAGCTTCACTCAAATTTAAATGGTAGCCCAAATGCCCAGAATGTCATTGCCTTAAATTTTGTCTCTGCTAATTAATTAAGCAGCTATATATATAAGTGGGCAAATTGTGGCATTAATCTAATTACATGCACGTAATTAATGGAATGTATTACTAGTGCAGGGTCGTCTGTTCATCAGAATCATCAAACGACGACGTCGGGAGGGAGCTCCTCGAAGATACTGAGGCTTTTTGGGGTGAACTTGGAGTGCCAGCAGGCAGTTGATCATGAGTCCGAACCATCCACACCAGACGGCTCGTCGTCTTTGTCAAGCGGCCAGGGTCCAACCCAGCAACAGTTGTACCACAGGGTATGCCAACTATCATTATCTTAAATCATTAATTATTATTTATATACATATATATATATATGTGCCATTTTGTTTCCTCTAATCAGACAGATTAATATGAGACCAAGAGAAATGCTAGCTAGTGTTAGCATTAGCGACTGATAGTCGTTGATTGGTTTGACTTTTATCAAGAGTTTTATATCTATCAACGATTCAGAACCCCTGACGTACGGTGTAGGGGCAATCTATAGTAGCAAAACCACACTAGAGTTGAAAGTTAATTAATGAAAAAGCTGGTAAGCATGCATCTAGCTGGTTGGATTTAAGTCAACAAATATATTTGGACAGTTTCGATAAAAATGACAACTTTTGAGGCTACAATTGAGCCAAATTAGAGAGTGATGGACCAAAACCCAACTTTACCCAATGAAGGTCAGTATTGGCCTGAGTTCATTTCAATAATGCATAAAAATACACCACCACCGCAAAAGCATGAGATCGAGCAGCTTTTGTGGACTGGTCTCTCATTATCCCATATTTGAACCAAATTTGATTTTTTTTTTTTTTTTCCCCTGGTTATATATGTTATGAGCCTTATATGAATATAGCTGTTAGGTCATATATGTGGAATATTTTAGGTATCGACTCTCTCTTTAAGGCGGTCATGTGGACTATTTGCATATATATAGATATATATATAGCTGCCATATCTGAACTTTCCCTAGTCGTTAAAGTTTTTTTTTTCTTTCTTTCTTTCAAATTTTCAATGGTTCACAGTTCACACTTCGTCCTGCTGCTAATATGTTAGAACATCAAACAACTCAGTGCCATATAAGTAATGTTTTTTTATTTGATAATCTGATAATTAAGTTATATGACAGACTGTTGATGATTGATATAATATATAATTATGTTCACAGTCGAATATATAGTATAACATGTGCTACAGTGTTAGTAGCAATTATTTAAGCTGTCCAAAATTAATTGATGGTCAAGTAGAGAACAGTATTATTGCTACTTTGTAGGCATGTAGGTCAAGTAGTGGCGTTAATGGTATTTGATAGGGGGGTCTTTCAGAAACCTATAAAAAGAAAAAAGATAGAAAGGGAAAAAAAAAACCAAAGCACTGATTTTCACAATGTAATTGATTTTGTGATTGCAACAGGATATCACTTTCTCCTCCTCCCGAGATGTCAACCCAATGAGAAATCGCCGAGGATGATAAAAAGATCTCTGTGGATGTGACGTCCCTTGATTGACTTCAATTTATATTCTAACCCACTTGGAGAAAAATCTACATCAGAAGAGAAAATATTCAGAACCCAGAAAAAAAAAAAAGAAAAAAAAAGAAGAAGGGTATATATATATATATATATATATATTAAAAAAAGAGAAAAATCCCAGATTTTCAGGCCAAGTTTGGGCAAGGCAGGGGGTGAAGGGAACCAAAAGGAAGGTCAAGGTGGAGAGGAGGTGGTGGGGAGGAAAGGGAGCGCTTGCTAGCTAGCTGCAGGTAGCTTAGGGGGGTGGGGTGGGGTCCACATGGAGGTGACGTCAGCCATATTATATCCATGGCAAATGGGTTGTTGAAAATTGATCAGCTGGAGTGAATTGATGAAGAATCTATTTAATTACTACACACTGTTGAGATTCTGTAAGAAGATTTTTCATAGAGGATCATGATCATAATAATGGAAGGGTATGGTGGTGGTGGTGGACTGGTGGTGATGGGTGGCATTAGTGGGTTTTGGGTGTGGGTGGGTGGACTTGAATAGATGGGTGACAGACAACCTGCAGCAGCTCAGTCTTGTACTAAGTACTTCTTCATCACTAATTAACTAGCTAAATACCACACACCAAGTACTAGCTAGCTCCTTCTGTCTAATTTCTTAAGAGTTTTATTTCATATTTTCATTCTAATATTCTCTCCCTTTTTAGTAGCTAATCAATCAATTAAGCTGGTTTTGATGCTCTGGTACTAGCATTCATTTATTTGCATAGTGTTTGACAAGTTTGACAAATTTTATTTATTGGAATTTGCTTCTGTGTAGTTGATATCAGAAAGAAAAGTCTTCTGAATGAATAGTATTGATCTGTCCAATTCCATGTATATCCATATATGGTCTCATATTCTCTTAATGATGATAATGATTTGATGACACAAATAATCAAAGATGTGGAAAAATAAAACTAGTGTTGGTTACTGCTTAACTAGAAGCAATAGGTTATTGACTACTAATTTACTCAATGATTTTACCTTAATTACTATTTGGTGTATTTCCTTGGGCATGTGCTTGAAACACTTGAAAGTTTGGACTTTGCAGCAACCTCCATCACTACTTTTGGCTTAACTCGCCTGCTAAAGACTAAAGAGGTTAGAATCCACCACATGATATGATTCAAACCACACAGGAGTTTTTGCTTGCTAAGATGTCAATTCAGACCAAACCAATGAACGCCTGTCCTAAAATGACAATTTTCAGGGTGCTATCAAACTGAAAGATGATGCAACCCATCAAAGAATGCCCCAAACACAATAATTGGACAGCTAATCCCTTGTATTATTAGTACGTATACAGTTCACTAGTTCCCACGCTGTTATCCTGTTAGATAATTACTCAACTTTGAAAATTGAAATCATGATTGAGATATAAACAATATATCAAACTAAACAATGCGGAACATGTGTTGAATACAAGTTACATAACATGTCAATACAAATGAATTACACAAAAAAGGGAATAGGGGCAGATGGAATAACTGTATGCCAAGCATTTGCCATGTGATTGTGAGGGCCCATAAAGATTGAGACGAGTGATAAACCATTGACCTTCGATCAGGCTTCTGGAGATGGAGTCCAATGTTTAGTGGCTCTCACTCCCTCTACAAGTGGGGAGGGGATGAGGGTCCCCAGATATATCATACATATAGATTTGTGTAGTTATGATTGAACTCCAAGTCAGTGGCAAATCAAAGGAATGAAGGGACTCTTCCTGTATATTTAGTTTGTCCTCCTGCCAGAATAATAGTTCAATCATTCATAGACCAAGTACACTATACAAAACAAACTACACCATGTGAGTTTATATTTTTTCTTCCCATTCCCACTCAGACTCAGCCTTAATGATAGCAGGCTTTATTTATTATTACTTTGGGGCATTAGTGTCAACCTCACCTTCACCGCACTTTGTACCAGCCTTAGGAAAAAAGAGCACCACTAGTCTGTGACTACTTTAACCTCTTCAACCTTAAGAATAAATTAATACCCAGCAATAGTGCCAGTGTATCAGCAATATTAGGGCAACCACCAAAATGTCCTTAAGAAACAAAAACATGGAAACATGATTTCAGTTTGATACAAACAGCTGATTTGAGATCGACATTTTGGATAGAAGATATTTGAGTATATTAACTAAAAAAACCAATTAATTTTGGGTCTTCCAAATATACTCATATTGCCTTCAACTTACCCACCTAGGACGAGGTCAGGCTATGGAGTTTTATCCCAAAAAGCGTTAATACAATTTAAGAAAGTATCTCATTTAATATACTCAACTTTGTTTGAGTCATTTATGATTTATCTATGTTAGACAACACTGAACTCCAAAACTGCTTATACCATCATTCACTTACAACTCCATTTCATATGTGGAGATGCTAACAGATGGAAGGAAGGAGAAACATATTACATATAGGCGCAGGTGCACCTGGAAACCAACAAAAAATGGAAAATGAGGATCAAACACGAGTTCACTTGCAAACAAGGCTTTAACCATGTTACATAACTACTGAATCCCAAAAACTTAAGTTGTTAGAAAACGAGCGACAATATATATCAAATTTAGAGTCTGATATGAGATAATTGATTAAGTACACACAATTCCTAACACAAGCCCCATCAGCAAGTTGCAAAAGATAAAATTCATAGGTCATGGACTATGAATCTGGAACTGTGCTAGATCCTCCATCATATATGCAAGTGATTTTCAGTCTTCTCTCCCTCCACCCTGCTCTGTACATAAAGTGTCATTCACCCTTCCATTTTATGTCCCATATAAGTTGTCCGCCATAAACAATTTTTCCAAATAAGAAAAAAGGCACACCATGCTGTATCTGCAGCTTCAATCCTATTCAGATGGCTTTCCTGAAGATTCACTAGTCCAGCACATATTACAATGTCCAAAGAAAAAAGGACAATAATGATATCATTTGTAAACAGTGGACATATACAACTCGATTGATCGATATGTTGAGGAATCATCCAGGCTGGATCAGACATTCCTGTTCCAACCAAAATAATAATCTAGTTAGATATGCAGAGGATAACACAAAAGCTGCAGAAATTATTTCTTCTGACTAAATTCCTATTTCATGCATATCTCTCACCCTCGATCTATAATCCCCACAAGCAATAATTAAGCAAGTGTAATTCAAATAAGAAACCTTTTGTGCTGGTTTCCTTTAGCCAAACTTTACATCAATATTGTTCTCAACTTTAACATTTTGAAAGCGTTATTTGACCAGGTGTCTGTTTTACTTCGATTAATCATCACATATTATGTGTTCCAGCCAAACTAACTTAGCTCTAATACCACTTGTTGGAGGCCCAAGTCTTTTGGCTCCCTATATTGCATAGATATTGTCTCTAATTTCACCATCCTGAGAGCATACAAATGTGAAATTTTACCTTAAAAGACATTTATGCAATTTAGGGAACTATATATCCCACTTAATATGTCTAATGCTAGACAGTCACTTTGACTTAGATGCACACAATTTCTAATAAGGACAAGAAGTTAAAAAGATTAATCACGGGCTACTTGTCAAAAGAGTATAGCATGCATTTCTTCAATCACCCACTAGTCACAGTAGCAGCAATTAATTTGGATTTGATTGTTTCCAAAGTCCAGTTGTTTGTGTTTCTTAGCATACAATAGCATAGGCCATTTTACATGCAACTAGCTGTACAACGGAACTAAAACTGGCACTATACCATCAGGCATTGCTCTGCTCAGCAGACTAGACTTCACGCAGGTATGGAGCCCAGGAGTACTTCTGTAAGATACTTTTCCCAACAATCAAAGTTACAGGGTATATGTGGCATGTGAATATAATATGTACCATATTTTAAGAGAGAATAACATATGAGGTGTAAGTAAATTCCACATTTTAAGTACTGTATTAATCACATTTCTTGAATTTTGTGTTAGGAGCACTCAAACATGTCAAAGATCATGCCAAATTTTGTTACAAACTGAGCTCTAGGAAAGAAATATTGTGCTTCCTTTCATTGTTCACCACATTACAATTCTAGAACATATATATGAGGATGATGATGAGAGGATCTAAGGACTCAATCTAGGCATATAGATTAAGTGATGAATACTCAAACTTTGTAAAAATTGTTTTGACCAAATTAATTGCGGTTTAAGATTATATGGGTGGACCCATTAAGGGTCAGTGTGGGCAGTTGCCCCTACTCATAATTTGATAAACACGTTACATTTCTCCAACATTCTAACGTTTTCTTTAAATTTTTTTTTTTCAAAAAATTAGACTGTAGTTCTTCTTATGAAATGACTTTGAATTGAAACTTTGTGGGTACTTTTTTTTTCTTTTCTTTTAAATAAAGCCTTTTGACCACTGTTATGTCTTTCCTCTTTTTTAATATCCAACACCGAGCACTCAGAAATGGTGCTGAGCACTCAGCAGTGTTTTTTTATAACATCCTAGCGTTGCAGCAAGCGCTCGCCATTGATTCCTCCGCCCATTTTTGAGGGTATAGAGTACGGGTTCACCCTATACCTTCTAAGGTGTAGAATGAGGTTTAAAGAAACTACATGTTAGGTTTTAACTATGAGATAAAACTTAATATAAAGCCAACAAATTAGTGTCGAGTGCTTGAGGGAGAAGAAAAATGAACTGCTCGGCGCTAGGAAACCGTGAAAAAAAAAATGCACCTGTACATTTATAGAACTTTAATTAATTAGAAATTTAAAAGTTATAAGTTATAACCAAAGAGTTAAATTTTGAAATTTTCGGCGAAATTTTGCCGAAAATTTTGTTTTCTAGGGATATGGAAATTTTAACACTAATTCACCAATTTTTCGGTCATATTTCGCCAAAATTCAATAATTTCGCGAAATTTCGCTCAGCCCAGCCATCTTTCGATCTGTCTTCTCCTTGCTAGTAGTTACAAACCCAGCCGGGAAGGGAGGATAGAGGAGGGAGAGAAGAGAGAGAAGAGAGAAAAGATCAGATTGGGGAAGGAGAGAAATTGGCGCGATTGCAGGAGAGGGAGGAGAGATAAGAGAAAGATATATCTCATTTGTCATATGCGACACAGTGGCAGTGGCTAGGAGAGAAAGTCTCACGGAAGAAGAAGGAAAGAAAAGAAAAAGAAAAAGGAAAGAAAAGAAAAGAGAAAAAAAAAAAAAAAAAAGAGGAAGGAAAGAAAAGAAAAAAAAAATGGTTTAGGGTTGATTGGAGTTTGAGGTTTTTAGATAATTGGAAAGAAAAAAAAGAGTTTGGAGTTTTGTTTTGCTCTTTTGGAATTTTATTTAATTATTTTTAAAACTTAAACCATAATACATTTATATATATAAAATAATTAAAAATATACTAAAGAGCCTAAATCCTAATATCTTACACCATATCTCAAAAAATTTAGAATATATAAAGTTTAATATATAGATTATAGAGTATAAAGAGTATCATGGTATATAGAGTATACAAAGTTTAGTATTAGGTTTTAGTATATAGATTATAAAATATAAATAATATACAAATTTTATTTAACAGTATTTGCCTCCAGCGCGTATTATATTAATTACATATCACATGAAACCTACTATATAATTTGATTTTTTCAATATTTTTTATCAATGTAGTAAATAATATGTTAAATAAACATATGGTAAAGTTTCATTCAAAATTTTCGTTGTTTCCATCAAATTTTTATCGAAATTTTAAAATCTTTAAAATTTTCATCGAAATTCGAAGTTTTATTCTTTTTATAAAGCTTTTGTCTATAAAAAGTAAACTCGGAGGATTGGACTGGAATGGAAGTACGGGGGTAAGATATTAAAATGCTTGAAAGAAGCTGAAGCAAGGACAATGAGAAATATGTAAGAGGTTTTTTGTCTCAAGAAAAAATTATATGAAAACTTCCTGTTATCTTGGGCACACGAAGAAATTTTTTTGGATATGCCTCAAGATACAATTACTTTTTTCTAGTAGCTTGCAATGCAAGGACGTGCATTTAGAAGTCATGTTCATTTAATGATTTGGAAAACCGAAAACTGCGACCTTTTAAGGTCCCAACATCATGCCCACGTGTATCATATCTTTAGCAACCTTGTAAAGACCCAATTACCCAAACTCTTGTTATGGACGTTGTAGTGACCGTGAGGCCACATATCAGGTTGACTCTGAGACCTTTTGTCACGACCACATTTTATTAGGATACCCCAAAAGACTATTCACTCATGAACCTTCATGGAACTGCTTACACAACTCAGATTCATCTAGTTCGTACAAGGTGTCCTAGCCTTCAAATAATAAGATCAAGAGTCCGACTTTTATGAGGAACTAATAGTAAGAGATTGTTTTATAATAGTTTTTGAATTAATTAAATGACATATAATTTTTTAGTCTTATGTTAAATTTTAATTTTGAAATTTCGAGTTTCTCAAAGTTAAAATCTAATATGTAATTTTTATAAATCTCATTTTACTTCTTCGGAACAAACTCATCGACAAATAGAATAAAAAACAAAACGAGGAATAAAATGAATTTTGATGAGGTTTTTATTTATTTATTTATAAGAATTAGTCATTTAAAACATGTTATAGGATAATAAAATAAATATAAATGAGATTTTAACTTAATAAAAATATATATTATTGACTTAATCTAAAGAATCTTATAAAAACAATCTCTTATTCATAGAAGCCATTCTGATCAGATCAATTTCCTAGAGAAATGGAATGTATCTTATGATTGTTGTCTCATAAATATGAAAAATACCCGGTGAACTATAATTCGCTTTTAAAAATACTTGCACACCACAAAGTCAACTATCTACGGGAAGACTGGCAATTTTGTAATTAAAGATATTAATAGCTGAATAAAAATGGCAAAAAGCTTCAGAATATAATATTAATTCCCTGAATAAAAATGACATCTATGTGGTTAAATATCATTATAACTGTCAATGCATGTGTCCAACATTTATGGGTTCTGTAAAAGGTGGGGAAATTTAGAAAGAGATGCTTCAAACACGGTGTGCACGTTAAGTCAAGACAAGAAACGTGTCAACCCCTAGCATGCAAAAGTGAAGAGAAGACCCAAAAAAATTTAATATCTATATTGATCTTTTTCTGAAAAGAAAATCAATATATATATATGGAGCTAGAAAACGTCGGTGCCCCGTAATTAGCATGCAAATCCCACTATTAGCCTTAATACCATAATAATTTCAGTGCACCCCCCACATCTCTCCCTCCCTCCCTTCTATATCTGAACCCACAAGACTTGTTCAAAATATTATAAAAAAAAAAAAAAAGGGTTCTCCGTCCTCTTCTAATGGAGCTCCAACCCTCTGATGATCAACCTACGAAGCTCCAAATCTTCCCTTTTCCCATTCCCATCAAAAGAGAAGTTCGTTATGCACTCTCTTTCTTCCTTCTCTTAGTCTTTTCCATCGGTATTGTCAGTCTTGTATCCCCTTTTGACTCACAATTTATATCTCGTTTGGGTTTCTTATATTCCCAAATCCTTCCAAATCGTCATCCCAACAAAACATTTGGAACTTGTGACTATTCCTACGGCAGATGGGTCCCATACAGTAGTCGTCCACTTCAGTCGTACACTGAGAAGTGCCCGTTTCTTGACCCCGGATTCCGGTGCAGCCTAAGTGGTCGAAAAGACCAAGGCTATCGGAGATGGCGGTGGCAACCGGCTGACTGTGATCTTTCAAGGTGAGCTTATTAAGTCCCGGAGTAGTTTTCAGAACCCTATTCATGGCTTCATGCATGCCCCTGCATGCTGCATGCATGCTTATCTTATAGTTAATTCTGTATTGGGGTTGCAATTAGAGTCTCATACATCATTATAATTTATAACTACATTTTAGGGAAAATAATCGTCCTCATCACTCTTAACCATGGTGTAACATTATCATTTCACTCAATATTTGTCACATGTTATATTATAGCTAAATCATATTTAACCTATATGCATGATTGTATTTATTACAAAAAAGAATCATAATTAGTGTGTATAACAGGTAAATAGTAATGCTAGAACTAAAAGATGGTGAGCAAAAATTTTCTCCATTATAGGTCAAACTCTAAGAACAGAAAATTAGAAAGAAGACATTTGTAGCTATAGCCTATAGGAACAAATATACTTCTAGCTTTGCCAGAATGTGCCCATTGGTAGTGTACAAAACAAAGGGGTACAAGAACAGCAACTTAGCAAATGATGTCCTACATCTAGTTTGAGAGGTTGGTTTCATAGGTTGATGTACTTATTCTATCGAATGAGACAAATATAATTTCTCTTCTTTGCTTTTACTTCCAACTACTTATGAAATCAGCCAATTGATGATTTTTGCTTCTTCCTCCACATGCATGATCTCAGATTTAATGCCAGTGATTTCCTGGAGAGGAGCAGAAACGGACGGATAGTGTTTGCCGGTGACTCCATCGGAAGGAACCAATGGGAATCTTTGCTATGCATGCTTGCAGAAGCAGTATCCAACAAGTCTAGAATCTATGAAGTAAATGGAAATCCCATAACCAAACACAGGGGTTTTCTCTCCATGCGGTTCCAGGACTACAACCTCACAGTTGAATATTACAGGGCACCCTTCCTCGTCCGTGTAGGGCACCCACCTCCAAATTCACCAAAACAAGTCATTACCGCACTCAAGCTCGCCCAACTCCACTGGTTCTCCAGAAATTGGGTTGGGGCAGATGTTCTAGTTTTCAGTGCTGGCCACTGGTGGAACGATGACAAAACCGTAAAGGCGTATGACCATAACTTCCCTATCAACCGATTCACACATCTACTTACCCAAACTCACTTACTTACCTGTTGTAGGCTGAAGTTAATGGAAGGAAATGTTTGTTTGTTTCAGGGGTTGCTACTTCGAGGAAGCTGGTGGGAATGTGAATTTGACAATGGATGTCATGGAAGCATTCAGGAGGTCTTTACAAACCTGGAAATCTTGGGCATTGGAGAATTTAGACCCTCAAAGGACTCATATTTTCTTCCGCAGCTACTCCCCAATACATTACAGGCAAGACATACATCCATTTACATTCTTCACACACACACACACCAAGCATGGCCAAAAGGAATTGATAATTAATGAATCTAAGAGGTTTTAACATGTGAAATTGCAGGAACGGCACATGGAATGAAGGGGGAGTGTGTGATACCTATATGGAGCCAGAAACAGACTACAAAAATTTTGCGGCTGACCCATTGAACAATATACACATATCTGAAACAATCAAACAGATGGACCACAAAAACTGGAAGGTCCAGTTTTTAAACATCACATATCTAGCAGAGTTCAGGAGTGACGGTCACCCTTCAAAGTATCGTGAATCAGGGACTCCAGCGGATGCTCCACAAGACTGCAGCCACTGGTGCTTACCTGGAGTGCCTGACACATGGAATGAACTTATTTATGCTAATCTACTGGCAAAAGGTTTCAGAACCAAATAAAAGAAAGGATAGTGTACCTTAAATTTGAATATTTATTTGAGTCTCGAAAACTGTACATAATCAGCATTGCTTCTACTCAGGCTACTTCCTCCACACTTTCAGTGGAACTGTCTTCACTGCTTTCCATTTCCTTCACCTTCTCTATCTGCCTCAAGAGATACAACCTTTCTGGTCCATATGTTGATGGTATCTGTCAAAGAAACATATTAATGGACCCTAACAAACTCAAGTTTGGTTTCTCGTGAAGAGTTGGGACTAAAACTCTTGGGACCAGAAGTAACTCACCAGAGCTGGTACATATCTCTGAATAGCAGCCAACATAGCTGCATGTCCAACAGCAGTGACCTGTGGGACACAAGTTATTCTCTATGTTAAGTTCCAACAGGTCAACAACTAAGAGTACCAAAGTAGCAGCATAGGCTTCATGGCACAGGTTTAGCTTAAGTTCTCGATAAATGTTAGGTGAAACAGCAGAAAGAGCTATTCCTTTTTTATTTCAACTTATAAAAATCCTTTTTTAATTTCTTTTATTAGCCTTATGATTGAAGATACTTTAGCCCAACCCTGGACCCCATTCCACCATGACGAAGGTACAGCTCTGGAGAAGTTATTCACTTGCAATGTCACACAATAATGCAACATATACAAACAACATATCCAAAACAAGCCAAGTTATATCAATAAACCTCCTCCAATAACATCCAATGACGGACAATAATGCAATATACCCAAACAGCATATCCAAAACACACCAAGATTCAATAAACCTCCCTAATAACATAAAGTCTAAATCTTATAAATTAGCTGTCTCAACTCCCCATCTCAATTAATGAGGCAAAAATGCTAGTTAGAACTAAACGGACAATGATGATCCTGATTTGAGACGAGACAGAGAAATAATAAATCACATCAGCCAGATGAAAAAATGATGATAATTTCATCATTTATACATATTTCGCCAGAATAATTTATATGTTAATACATCGAACTAAGAGAGATATGGGGAAGAAACTCACAGGAAGAAGCATTAAGACACCAATAGGAACAACTGATGCCAAGTCGGTCAGAGTTCTCCGTAGAACTTTCTTTTCTTTCTCAGTCAGTTCATCTCCAATCAAGACCCTTCTAAGCAACTCCATCGCAGCAGCAACGTCAATAGCTAGCAATTGAGTTCCTTGCCACACATCCTGCTCATAATCAACCACAAATTATACCAGAGACGCCCACAGATAATTAATTGAAATGATATATGAAGGATGGGTTAAAGGAGGCTTGGCCCTGATTGTGAATGGTTTTCTCATCAAAGTATCAAAAACATTAGAGTAAAAGCAACATTAAACGTTATTCAACAGGTTACACATGTCACAAGTTCAGCACATAGGTGTATTGTGTCTGTTTACAACGAGTTTTGCAGGTGTAATTATATTTCAACATGTATAGATTAGTGTGCACATATTGAAGCAATGAGATAGAGGACACAAGGAAAAAAAGAAAAAAAGAAAAAAACCTTTTATTCCTGCTTCAGTTTTTCTTTCAATAATGGGGTACAAGTGCATATGGAAGAGAGAATATGTAGGAGGGGAGGAGGTAAGCAAAATAGGGAGAAAACCTATAAACATGGTTATTCACAGTTAAACTGATGACATTGCTTGACAAGGTTATTAATGTTTACATTGCCAATCTGTCATTAAGCACACAACCAGAGACCTACAGAATCCGCCAAGATCACAAAATACTGAATCTGGTTAACTTTTCCTAACCTATAAGGATCCAAGCAAAGCTATAAACTCTAAGGTGATCAGAATACTTGATTTCTAAACATCATAATTTCATTTCTTTTTTCCATGGGCCAACAATGTCTACTAATTGACAAAGATCATCATTTGCCTATTGAAGCCGGAAAATATTCATACCGTGCTAGCTTCTTTTAGCTTGTCAAATGATTTTTCAATCATATTCTCTTTCTTCTGAATCTGGACTATTTGAGCAGCTCCAGCATCATCGCGGTACTTAGAACTATCATCAGCAGACTTAACATCCTGATATAAAAATCCATAATAACATAAGAACACGAAAACCACGAAGAGTTTGCATGGCAATTCTCACAACTTAGGACTGTTTACACGTCAAATTTTTCTAAGGAATATGGTATCATGTTGCACACGGTTCAGAAAATACCTCCTCATTTTCTGATTGATCAGCACTCCTTTGCACCCGCTTTTCAAGTTCTATCAGCTCATTCCTTAGAAGTTCAAAACGGTAGATTTTATTTGATTCAGGGTCTTCAACATCTATACTTGGAGTGGTCTTCTCAATAATTTTGTTTTCCTGCATCCAAGAAAACAACATTCATCAAGTAACTTTCTTTGAGAAAGTGCACATTTCCAATTTTCAACAGAACAATAGATTTATGCACTTCCTGAATCAAGTGAGACTATAGCAACAAGGAACAATCTCATAAATCAGAGAACCAAGAGCTCCTTAATAAACTTTTTCTCCACACTCAAAACTTTTTATGGTCTTTGTATGCCATGTTACATTGCTGCAAACAGTAAGTGAAAGAGAGTGCTTCTCTATCTCCATTCAGCTAGAGTAGATGCTAACACCACATCAAGGGACAACAAGGTGAACTAGGCAACCCAATTAAGTCAAAAACTACCTAACTTCTGAAATTCCTATTTAAAGGAAAAACAAAAAGGAACAAAAATAATATAACAGACGGCTAAACAGAGCAGTTACACGAACAAACTAACACAGAGGTTAAAGCATAAATATAATAACATGCAAACGCAAACAGATGTTATCTCAGCAGAAATTTCGACCTAACCACTCTAGTGACAAATGACCTTGCCCTAACCGTAAAGTAAATATATCAGATTAATAATTGTTATTCACTTTTGGTAAAAAAAACAATATCTAAATTCAGCTAGCAGCATACACAATCTATTTTAGATGCAAGAATTCTAGCTAAAAGCTAATGCATTTGGAAATTAGATAGCACGATAGTCAATAACAGAATAAGCAAATGCATAAGCAATAGATCATTGTGAAAATGGGGCATACAGATTCATCCACAATCAACTGAGGATTGGGCTTCCTGGTTGGAGGGCGCATAAAGGAGCTCCACAATCTGCGATAGTTATTGGCAGCTCTACAAATAAATTTTTAAAATAAGATTTGTTTTTCATCCAAATATATTAAACAAAATAAACCCACCACAAAAAAGAAATTAAAAATTAAAGGAGGATTCCAGCACATGGACAAGAGCTCTTCACACCTGTTTTTCCCTTTAACAAACTGTTGCTGCTCATTAGTAGAAGACCGAGAATCATTGTCATCATCTTCCTGGATGACAAGCACACAAAGTATAACTAAGAAAAGTGAGAATTCGCAAAATCCAACAAGGACCAAAATGTCACATAATAAATGTAAACCTGAGTGATGGAGCTTGGAATCAGAGAGATTTACAATTAAAGGGCACTATGCTGGTCTGAACAAAACAACTTATGAACCTAGAATAGGCAGGTTTGGGAAGGAAACCAAACAACATACCCTAAAAATGCAGGCAAAAGCACCAGCAGAATTGGTGGTTTTCATCATTGAATTTTCTATCTAATACACGTAACTAGAACTATGAAACACTTTGTAGGCAATTATCCTACATCTTTTATACAACATCAAGAAGCCAAGGCATCTATCTCTTAGTTATAAAACTTATAACAAAACATGAAATAAATCCAATAATGAGCATGTACTCTGGAACCAAAGCCATATATTGGACACCTGAATACATTAGGGAAAAAAAAAAAAGCTGCAATGTTACCAACTATCAAGTTATAAGATAGTTGGGTGGTGCACATACATCAGATGTTGGTGGTCAAAAGTTGTAAGCACACAATGGTTGGCCAAATCTTATAAGAAAATGAAGAAATACCTGCCGAAGGGAAGCTGCTTTAGCTCTGAAGGATGCTTCCAGAAATTCAGCCTCTTTTTTAAGTTTCCTTATCTTCTCAAGGTCAGAACAAGCAGCTTTTATATGCTCTTTGCCTGAGTTAGAACTTGACACATGCAAATTCTGAAGCAACTTTTCTAGTCTTACCAACGCTTCTTCAACACTCTCCAAGGCCTGACACAAAAGGCCAATTCCACAATTACATCAGAACCATTTAACAAGTTCAAAATAAATAGAATAAGCTTGGTTAATGGAGCCACAAAGGGACCTTTTCTTAAGGTTTTGACCAGTAGGACCACAAATGGATTGAGAAACCCGTTCATGTAGCTTATCAGTTAAGTTGGACACTGCATTGGCCAGGCTCAGAACTACCAGTTTAATCATCATGCAAATTTATTTGACACCAGAACGCCATGAGTCTAAAATCAGTGATAAATCAACACAAAATACTAAGTATTAAAAATAGCATGCTGGCAAATCCATGGTGTTTGGAACTTGTCCGGGTTCAAGCCCCGGAAGCATCCCCTATATTGGCTAATAAAATAATAGAAAGTATTAAAAGAATAGCTAGTAGCCTAGAACACACAAACAGGAAATAGAGCCCCTTGTGACCATTTATGCATGGTTAACACAAAAAGTTATATGGAGAAATTGTGGGTTAAAAAATTTACTATGAGATGCATTAAGTATAGTCCATCTTTGAAATGAACATAACAAAAAAGCAAACAAGCTAACCTTGTCAAAAGAATCCAATTCTTTCTCAGTTGGTGGATAAGTTCTAGACCCAGTCCTCTTAACAATGTTGTTGGCATAGCTTTCCATCTTTGCATTCCTGCATCACATTTTAGAAAGTGTAATCTCCAACTATTAAGTAATCAAAGTGAATGTTACGGTCAGATAAAAACAAAATCATAACTAACACAGCTCTTGGTGGGGGAGGGGGATCCTTTGGTCCTAGTAATTTCCTAATTATTAATAATACTAGAAAACATTTAAATATGGAAATGCTTGAGAGAGATACTTCTAATATACAGTACTATATATATATATGGAGACAGAGAGGGTGATATAGTGACAATAACTTACTTCAATATACCCTGTTCTTCCATACACTCCATTAATTTGATGTGCCTAAACATTGAAGATGGAAAACACATTTTTAAAAATTTTAAACAAAGCTCTTTATTGTCCAATCACTATGTACCAATGAGTTCACATACCCTCTAGACAGGTATCTTGCTGCCTTAACATTAGAAGGGCTCTCCAACCATTTACTGTATTTGATAAAACTCTGCATCCAATGAAAGCATACATCTAAAGCTTGGGGGATTGCTTCAGAATTGGGAGGTCCATCCCATTTACTTTTATGGCCATGCGACTGTTTAAGGGAGCCAGAATTGCCAGGATAAAATGGAAGCCAGTCCAGCTCTTCACAGACTACCTGTGGAATAGAAGTATCATTAAATATCATAATTGAACCACCAAATCTATCCATAAGATGGCAATGACAAAACATGCTGACCTCTACATACAATTGATAAGAACTTATAGATGAAAGCTGAGGATAGTATAAGACACTGCCCCCGATGAGGAACCTGCACAGATATCGAGATTACTAAATCCATACCATAAAAAGTAATTCCAAACTTAAGCATCACCTGTCAAAAGAATCAAGGTATACCTAACAAAGCCTTCAAGTGGATCATCTAAAACATCAAATCCATTTGCCGATAGAAAGGATTTTGTGCTTCTACCCAAGGCAATAAAGAATCCAAATATAGCCAGATCCCTCTCCAATACCTACACTAATTCAGTATTAGCTTCCATTAACAGCATTAACATAGTAGAGCATTGAAACTGCATATACACAAAGGCTTAGAGGCCCCAACATACCTAATTGTTATATCTTCTAGAATTTTTGGCCTTTTCTTCTCACATTTTCAAGAAGATCTAAGCAATTTCATTATCTGGTTCTTATCTTAATTTCTTCACATTTGAGACACATCTTTAAAAAACTCTCCCATTATGTTGGCTGGCCAACCAAAACGTCTCTCAAAGGAATTCCAGGGTGGAGTATCAAGTATGCTCTATACATCTAAAAGGTTTGACCATTAAGTCAAAATTTGTACAACAAGACAATCCTGCTCAGTACTAAATTATGTAAGAATTATAGTAGCTACAGCCACTCAGCACTTCCTAATTCCTCAGATACTCTCCCAAACATATCCTCATCAGAAACAGGTCTGCCACACAAATGACAAATAGTGATGACTACTATGATTTTATAATATTCTTCCCATTACAACTAATATAATGTTCTGTGGTGATGGACCTGACATTGAAAATTCACACTTATGCATTCCACACCTCATTTTCTCAGACTGCAGTATGTTAGCTCCAAAACTATTTCAATTTTGAACCATCCAATCAATAAGTCACCTTTAGGAAGGGTGACGGACCTATAAGTAGTCCCTGGGGATACCCATTCAGAAGCATTAAGCACTAACCTCAATACTTTCAGATGTTGTGAGTCTTGACCATATTCTCTCTCTATCTATAGCTCGCTGCAACTGCATCTGCACAAGATCCACCCAGAAAACAACTTCTTCTGAACCTCGATCATTTTTCTCTCTACAAGCCGCAGCTCGAGGACCAAAATGAACAAGGAACTCTCTGCGCAGACCAATATCCTTTATAGAAGGATAAGCCTGGTGTATAGGAATAAAATCAACCAGCATGTCCATCAATCTACCAGTTATATCTGGAATTGTCGAAAAGAATTGAGGGCAAGAAACTTTTGCTTGCCCCAGTTTTGTAATTGCGGCATTGCAAGTCAGTGCGAGCATTAGGAGCGATATGTCACTTTTGTTGCTAGAACCCAAGAGCATTCCCTTCCCAGAGCTGGAAGAAAATTGAAAGCAGCATAAGTTCTGTATAATCTTCAGATCCATCTAACAAAATTATAAAACACATTAAACAACAGATAATAACATACACATTAGTTGCAGCCGCAAAGCGTGTGTCCCCTTCAAAATAATTAACAAAGGATGTTACCACCAATGGCACTTGCTCAGAAAAAAACCACTCATAAGCATCAGGTTGCTTGGCTGATAGTTGATCCTGGATTAAGCTCTCAAGGGAAGCAGATTGTCGTAGTAAACTGCATTAATGCATTAGTTATGAGTTAGTGTAATCTAAAACTAACCAAGTTGATAGAAAGCACATATCAGTAGCAACTGAAACTTTTGCATTATCAAATCCACATAACTAAAATTTCAAAGTCTGCAATATAGTATTCCTGGAAAAACAAACGGAGTACACGTTTTCCACCATCAAGTTAGCATATTAATCAACTTAATTTTCAGTTTAAAAATATAATTTGTTTCCATTACACAAACAGTCAACTCCATTGAAAGATGAGGTTGCTGATGCTAATAATTTAAAACTTTAAGGTTGCCTTATTTAAACTGGCTGTACAAGACATAAAATTATGCCACTGTTATCCAAGTGAGGAAGAGACCACAGATCCTTATCCAATATGCAGGAAAAGACTCTCACTGTTAAAGTCCAAATTTAAATAATACATCCTTAGTAACAGCATTGACAATAAAGGAAATCATAGTCTTAATTGACTAACTGAAAAACTGATATGACAAGCTACTAGATAGTTGACTTCCATACAAGAATTCATAACTTCCAAAATACAAGTGAGGTAATACCTCCTTTGGGCAAAAACATTTATGTCTCTGTCTCTATCATCCCCTCGGGATGCAATCTCACTTGCAGCTTGCAATAAGGAATACACTGAAGCCTGAGAAATTTATGAACTTCAGATAGCCTCAGTAATGGTATAACATGTAATTAAATATAGGCTCAATTACAAATGCAACCACCAACTATGGGGGTATTTCAAATTGGTCCACGAACAAAAAAATGTTTCAAATTAGTACACTAACTAATAAAAAGTTACAAAATAGCACATTTGTTATGAATTCCGTCAAGAAAGACAGTTAAATGCCACTTTGGACAACAATGACGTGGATTTTTTGAATAATGTGGACACCAAATTTGCTATACATGGATTTATAATGTCATATTGATATAAAAAAATAAAAAAAACTTAAAAAAAAAAACTACAAAAACTTTTAAACCCTTAAACTTGTTATCATTAATCCATGTGGTGTAAATTTAGTGTCCACATTATTCAAAAAATTCATATTAGCACTGTCTACACTAGCATTTAACGCCCTTATTGACAAAATTTGTAACGTATGTGTTATTTTGTAACTTTCTATTAGTGTACTAATTTGAAACATTTTTTTGTTCATGGACCAATCTGAAATACCCCTCATAGTTGGTGGGTGCATTTTGTAATTGAGCCTTAAATATATAAACAACTAATTAATCAAACCCTAGCACAATAACTAGCGCAAAGAGTTCACAAGTCAACACACGCTAAATTAGACCTATGTAGAAGATCTAGAAGAAACATAAACCAGTTACATATATGATAAAAGGAGAAGAGATTCAAGATATACAGTAGTATAAAGGATGACGTAACAACATGACCTTAGAGACAAGGACTACCAGTCTTTCCTGTATACAAATGATAAAACTTCTAATACTAAATTACTAATTAAACAAGAGAAATATGAGAGCCATACTATGGGAGACACATCCTGGAACAGAAGATAAGTTCAGTAACACTAAGAGATTGGCATAAACCAAGTAGGAAGAAACATTGAGTGTACTCATGCATAATCTCCATTACTGAAGTTAAAAAGTTCGAGCGGTACTGTTTTTCTTGTAACAATAAATATCCTCAAAGACAGCCATATGGTAGTATTTTCCTTTGTTATAAACTAGTTGCAGCATGCAGTGAATCATAACACAGTGCATACATGTTGTGGCCTCTAGAGAGACATCCAGAAGTTCGTGGCAATACCTGATAAGACAGTGCTTTGACCCATGCATTTTTGTCTACACTAAGCCATGCAGTTGAAAACCAAGAGAATTTTGAGAATGAACTCTGTTCCTTAATTGCCAACTCAAAAACCCTTGCTGCTTCATGTAAAAATTGGACAAGTCCATCACTAGAATCTTCACCATGAAGTGACTGATTGAGTTTGATCTTCATCTCCTCAACATCCCTATTGGTACTTGCTTGGGGACTCCCATTGACTGTAACACCATCATCAGCAGATGCAAGGGGAAAGAGGTTACCCATCCTTCTTGCTCTTCGAAAGTTTAGATAGCATTTCCTATATCCCACCGCTTGGTGATTAAGACCAAAATAATTACTGTGCTCTAACAAAGCAACTCGTATAAGGCGTCTCTTCCTTGAATAACCCCAGTTAGTAAATAAGTGGTCCCAATCAACCACTTTATTGCAGGAACAATGAATTCTAGTCGGCTTACGTGAATGCCACGGATTTGAAGAGCTGCAAGTACCAAGTACAAGGGTAAGCAACAAACACATACAACGTGTAACTCTAAAGGGTTGCCATTAATAACAAAACAATGGGCACTTCAAGGTTGTCACACCCTAGTATTTAGCTGCTATATATTTTAGGTTTTCTATTTTTTTCCCTCATACAAAAATGCAAAAACACTTAAAAACCACACAATTTCTCACATAATATTCTTACATTCTCAGAAATTGTCAGGAAAACAGAGTACAACACAGTTACACATAATGCACATTGATTACCAAAACAGGCACTAGAAAAGTAACATTTAGGACTCCATCTGCTAAAAGGGAGTGTCCTCTATCAGTTATTGATAAATCCCAATTGAACAAAAGCGAAAATCTACCATTTGGTTTAGAAGAAAATGAGATCCTAACCAGGAATTATCAACTAAAACGAACAAGTTAAATTAATGCAAAACAACCGTCCACAATATGTCATATCTTATCTTGTTTACTTTCAGCTTCTCAGCAGCCAAACATTGAAATTCTACAATTAATACTTAAACATAAATTCAGTGAGTAATCCTATATTACACCCTCAAAAACCCTAGCTTTTCAGAAATTAAAATTACGTACGGCAAAAAAAAAAGTAAGCTGTGAAGAATTAAGAAAAATATATATAATATATATCATCTATATAAATAAAAAGAGAATTTGAGCACCTTGATGGTAGAAAGCCATTATGGTAAAATTTAGTGGCCATATAGTTGAAAGATAAAACCGGTGGGAAAATCTGCTTGTTTGCCGAGAAAAACACAGTGAAATGGTGCGAAAGGCAACGAAAATTTTTTGGGGAGGGCTGTGGCTGGTTTTTTTGATTGTGTAGAGAGACTGACGTGGCAAAAGGGAATTATCCACATACGTGGAGAAGCGTAAGATCACATAACGGATTGTTGGCTCCCAGTCCCGGGATCTCTTGCGACGATCTAGTCTCTACAAGACCGAGCTCTGTAGGCCCAATAAGCCTTCACTGGGCCGAATAATGGGCCTCCTCCGCTGAAGAAATAAGAAATGCAGGGTCAGTATGGTCGATCACAGTCTAGTCTATTTAATTATTAAAGCAACAAAAGGGTGGTTGTATTTTTCAAGTACGCAAGATATGCAGGGAGCACATATGCCTGGTTTGATTTCAGATTTTTGGAAGTGCATATGGTCGCATTTACCATACCATATTTTTTATTTAGAAAAGGAAATGGTCAAAAATCAAAATGAAACTCTTAAAACCCTATTCGGTTCACCAAAATAAGTTATTTAGAAATGTCATTTTCATGCATATTTCAAAAAATAAGAATGAATGACTTTTTAGTGTTTAAAATTACTGGAAATGATAACCCGTTTGGTAGTGCTTCTTAGGAAGTAGTTTTACTCGGTAGCGTTTTTGTTAAAAGTATTTATGTTTAGAAGCCCATACAAATATTTATAAAAAATATAAGTGTTTCTTGCAAAAACACTTAGAAGTGCTTCATGAGGAAACACACTCAGAAAACCTCTTAAAAACATTTTTATAACAAAAAAAAAAAAAAACACTTTGTTTATTTTTGACAAACGCCATTAAAAACGGTTTTACTAATCTGAAAGTGTTTTTAACAGATCTAAAAATAGTGTTAAACGGGTTAATGTAATTTTATTTTCATTTGATATTTGGTTCGTTTAATAATCAAAATCAAAATTTATTCCGTTTCTAGCCATATATTTATTTATTTACCTGATAGAAATGGAATTTTCTCTTTATAATGGAAGATATGTACTCATGAAAACTCATAATAATGCAATTTTAAAGGATGCTAATTGCTAACACGTACATTCCTAATGTACATATATACCAACACGAAAAAGAAATTTTATATCCATTTTGACAAATCAAACGGAATCTTAAAAGTAGTCGTAGGTAGTGATAAAGTAATTATCGAGCTACAAACCCCAGCACAATTACTATGTTTTCAGTAATTATAAGGTACTAACAAAGTAAAATATTAATAAAAAATACTCAATCTATTTCTATTAACATGTAGACACTTTTCATCAACCTAAAATATAACATGCGGACACCTTCTTTTTTTGGCCAAATCGATTTCTTTCTTCAACTTTACCAAATCGACAACTGTTCATTTTCACTCTCAAGCATCCTTCATCAACTACTACAACAACAACGAAAAAAAAGAGTTCAATTTCTATAGTTTTATCTATAATAATTGCAGCTGTAAGTGTGCAATAAACTGCAGTTTCACTTGTAATTATTAACTGCAACTGCAAGTTTGCAACTCCAATAAATTGTAGTTTTTGTAGTTTCAAAAACTGCAGTTAGTAATTACAATTCCAATAAACTGCAGTTTCAGTTCACTTACAACGTTTCAGAAATTGAGCTTAAAAAAAAAAAATCAAGAACCTTTTATTGATAAGAAATCAAAGTAGGAGTCTACCACGAGCTGTGATCATGCCCAACTGAGGAGAAGCCGAAGTGGTTAGAGCAGATCCAGAAGGCTTCGATCGAGCTTGGAGCAAATCCATTACTTCTTGGTTGGCGTTGAGATTTTCAAGGCCGTTGACAGCAGCGTTGCTCGTGGTGGCGGTGTTCGTTCCAGAGGTGCTTGCTATACGAAGAAGAAGAACAAGAAGATGATGAAGAGGAAAGAGAAGAGAGACATAGCAGGGGAAGAGAGAGAAGAAAGAGAAAGACAAAAAAGAAATAAAATGACAATTGATTAGATTTCAAGATAAGTCAGATAGCTGCAACTTACCTTGTTGTTAAATAAAATTAATTGGTGTATTAGAAAGTAAAAACAATAAGTAAAAGATAGCCTAAAATAATTAATTTCATATAAAAATCATCTTGGAAAGTCAAATTGGTTAACTGATCAATGTCCTGATCAGTTGATCCAGAGATTTCTGGGGTGGGACAATTGATATTTAATTTGATACAATCTAGCTCAATTATATAGTAGGCAAGTTGATAGTGGCCAAAAAAAATAGTAAGCAAGTTGTTGCATAATAGAATAGAGCACATTTCAAATTATATTATAAAGTTAATAATGAATAAGATCTTCAACTGTTGATCGAACACAATCTTCTAGCATGCATGCCCATCTCTATTTTAATAATGCTAACGAGGAAATCGTGGTTGCATTACATGCTTTCACTTTTATTGCCAAAATAAGCACGTTTATTAATTTCATTTATCTTTATTTTTTTGGTTCCCAATTAACAATTATACACGTTTATATTGCTGCTGCAAAGCTACGTTCTCCCATCAATCTTAGTAAAATTTTATAATTATTTTTTAAATTAAAAAAGAAACAAAAGTACTACTACATAATATATGACATGGGTAGTGTTCAAGCATCCACATACATTAACTGATAAATGGTCACTACACATGATCGAGGAATAATATTATTCTAAGTTTCTAACTTCAGAAGTTCAGATCATTGTTCAAATTTGCACAGTTAACCCACATAGACAGGTAATTAATAAATGGTGAATATGTATATTTTATATTAATCCCTAATTCATAAAAAACTCTCTGCAGGTCCAATATTCCTATTATATCGGGAAATTTTAATCTAACATTTGAGAGCTACATTAGTGTGAGAGTAGGTAAATCTTCTAAAGTTGACCTGTTTGTTGTAACATCCTAGGAATTAAAATATTCAAGCAACAAGGAAATTAAACATTCTTCTGCCCAAACAAGGATCTTTCCCTTAAATAACTCAAATTATTTCTTGTACTAATTTTTTGGTGTTGTTTAAGTTTTCACCATGCACATGTACTATGTAGGCTAATAGCTATGAAGCTATTTAGTGATCTAATGATTATTAATTTACATATGCATAGGAGAAAATCAAACATTTTAAGATGAGAAAAACTCATACTAGCTTGTTGTATTCCACGGGTGTCTCGCATCTAATACATTATGTGATTAATTGACTAACTATATGTAAAACACGTATAAAATACATATGTGATTAATTGACTAGCTATTGTATACATGGTCTAGAGGTGTAGGTTCGTTTTTCTCTTTTAAGGAGCACCTCCCTTCATGATAGATATTAATTCCTCTGATGTCGACCCTTGAATTTTCGCCTCCAATTGTCAAAGAAGTCCAGCATCAAATTCAATTAGCTATAGGCTATAGCTACCAACCCCACTTAGAGTTGGTCCTATACATACCTCTCTCACTCACAGCCCATATCTTATAATCCTGTTTGTTGAACCCACATCTTAATCTTACAAATGAAAAGGAATTGATAATAAAATTTCAATATTAAGGACATCTCAAGCACAAACGACCAGTTTTAGCTGTAAAAAGCAACGAGTTGCAGTGTCATTTAGGCAAGCTTAATGGGATTTGGTAATTTCTTATTAGAATATTACAAGCCGGTGCCATCTCCATCTTCTGATCTTAAATCTTAATCCTAATAATTATGTGAGTTAATTAAATATTTAATCCTAATGTTGACAAAAGCATATCTTCGCTGTGGTCCCAAATCTCAATGAGGGAGATGAGTCACAGTCAAGTGATTCATATTAGAGCATCACCAATGAATCTGGCAAACGCATAGGTCAAAAATGTCATTTACTAACCTATATGACAGCTTGACATGAAAACTTATTATGTTAAAAATTTGCTATTTTAATAAACGAGGTAAATAGTTAAAGCAAATATTATTTTATAAATTTAGTAAAAACTGCTTTATTGGAATTGATGAAATAATAAAGATATTAGATTTTTTTTATTAGTTGAATAGTAAGTAAGCCTCAATTTGCTCTAATTTGACATTAGGTTAAATATATTATGATTTTTTCTTAGTCAAATTTGATAATGAATTTGCCTCATTCATTGAAAGTCCAAAGCCCAAATCTTACATGATACTACAAATAAAATTTGTCCAATCATTTGACTCATATATCATACACCATTTGTGATGGAAATAGATATAGTACCATTGAATCAGGGCTGCTCACTTAATATTTGATTAACTATATATACATACGGGGCATAAGGTCCAATCTCAAATTTAATTCATGTCAATTCATTCAAAGGCAACTTTAAACCCAATTTATTGAAGTTTCAAAAATAAAAAGAGAACATTTTCATCAGAAGACAAATTCTAATGTTTTGTAATCTTTTTTGACCTTCTTCCACACAAAAATTCTATAAATTTGACTATTTGAGTCATTTTTTGATCGAAATATTCGAGCTGCTAATTGAGATGTGATCGAGACAATGGTCAAGATTGTCTTGATCACCATCTTAACCATTGTCTCGTCCACCATGAACCATCAACCACCATCTCAACCAGGAACGAATCCAGATTTTCAATATGGGGTGTGTTGGAGTGGATTGGCCCGATTGGGATAGGTTGGAGTTAACTAGAATGGGTTGGAGTGGGCTAAGCTAAGGTGTACTGGAGTAAATTTTACCTAAAACAAAACAAAAAAAGTATTAAAATTTTTTATTTGCATGAGCTACATGACTACATCTATGTAGCCCTTGTAATAGATTTGTCTCATATCTCAACTACCATATATCAAAGAGGAGTTCTCATATAAGCATAAAAAATGTGAGTGGATCATTAAATTATAAAATTTTAATAAGCATTTTGTAATCCAATTACTCACCTTTATCATATTTATATTCTCCCGCAATAATTATGTTATTTGTGTGCCAACAAAATGGTACGATAGTGGAAAAAAAATAAACATGAATAATGCTCTTCTTTAAGAAAATTATTTTATCAATACAATATTTTAAAATGAGAAAAACTTACATGTCCCTGTATTAGGTATTAGGGATAGGTAGTGTCACAATCCAACGAGAGAAAGAGAGACAACCAATGAGAGAGTAAAAATGATGTCATATCAGTGTAACATGGTTATAGGAAGTTCTTCTCTTTTAAAATAGAATACTATGTAGAGGATCTGGTTCTAGTTATGGCAACCATAACAATTTATGGTGAAAAATTGGAAACATCGATATCTTCTCATTCAACATCTTCCATTTATATTTTAAGTTTGTTTTTAGGTCTGATACATTGTCAGTGCTTGCATCTTGACTAGTAGTCCATGAATAATAACTACTATGTGATCCATGACCTTAAGGATATATAAACTTTCGGCTTTTTTACAAGCTACTAATCTAGATTATGACCCTATTTATACTTTATTAGCCGAATTAAAAATTGAATCAATATGCCACCTTAATTTAAAAAAAATTTGCAATGTACAACCTTCGTCCAAGTCCGTCAATATCTCCGTTGAAAATATGGGTATTTTAGTCTTTCTACATTAATTTTCTATTATTAAAAAAAAACATATTTGACATGTATCATATGAATTAACCATAGTTAACTAAGATTAATAAATATAATAAAATATTTTTACCCTTATTTATCTTTAAGTAAAATTGAAGGATACCTTTTTACTATCTAAATAAAATGAGAGTGTAAAATCTTTATTCTCTGATGAAATTTCGAGATTAATTGGGAAGAAGGAGATCCCATCAGCACCTCCAATGCCTGATGAAGAGATTTCTTCATTTTGTAATTTTTGTGATCAAAGTGAAGAAGGTGGTGAGAGCTCATCAAAAAAGATTGGTGAAGAGAAGGAAATCTCAAGCTTCTAGGCCTTCGGAAGGGAATTGATGAACCTGTTTTTTGCTGTTGAGGGATCTAATTAATTGTGATTTAAAGGAAAATATATGGGGTATGTGATTATTTTTTACGGAAAGTTGATGGAATTGGACGGAGACCTGACATTGTAAGTTTTTAAAAATTCATGTGGCAGATTAATTCAATGTTTAATTTGTGTAGTAAATTGCAAAAAGGGTTATTATTCAAGTGGATGGCTTATAAAAAATCCTAAACGTTCAATAATATTTATTAAAAGTAGGTTACGAAACAAAACAATGAAAGCACCTAATTATTTAAAGAAAGATTGGTGTAAAAGTCCACTTCATTAAACAATTTGTAATCCTATACAGCAGCTCGCAGAAAAGGACTTGTGCACATATATTTAATTGTTTATGTAGTAATGAAGTTTGAACGTAGTACTGTATACCAGTATTCAACTATATACTATTGATAATAACTTACCTATCTCTGTGATTGAGTAGGTGGTAGCACAGACAGCGCACAGACAGACAGAGAGAGAAAGAGAGAGAGCCAATCAGAGAGGGGAGAGTAATACCACCTATCCTTATCACAGAATAGATAAATTCTTATCTATCCTAATACCCTAAAGCGTGTTTCTTTACCTCCTATTAATTAAATATCTGAATAAACAAATTATTCCTTAAATGGCTAAAAAGTAAAAACAAAGGGTCTATTTAGAAAAAAAAAAACAAAAAAAAACAAAAACAAATAAACTTGATAAGATAATAGGGTGACGTGACCTTCCCATAGCTAATCAAAATATGACTAAATCTTGTATGGGACGTGTCCAGCGTGCGGCAGCTCTCACATAAAGTGAGATCCACAACTGGGGCATGCCCCACCAAAGACTCTCTCTCAAAATATTGTATTGAATAATAAAATATAGTATATTAGTATCCAATATACAAATCAATCAAAACATAGAATTAAATATCAATCGATATGGTGAACCTATCAACTTAAATAAGAGGGATTAAAAAAGAAGTCTGTGGATGACTATAACGTTGGAGTTTTATGCATTAAACAAGTTTAATGTATAAATAAAGCGAGTGGGTGCCTGCTCTATTTAATTTAATTAAAATAATCCATGTACGTCATGCATGCCCATCTCATTAGCTTGGACTTTCAACCATCTTTGAAAGCTATCCTAAACCTTTTGGAACCTTTGAGACTTTGAGTAGTGTGATGAAATGAATTCTTGAGTGATAAAAGAATAATTCGTACATAGTTAATTATATATATCATCAACTTACTTTAAGACATATACATAATAAAGGAGTAAATTAGGAAAATTTTACTCCTAGAACAAAAAGAATGCTAGCTATCTTTCTTGTTTTTATTTTCTTTGTGCTGCCCATTATGTAGGGTAGTTGAATGATGAGAACTGTTTAACTTTTAGATCATTATTTGAAAATTATCTTTTCAAAAAATTAATTAAATAAAAAATTATTTAATCATAAATTGTTATTAAATAAATAAACAATGAGTTTAATTGTTACCATAAATAATCTAAAAAAATTCACTTCTATACACAAAAGAAGAAATAAGATAGAGGGAAAAAGTATAAAAGAGGAAATAGTAGGTAAGTAGTATTTTTCAAATAATAATGCTAAAGATTCTAAATTTGTATTTTAAATTTAGATCTCAAATACATATGTCAGTGTTTTATTTGTTGAAAAATTAATAATTTTTAGAGTAAATCATATATGAATTAATGAAGTACCGACACAATATTTAGAATCCAAATTTAAGACACAAATTTGGAATCCTAACATTGCTTTTTTTCAAAAAGTAAAATGTGATGAATTTTGATCTATTTGATTTTTTGAATGCAAGCTTAAAAGTTAAAGCAGTAAAGAATGAGTGAGAATGAGCGGTCATCTTTGTATTGTATATCTTTGACCGGTTCAAAGTGATTAGTTTGGTGTTTAAAAATTGGTTCAGGACCTCTCAGTTATTAAAAAAAAAAAAATGAAGTATGTTAGAAAAAAAAATATGGCAATCTCGTTATTAACGACAAAATGAAGGGCCATGATTTAACCAACTTGAACCTTGACTTCATTTCCAGATTCCTATATAAACTCTAAAATACAAACCTCACTTGAAAAACCCCCAAGTAATTGGAACAACAACGCAATCATTCAGTCCCAGACTCACAGTGTGAGATGGCGTGCTCCTCCCACCAACACCACCATACACCGTCCACCACCACCACCGTCGATGAAGACAGCGCCGCCTCAATCTCCGCCGTCCACCCGGACATAATCCAAACCCACATCCTGACCCGCCTCGACGGCCCCACTCTCGCCTCCGCCGCGTGCACCTCCTCCCAGCTCCACGCGCTCGCCTCCCAAAAGCACCTCTGGGCCAACATCTGCCACTCCACTTGGCCCTCCACCACCGCACCACGTGTCCGCCACGTCATATCCACGTTCCCCGACGGCGCCCTCTCCTTCTTCTCCGACTCTTTCCCTCTCCTCACCAATCTGGACCCCACCGCCACCACAACTCTGCAGTCAGATCATGACCGTCCGTACGAGTTAATCTCCGCCGTCGATATCTACCACTGCGAGAAATTGATTCTGAGCAAGGTCGTCGAGACGGAGACCGTAAGCGGATGGTTCCGGTGCTCGCCGTTCCGGATCGACCTGCTGGACCCGAAGGACGTGGTCCCGACGCCGATACAGTACCCGGAGGGCCAGGAATTGGACACGTGTCGCGAGCTCGGGGATGATCTGACGTTGAGTTGGATCCTGATCGACCCGATCGGACGGCGGGCGATGAACCTCTCGAGCCATACGGCGGTCTCGGTACAGCGGCACTGGCTGAGCGGTGAGGTGCACGCGCGGTTCACGTCGGTGCTGGCCGGCGGCGAGAGGGGGTCGGCATCGGAGTTCGTGCAGTGCGGGGTTTTAGTCACGTGCGGGGGGTCGGAGGGAGGAGAGCTGCAGGTGAGGGAGGTGAGCTTGCAGGTGGAGGACATGGACGGAATGCATTTGAACGGGAGGAACAGTTTGGTCATTTTGCTGAGGGCGTTGGAGGGCAGAAAGGGAATAATAAAAAAGGGGAGGAGAGAAGAGGAGGGAAGGAAGAGATACGAAGAGTACTTGGAGAGGAAGAGGGAGAGGAAAGAAAAGAAGCTGAGGACAGAAGGGACATTAGATACATTGTGTGTGGCTTTTGGGGTATTGGGGTTTTTCGTTTTTTGGTTATTTATTTTGTGCAGATGAATCGATGATGAGCCAAATTAACTCTTCTTTTTCTCAGACTAGTATATTGATTCTTACCAACAAAAGAGACTAGCATATTGATAGAAAAATAATACAAGAAAAAAATGTTCATAGCTTTGTTCCTCGTAAGAATAGAGATAGCAAATGGATGTTTCTTTTGTACCAAAATGTCAAATGAATTTGGCTTGCAATAGGATTTCTGTTGTGTCATGTTTTGAAAAATACAATGTATTTAGATTCGATAGATCATATAAAAAACGAGGATCAATCAGGTACTCTCCTCCTCCAAGCAAGAGTTTTTTCAAAACCTCTAATTTCTCCGCAAAGTCATCGCTTAGCGGCTAGGTTAGGGTTCTTTACATCTAGGTGGCAACATCGAGTTTGGATCCGGTTCTCTCTCTCTATTAGTAACTACGTTCGGCTTGTGGGAATCTGATGGAGGAAATCGAAACTAGTTTTTCCAAAACTTTGATTTTGACTGAGGATGAGGTTGATGCTACCCTGATCGCGCGACCAATCACAACGACAAACAAGGAAGTGCTCCAGCGTAGTTTGGTGGGAACGGTATTAACCAAAAAACCTTACCACCAAACTGCTTTCAAACAAACTATGGTGAAGCTAGAGGATGCAATGGGGCAGTGACTGTGACGAACTTGGGGCCTAATCTTTTCTTGTTCACCTTTGCGTTTGTGGAAGATAAGAATCAGGTGATCCTTCAGGCGCCATGGACCTTTGATAAAGCTTTAGTGATACTGAAAGCACCTAATGGACGAATCGTGCCGTCCCAGATGAAACTCAAATTTACGGATCTCTAGGTGCAGTGCCATAATATTCCTTTTGATTTTATGACCGAGCAAATTGGGAAGATCATTGAAGATGGGATAGGACAATGCCTGGAAGTCGCAGGGGGCTTCGCAGCGCATCTGGTGGGCAGGTTTCTTCATGTTCGGGTGCGATTTGATGTGACCCGACTGCTGCCTCGAGTGAAAAAGCTTCTCCTTGATGAGGGATTGTTGGCGACAGTTGCCGATATGAACGACTCCCCTATCATTGTCATGCGTGTGGAAGGATTGGACATAGCTCCAAAGTTTGCGAATTTTCTTCGGAGGAACAAAAGACGCACCCTTCACACCAATGAAGGGATTGGTTGCTTGCGAAAGGTGAACCAGGGAAATTTAACCTGGTGGATTCTGGAAAGGGGAGCTCTACATAGGAAGTAGTCGCGGCGATGGAGGTTGTGGTAGAAGTGGTAACTGCAGGAGAAGTCCAAAAAGTCCAGGCAGCGCAGAATACAAGGTACACGCATGCCGCAGCTGGTGATGGGGGTATAGAGTCAGCTCCTCCAACGATCCCCACGAGTGTAGGCGATGATAGCATGAGCCCAGTTAACTAAGATTAATAGCTGACAATGAAGGCATGAATCCGGTTCCGCTTAGGACGGTATTTGAAAATATTTAGGAGTGCTTAGGCAAAGAAAAACCAGCCTGTACGCCTAAAGCTCCAGCCTCTAGTGCCAATATAGCCTCCCACATTCATGCTGAACGTGCGAGGAGGAACGCCGATGCCTCGCCAGAGTGGCAGCCTAGGAAAAAAAAAAGAAACAAAAAAAAAGTAGGGGGTGTCGGGGGGTTACCAATGGCTTCTCTGAATGAGGGGTTGTTGGGAGAAACAAATGCAAATATGGGAAGCATGGATGTTTTGGGGGCAGGACAAGGAGTAAAGGGGTCTTTGGAGAAACATGGTACTTCCACAGGGAGCAAAATTTCGAAGTTAAGCAATGTGCTTAAACATGTGCTACAACCCTCCGATGGGGCATCAGGGGTGAAAGGGGAGGGCCTGCTTGCCAAGCCTTCGGTGCCCAAGAAAAAAGCCAACACCGTAGGCAATCCCCCTATACCGGCATCACCCTATGCGGTCCCAGATGTGGCTGACAGAATGAGAGGGGGAAGAGGAAAATAGAGGAGGAGGACAGATCCATAGTCGCGGCAAAGAAAAAAGGGCGACTCATGGAAGGTGCACTAGTCTCAACCCTAGAAGCTAAAGTGGTGGGTCCGGATGCCCCGGCCCACCACGAGCAATGATACTCTTAAGTTGGAATGTCTAAGGACTCCGGCATCCTCAGACATTCGACTCTCTCAAGAACCTTGTGAGAGAGAAAAGAAGAGGCCGGACGTCATTTTTCTAATGGAAACAAAAATGACAGATAGTCAGATGAAAAATTTACATCTCACTTTAGGGATGAAAGGATCAATGTTTGTGGGCAGGCGAGGCTTATGTGGAGGTTTGATTTTGTTATGGAGGCATGGGTGGGACCTGAAACTTTTGTCTTATTCTACTGGCATATTGATATGCAGAGCACACATGTTGATAGTCCACAATTTCGTATTATTGGCTTCTATGGAAATCTTGCTGCTAGTCAGAGATGTCATTCGTGGGAATTATTAAGACGACTGAATGGGATCCAAACTAGTCCATAGCTTGTACTTGGTGATTTTAACGAAATCCTATCCCCGAAAGAAAAAATAGGGGGTCAGGATCGGCCAGAGCATCAAATGTGAGATTTTCGAGAGGCCTTACTTGATTGTAAGTTTGTAACCTTTCTGTTGTTCCATTTACATGTGATCCTTTTACTTGGGAATGTAGACATGCAAGGGTCAGCTATGTTAAAGAAAGACTGGATCAGGCTGTGATGAATAGAGGTTTGCATGACTTATTTGGGGAGGTGACTACACAACATTTCAATTCCCTGGCTCTGACCATATTCCCCTCTTGGTTCAGTTACTGCCATGTGCTCTTGTGGCCCAATAGGCCCCCTCGGCCGCAGATTTCACTTTGAACAATGATGGTGTCGGGAGGAGGGCTGCAAAGATATGATTCAAAAGGTATGGGAGGCGATTGCACTTGGGGGGCTGTCGTGGTACCAGGGCTTAGGGAGTGTGCGGGTCAATTAAAATCATGGAGTTCCAAGCTTTTCCGGAGCCGTCAAAACCAAATAAAAAAGATTCAGTCTGAGATTGAAGATCTTAAGGCGGCTCCTCCCAATGACACCTACTCTATTAAGCAACGAGATTTGGAAGGTACTTTGGAACAACTCATTATAGAGGATGAGCTTTACTGGCATCAACATTCCCGGATTTCATGGCTTCGGGAGGGTGACAGGAATACCCGCTTCTTCCATGCACATGCAAAAGAACGTGGCCGTAGAAATCTCATAAGTGGGCTGCTAAATGAGAAGAATGAATGGGTCACTGAGAATGTAACGGTAGGCAACATGTTTTGTGATTATTTTACCACCCTTTTCACTATTACTGGCAGTAAGAACATGCATAATATCATCGACACTGTGGAACCTAAGATCACGGCTGCTATGAATACCCGACTATTACACCCATTCACACGGGGCGAGATTGAGAAAGCCCTTTTTCAGATGTACCCTCGGGGGTGAACGGCATGCCGACTCTCTTTTATCAAAGGTATTGGCATATTGTGGGTGAAAGTGTTGCAGACTTATGCCTTAAGGTTTTAAATGGTCATGAAAGTGTGGGCAGTGTCAATGATACCTTCATCGTGCTTATCCCCAAGATTGAGAAGCCACAGTGTGTTTCGGATTTTTGGCCTATAAGCCTATGCACCGTTCTCTATAAGCTTGTTGCCAAGTCCTTTGCAAACAGGATGAAAGGGTGCTCCCAACTGTGATTTCAGAAAACCAGAGTCCTTTTGCTTTGGGTCGTCAAATTATTGACAATGTGATCGCTGCTTTTGAAACCACCCACACTATTAAGACTCAGAGCAATTCCGCCGCGCCGAAGATGGCGCTTAAATTGAATATGGCCAAGGCATACGACCGGAGGCTGTAATGTTAAAATTGGGGTTTCATAAACGGTGGGTTGGACGGATCATGGATTGCATTACCACTGTTCGATTTTCGGTGTTGTGGAAGGGGGTTCCATTGAGGAATATTATCCCACACAGAGGTCTGCGACAAGGCTGCCCGCTCTTACCCTATTTATTTTTGTTGTGTGCCGAAGGTCTCAGCTCGTTGCTACAGGACGCAGAACAGAAAAATCTCATTCGAGGTGTCAAGGTTGGTTCTCTTTCCCCACCTATTACACATTTTTTTCCACGCAGACGATAGCCTCTTGTTCCTTGAGGCGACTATTGGGGCAGCGAGGGCAGTAAAACATATTCTGAAAATCTATGAAGAAGCCTCAGGTCAATTAGTAAATTTCATAAAGTCTACTGTATGTTTCAGTAAAAATGCAGAGCACCTTATTCGCACAATCATATCCCAGGTTTTGGGTATTTCTGTAATACATTGTCATGAAAAATACTTGGGTTGCCTACGGTGACGGGGAATAGGAAATTGGATCTGTTCAATTCTTTAAAGGATTGGGTTTGGCAGCGGCTTAATGGGTGGAAAGAAAAACTCATTTCCCGGGCTGGAAAGGAAATCTTGTTAAAAGTAGTAATACAAGTCATTCATACTTACTATATGAGTATTTTTAGGCTGTCCAAGGCGACTTGTAAGGGGATCACCTCCTTGGTCTCTCGTTTTTGGTGGGGCCATAAACATAAATAGGGTATGCATTGGCTTGCATGGGAGAAACTTTGTGGTTAGAAGCTTGATGGAGGTTTAGGTTTCCGAGAATTAGAAGTTTTAATAAGGCTATGTTAGCAAAAATGGGTTGGCGGCTTCTCACTTCTCTGGATACTTTAGTATGTCGTGTACTTAAAGGAAAGTACTTCCTAGTAGGACAGTTTTCAGATGCAAATATGGGGTCCAGACCCTCTTTCTTCTAGAGATCACTTATGTGGGCAAAGGATTTACTGTTGGCGGGACTGAGATGGCGGGTTGGCAACGGTGAGCACATCTCGGTGTATAATGATGGCTGGCTTCCCACCCCAACCACCTTTTGGGTGCAATCTCCTCGCTTGTTGGCAGATGATTTTCGTGTTTGTGAATTTATCACTCCTGGGGGGCAGTGGAACTATGATCTTATTTACTCTCATTTTGCCCTCTTGGAAGCGGACGCGATGGTCGGTATCCCCCTCAATCGATTGTCAATGGAGGATACTCAAATTTGGCATTATTCTCGCACTGGACGCTACTCTGTCAAAAGCGGTTATTGGGTGGCCCTTGCAGACAAACATCGGATGAGGGGTTCCGAGGGATATTCTCGGGCTTCAATAGAGGGTTTTTTGCGAGGGGTATGGCAGCTTAAGCTCCCAGGGAAGGTGAAGATTTTTCTTTGGCGGTGGTGCAACGAGATCCTCCCATGTAATGCCAATCTATTTCATCGTAAGCTTTGTGACACTCCCCTTTGCCCTTGTTGCACCAAAAAGTTTGAAACTTCTCTGCATGCTATCTGGGATTGCAAGGCCGCTAGATTAATCTAGAGACATTCCTTCTTAAGTGAAGCTGTGGGGTGGCCAATGAGGGGGTCTATGATGGATCTGGTTCAATTTGCCATGCAGGCCCTCACTAAGGATGAAATGATTCTCTTTGCTTTCATATGTTGGGGGATTTGGAACTGTAGGAATAATTGGGTTCATAATAAAGTGAAGGGGGATGCTGCGATCTCCTTTGACCGTTTGGTTCACTTTGCTACTGAATACAGGGAAGCAACGACCCGGGCACAGGGTGCCAGGCTGGTGCTGCCTGGGCCTAGTACTTGGGAAAAACCACCTGCTGGGATGTTCAAAATAAATGTGGATGGCAATACATCTGCTGTGCAGTGCTGGTGTGGTCTGGGGGCGGTGATTCGCGACACTACTAGAGGTGTTATGGTTGCAGCAGCCAAGCAAGCCCCGGGCTCCTTCTCGCCTCATGCCTGAATTAATGGCTGCGGTGTTGGGGTTAACTTTGGCATCAGATTTGGGCTGTCAGCATGTTATTCTTGAAATGGATGCAGATTTTGCTATTAACTGCATCACTGATGAAGCTCCTAGCCTGCATGCCGATGAGGTCATGGTGGAGGAAATTCAACTACGTTTGGCTTCCTTTACTGAAGCCACTTGCCAATTTAGACGGAAGGAGACCAATCGAGTGGCTCACCAGCTAGCCCACTTTGTTAAGTCTCATGTTAGAGTGTCCTTTTGGACTGATGTAATGCCTTCATGGCTCCTTGAAGTAGTGCACTCTGATTCTTAATCAATAAAAATCACAACTTCTTCTCAAAAAAAAAAAAAAAGATTCAATAGATCATAAATGTTAAAGTTGTGTCAAACAAATAATAACAAGTAAACTTAATACATATGAGAGAAAAACTTCAATGTAACATATATAGTGATGTGGCATTACAAACATGTAAGTGTGATGAATTCCAATTCTCAATGGCTCAAACCTCTCTCCTCTAATATACATCAATATCCGTGATGCAATCAAGTTCTTTTCATGAAATAAATCCCTTGATGTAATGTACAATTTGTTCAAATGAGTCTAAAATACATGATATTAATATCTCAATATAAAGTAAAACTCCTATAAATGAATGTTCGATAAATTAATAACTTTGGTTAAATAATAAATCTTCTGGTCCCAACTTGGGCCAATGTACTAAAATAATAATCTCGCTAAATGCATAAGATAATAATTTTTCTTAAAATCAGGGTCCAACAAATATATAAATGATGACATGCATAAAAGAAATAGCACATAAAAATTCATAAAATATATTAAAGAACTTTTTACTTAACAATTTCTATTTTCTCAATTTAGCTATTTCTCAAAATATGGTTATAAAGTCGTTTGCCTTTTCTTTGTACCTAAACCGAATTGAACATCCTCCTTAATTTTTTGCAATGCATACACTACATTTGATATATATGTATATTTTTTAAAATATTTGATCTTCTAGTTCTTAACTTATTTCGAAAATGTATGTATATGTACTTATCTTGAATACACTTGATCTTCTACTTCGTAATTCATATATGCATGTGATTATCTTGAAATCGCCTGATCTTCTAGTTCTTAACATCCATGTAAAAGTTTGAAGTTATACATATATCTTTGTTTTTTTTTTAAAAGATACATGTATTTTTGTCAAAAAAATATATAATACATGAACAAAAAAAACATAAAACTCTTTTTAAATTAATAAATATTCATTTATCGATATATAAATAAACCCTTTAAAATAATAATAATTTTTAATCTCTATAGTATTAATTTATAGGGGTTTTACTGTATTCTTTATTTAATATAACTAAAAAAATGAAAAAAAAAAAAAAAAAAAATCACATGTAGATTAATGACATATGTCACCTGTCAACCAAACTATCTTTAGACAGCATAAAACGGCAAAATGAATCCACTTGGAGTACCTAATTAAGGGGTACAATTAAGAATAATTGGTCAGATCCAAGAAGGATATGGTCGGAATGTGATGAGCCATGAGAGCGTGACTCCTTTTTCGGCGCGACACCAAGTTAATTGAAATCATGATAATCATCCTACCAACAAAGCCGGTGGTTAATTCACGAGGAAATGCCCCCAACTTAAATGTACCCTCCCAACCAATTTGCTTTGCCTACTTTGTATGTCAAAATGCTATTCAATAAAAGATTTAAGTGAGAGGTTTAATTTTCATCTATTAGTTAGTTAGAGTCACATAATAAAAGTCCCCACATATTAGATAATTATTGAACCTGAAAAACTTAACATGGTACCAAAATTTTAGTTCATGAGTTCGAAATTTTCAATACTCAATTCTCCACTTCTTCGTTAGTTTATAAAGTGTAAAAATGAGAATGTTCGTATATGTTCGTCTATCTCCCTCCATTTATCTATCTTTCTACAAATAAAAATTATATGTTAGAAGAAAAATTAAGTCATGAGAGAAAAATAAAACATTAATCATGTCTGAAAGAAAAATGATGCAAATCATCTACTTGATTTTTCTCTATTTGTTTTTACTTATTTGACTTTTAAGTTTTAATCTTAACTGTGTATTCTAAATCCAAAAGTGTGAGTAAAGAAAAAAATAATAATAACATTGTTTCTGTGGATTTGAAGCCACAATTGTAGACATCAACTCTTGGACTTGTAATATATAGGTTTGACAGAGAATTCAAATTCTTCGGGAAATTAATTTCGAATCATTAACAAACAATAGAAGTAGATGTGGCCTGCAGTTTGGGAGACAGTAATCTAACGAGAAGATGCACTTCGCTTTGAACATGTTTTGCCCTTTACCAGCAGTTGGTGATGGAATTGTGCAAGAACCTATAAGGCTATAAGCAACCAAGTATATAAAATAAATGGAGGTCTGAGGACAAGCACATGAAAAGCACTCCCTTATTGATGGCTTATTATTTAGATGTTTCCCTAACAGCCTAAAACTTTGGGATCAAAAGTTTTTGGCATGCTGCTGGTTCAATTGTTTATGTCACCCACAAGCTTCCAATGAATTGAATTGCCTCTGCAGATTTCACCTGCCAAAGGATTTTCTCAAGCTTGTTGGCACCTCTAGCATCACAGAATATATAATAAAATCCAGACAACATACTACAAATCATTAGCCAATCAGGCCACAAAGAGTGTGTGTGTGAGAGGGAGAGCATGAACCATGCCACAAGGACCCATACTGCCGCCGATTTTCTTGTCCTATGTGCAGGATTTTGCAACAATATTGAGACAGGCTACAGTCGCAGACTCGCAGTGTATGCAGTGAGATCTAGTGGCCAAAAATCTATACCTAGAGATGTGAATCCGTTGGATCCAATGTTCAAAAACGTGTCCACGTGTCCACATCCCATGCGGTGTCGAATGTTAGCATTTTCCAACACTATGACTAATGACTAACGAAATATTTGCTCCAATCTACCCTCCGAGCAAATTCTGAGCTCAATGACCAAAGCAATTCATTTCAGTGTAAGAATCCAACAAGAGGAATTTAATTACAGGCATTGAAAAGAGAACCATGAAAAGTGTATGGAAATATTTGAAACGCATGCTTACATAAACTGATAAACAAAAGCAATACATCTTCACATACTAGCTAGTCCAACCATCCACTGCATTTGGAGTTTGCAAGAGTGATGCATAATTCTATATGTTCTTTCTGCTTCTAAATCGTTTTTGAGGATAAGATATTACAGCCAAATCAAATGAATTTGATTTTCCAGGTATTCAGTTCTTCCTGCAAGTGCCACCCGGTAATTTAATGTATAAGTAATTTGATGGGCTGTCATTTTGGTTCAGGAGGTCCTCTTGCAATTGGAACGCCACCACCGAAATTGGCTCTGGGCTTTGCATAGTCCACAAAAATAACACGTCCATTTAGTGCCTGCCAGTATTTATCTGTTACTTTTGCATATCAAATATCAAAAGAATCAAATGGATAGAGGAAAACAGAAAACAAGGAATTACCTTTCCATTCATCTCTTCTACGGCTTTGTGGGCTTCATCTTCTGAAGCAAAGGTCACAAACCCAAATCCCTTTGATCTGTCTGAGACTCTGTCCGACACAATTTGAGCTGCCAAAACAAACATGGTTTAACTACTTGATGACAGAATATAATCAGTTCAGAGATAGTTGCCTCAATACTATCTCTTGAGGCAACTATCTCACAAGTCACACAAGTCACGCCTACAAACTTGGCATATGAATATCCCACAAGTCACACCTTCAATCACTTGACCATATTGAGAGAATGCTTCTGATAACACCTTCTCCGTGGTGTAAAATGATAGTCCTACAACATTGTCAGCAAACGAAATCTTCAAAACTCGGAAAAAAAAAAAAAAAAAAAAAAGGTTAAAGAAGATACAAAAGATATCAACAAAAAACCAAATTCGCATGAAAAAGAGTCAGACTCATGTAAGTTAAATGGCTGCACGCAATGCAACAAATATGAACTTATGTGCCATAATACAAAACTTTTGGATTGACACTATAATCTTTTCTCAACAAAGCAATTAATAGACCAAATCACACAAGAAGTACCATAAATTTTCTCATGCAGAGAGTACAGAGTCATAGAAGAAATGAAGTTATTCCCATAACTTCACATCCTTCCATGAACCAGGTTTTATCGAATGTAAAATGAGCATAAAGGCTAAAACTCAGGTTAATTTGTTCAACCCTACATTTCTCCAACACCACCAGAATTCACGATTGCTACTTAAATTCATCATTCTGATAGGAAATGTTTGAAGGTCATATATATAAAACAAAAATTTAGAGCATGTAAGTAAACAGTAACCATTGGATTAGCTTAGAATATAGTATTTGTATACTTTAATGTCTGTCCTCTGTCTCTCTCTCTCTCTCTGTCTATGCCTCTCTCTCTCTCTCTCCCTCTATATATATATACATACATATTTGTATACAGTATATATAATCTTTATGTGGGTAATTACTGAATAAGCAGATCTCTAATAGACATTACTACAAACACTTTGTTGGTTTAGTTCAAAAAATTAAGAACATAAATAACAAGCAGGTTTAGACAAAAGATTATGATTTCCTTCTTCATTTAAGTAAATTGAGCACATAGTATGCTATCAGTTAGTTTTCGCGTAGCTTATAATATGATTTGACACTGCAATGTTTCTTTTTCTTTCTTTTTTTTCTAAAGAAAAGCAAACTTTTTCAAATGGCTATTATGAACTTTGAATATCAGGTGATATGGGATTGGACTAGTTTTATTTCTTAGGGATTGAATATTAAAGAGACTAAGGAAGAAAAGTTCATCAGAAATGGTAATAAAGCAGAGAACGAGAGAGAGAGTATACCACCAATGAAAAGCTTAGTAGTTATTGCCCTGCAAGAGATTAGAAGAGCCGGAGGAATAAGGGAGGAATTTGATAAACCAGGGCTTGACCTCACCATTCTTCTGAACATCGCCGTTACTAAAATACTGTGATACTATGAGAGAGAGAGAGAGAGAGAGAGAGAGAGAGAGAGAGAGAGAGAGAGGGCGAGGGAGGCTAGTGTTTCTGAAACTGAGAGTGCTGACTAATGGACCTCCTTTACAAGGTTGTGAGGTGGGCTGGACCCAATTGAGAAAAAGCCCGCATTACGATGGGCCTATCTCACATTGTGTGCAGTTCATATCCTTTGATGACAACCCAAAGGGAGGGACGTTAGGGATGCGTAAGGGAAATTAGGGCCAATCTTGGAGAAATTTTATGTGTAACCGATACATTGTCATGTGGTGTAACAAATCCAACGTGTAAGAATATAGTTGGACGGCATATTTATCTCTCATAGGGTATAATATTAATAACATTCTTTCATATTATAACACATATACTTGTTACACCACGTAATCGTGTATCGGTTACATCGAAAAATCTCTCTCAATGTTGAGGAGAGCCAAGTAAGTCAATCGTCTCAAAGAAAGATCTCAAATTCCCTTGTATATTGTGGGAGGAGCTTCTTAAAGGGATCCCTTTTGATAAGAATAAATGGGAACACATGTAGACCTAATCCTCAAAGCAATTCAATGGTATGAACTAAATCGGAAACTATTTTAGTCATCTAACTATCACAACCAGTTAATTATTTCAGTGTATTTCCAATAGACACTAAAATAATTATGATGATAATCAAATGGTCAAACGAGTTCTCATGAAAGTTCTTCACATTTTACAAATATTTATCGAAAAGGAAATTATGTAAATACACATGAAGAGTTGAGGGACCCAATTATATAGTTTGCAAATGTACACTAATGAATCGTAATAATGTGGATGGAACCATTTTAATAGAATTGAAAAAAAAAAAAAAAAAGTGTAGAGGGAGACTTTGAAGAGAAGAGATGGATGCATCAACACCATCCTATATTTAGAGATGGATGCACGTCGAAGATAAGAGAGATCATGTATATTTTACATCCCATGTAAGTTGCAAGTTGCAACAATATTTGTGCACATTGCAATTAGATTATAAAGAATAATTTATCGAAGTTATAACTGTGAGAAAGTGTGAAAGATATGTTAAGATTTAAAATAGGTCAACAAATCAATCCATTTTAATATAAAAGAACAATAATGCTAGTTATCCCATTTTTTTTTTCACTGATGTATCTCACCTGATGTGTCATTACTTTACTGAAATGATATTTTCTTCTTCTTTTTTATGTTTTATTTTTAAATTTTTAGTGTCTAATGTATGAATGCCATGTAAGATGGTATAAAATTGTAGTATAAAAATGTGGTAAGTGTAGCATTGTTGATAAAAGAAAGACAAACTCCTTCCATTGAGGGAATCTTTAAATAATTTTAATTAAGGGATCTATCATAAAATTCATTTTATATTATATTTCAATAATCTGATTTATCTATTTTATAAGTCTCTATTCCAAAATCATCTATGCAAGAATTTAGACAAATAAGAAACCATAAAATATCTAATTTTGATCAAATAAATATATAAATAAAATATTTTCAATAACACTTAAAATTATGACTATTTAATCCACGGTCAAATAATTTTTTATTTACTTAATCTTTTACAAAGCTTCAATGAAAATTAAAAAAATAAACGATTATGATTATTAAAATACAATGTGAAATAAACCGCACAAAAAATCTCTTCAAAAAGGGTATTTAAAGGATCCTTTGATAGAAGGAGGCTGAATAGAAAGATATTACCACTATACATAATCTCTCGACAAAATTGGTCAGATGACTAGCACGAGGGATTAAATGAGAAAGAAGGATTGTATACAAAATTTCTTCCCCAAGTAACACAGAAAGGAAGGGGAGGATTACGGAAGAAAAAAAGTTAATCACGTATACCACCAAGCTTCCATAAAAGGCAAATAAACTAACTCAAAGTCGGAATGTCTCGAGACAAGTTTGAATACAAATAATACAAGTTACTCATCCAAACAACCTAAAGAACCAAAATTACTCATCCAAATTAAACATTAAAGTGAAAATAAAAGAAAAAACTCAACTAACTGTTACAAACATTAAATCCAGGGGAGATACATATGGAGTAACAAACAGGCCAAGTGGCCACACCCTTGCAACCCTCCCAAGTCAGTAATTTCTCATGAAAGTTGACAAGCTCAGAGCGGAGAGAAGTTTTAATGGATGTTACTCCTAACCTTGTTGTGCTGCCATTATTCCTGAGGACCAAAGTAGAATAACTATATACAGAGCTTATTCTACATATTTTGTACTCGATGAAATTTGCAGATGAAGAGTCCACTGGGTCCACTAAGTTATTCATGTATGGTGCACTTTCAGAAATGCTTGGTGTAACATGTCGATGAATTGGTCGTCCTAAAAGAAGAACAATACATCAAAGAGAAAAAAAAAAAAAAAAAAAAAAAACAACAAAAAAAAAAAAAAAAAAAAAAAAAAAACCAGAATAACATACACGAGTCAGCCAATAATGGAGAATGCTTATAAAGTCAGAAAAGTTGTACTGTGAACAACCAAGAAACAGGTAGAATCCATGTAGAAAATATTAATATTTGGATGAAGATACAGTTGATACACTGGACTTATTTTCTTGCTAAAAATCAAAATAAAAGAAAGTAGATTAATGCCCCCCAACATATTAATATAGACTAATTCACCCCAAAAAGGTTTTTGAAGTAATTTTGCTCACTGGCTGCTGGGTAATTGATTAAGTAATACAATAGAAAGATAAATCATAAAATATGAAATATGACAAAGGATGAAAAATACCTGAACAAGCATGAGAAGTGCATCACGAACTTTTTCTCTGTTAATAAGAGGCCCATCGTTGGGAGTAGGAGGAGCAGTAGGAGTTAAAGATAACGGTGGAGTTGGTGGTGGAAAAGGTTGAAGCATTGGAGCGCCATAAGGACGTTGCAGATTCAGGGGAGGATGAAGAGCAGCAGCAGTTGGCACAGATGAAGCGATAGGTGGTATTATCAATGAAGATGAAGAAGCAGGGAGAGGGAAAAAAGAAGAGGGCTTTATGAGATTAGTGACTCGATTGCTGCCTGCGGGTAATTCTGAGGTACCATGCAGGGGGGTTGGTGTAGATGAGGCTGAAATGGAAAGGGGTGGTACCTGTGGAGTTGGTGCAGGAGATGAAACAACACTGGGTGCATAGGAGGACGAAGGAACAGTTCCAGAAGAATGAAAGGTCGGTCTTGAATTTGCTATGTTTGAAGTATTACCTCCAATATTCATAGCTGCCTGCAGTAAGATTTGGGGAGGAAAATGCTCAGCCTTCATTGGAGACAAGCTACAGTCCATAAAGAGGCAAGGACAACACACTAGAAGGACAAGACATGTGAGCATGCAAACACTATCATTCAAGTTACTTTAAAATGCATTATAAAAGTTTTTAGCCAAACTCTATAATTGTAAAAATTAAAGCATATAATAAGCTTTTCTTCATCTCCTGCACTGACCCTAAACCCTAGTCTCACTTCAGTAAAAGATAATTCTCTCAATTTCATGAGAAATAAGCTTTCTTCATTTCACCTGACTATTCACTATGAAAACCTTCCTGCTAAAGTTTCCGAATTCCAAAATAACACAATACAACACAAGATCAGCGACATTAAAGCATAATATATGCCAAAAAATTAGAATAATAAATATTTCTATTACTTATAACTCCAATGTCCTTCTATAACTTTAACTTAAATCCACAACTCTTTCTATTTATTTGGTATTGCTTCTGAATCATATTTTCATTATAAATCAGAAAGACAAAAACAAATGCCTTTATAATCTCAAAATTTCCTCAATACAACACCTGGGTATTCACTATGAAAACCTCCCTGCTAAAGTTTCTGAATTCTGAAATAACAAAATACAACACAAGATCTGCTATATAAGAAAGCATAACACATGCCAAAAAAAATAGAATAATAAATATTTCTATTCAATGTCCTTCTATAACTTAATCTTAAATCCACAATTTTTCTATTTATTTGGTATTGCTTCTGAATTATATTTAAATTATCCAGGCATCAGAAAGACAGAAACAAATGCCTTTGTAATATCAAAATTTCCTCAAGCTACAAAGAAGTTCACAGCATTGCCAAATGTTTGGTATTTTCTAGGACCAATGGATATATCTGAGGAAAGGGATTGAAATAAGGTCCGGCCAACTGCAGCACCACAACTGAGTGTAGAGAGAGCTAAAAAGCTCAGGACTTGGTTTGAACTTCATCCAGACATGCCCAGTCCCAAACAGTAAGTTCTTCAGGCATGCCCATGGACTTACAGTGTGTTTGGATGTAATAATTTTAATTTTCACAGAAATTCATAAATAATGGAATTTAAAACTCCGTTATTTAAATTTCTATTAATTGCATTTTCTATTGTTTGGATATATGTATAAAGAATTTTGTAAATGACATGAATTACAAATTTTAATTAATCTAGCCCCACCGACTCCCACCCATGCCACCACCTTCCCCTCCCTCTGAGTCTCCAACCACACTCGTCTCTCTCTCTTCCATTCTCTCTTCTCTTCTCTCTATATATTCCCCATCTCTTCTCTGCATATTAAAATTCCTTCACAAGATTAATTTTTTTTTCTCCAATCCCAAGAGCCCAGCAACCAAAGACAAAAAAAGCATCTCCATTAATTGCATCTTCTTAGAATAAACTTGGAGATCAGGTTGGGATCAGATTGATGGGGATCCCAAATGGCAGACCAAACAAAGATTAGCCCAACATATTCCAATCACAATCGTAACTGTTAAAAAAAGAAAAAAAAGAATGGAAAGGCTGCAACGGCTGCCGCTGGAGGGAAGTGAGAGAGAGTTTAGAGAGAGAAATAAGAGAGAAAAAGAAAGGGGAGGAGGTTATGAGGGTGGTTGGAGGGAGGGGAAGGAGGTGGCGTCGGTGGAGATGGGTGGGCAGTGGGCTTTATGATTTTTTCTTTTTCTAACCTTTTAATTTCTTAATATTATTTGTGGGAAAAAAAGTTTGTAGATGTGGCAAGATCTAAGTCACAAATGATTATTAGAGGGCTATGATCAAAAGTCAGGTATAGTCTAGTAGGAAGAAAACTGGCAAAGGATCCAAGTCTGGATGGTGGTTGTGGTGGGTGGGTCTTTTTTCTTAAAATCTCAAATGTCATGGAATTTGGAAATGACACCTATTTAGGTGGAATTTAAAGTCAGAATTTATGACTCTCAAATTCCATAATTTTTCCCACGTAGAATTCTAAGATTTCCGTGTTAATGAGGCCAAACAAAGGAATTAGAGATTTTCATTTCTCAAATTCTGACTTTGAATGAAATACCGAGTTAAATTTCTCCATCCAAACACATTGTTAGAGAATTTGGCACTCTTGAAATAAATGTGAAAGCATTTCAATAATGGAATTAACAGTTTAAAGAGAGGATGCATAATGAACCACATCTTGGACTTCAAAAGTTCTAATGACACAAAAATAAGATCACCACCAAATTTTTAGGAAACCACCAAGCATAAAATCATACCAAGTAGTTCACAAAGGAAGAATCTTCAGGGGGATTAGTGGCAGTAGAGACATTCAATGATGGCTCCAGTGGTCCTTCCATGATCAACATGGACGGGACTGCTTCAAGTTCCTCAAACTCACTACAAGGTCATATGCAGAATGAAAATTAGATGTAGCAGTGAAGGCCATTTTACTCAATCAATAAAACCAAGCTAAGGATGCAATTTCTGATATGGCAGTATATTTGCAAAAGACAAAGGTGAAAATAAATCATAGAAACTGCATGATCTTCAGGAGAAAAGATGAACCATACCAAGTTATCTCACAAAGAGATATTACCCCTCCCACGCCCCGCCACATACTTCTCCTTTTTTGGGGAAATATACTATATACGTTATAGAACATTACAACACTTCATGTATAAGCTTATTACAGACTTAAAAAGTAGCCACATTCCCAATTCTAGAATGCAAAATGCTTTCTAATGAACCAAAATTGTCTTTGTTTTTTATAAGGCTAAAATTGAAGAAAAGATTCTGCAACTAACATACAAAGTAAAAACAGAAATATATAATGGAATCGGAACTATAATGGTTCCAGTTTCAATACTTATACAAGAGGGGGAAAGGGAAAAAATACCTTTTGACTGAAGATACTTTGGACTTTGGAGGAACCTTTGAGTATGCACTAAGGATCCTGTAAAAAGAAAAAGCATTAGGAAAAACGTGCAAATATGGCATATATTTCCGTTCACATAGCTGCATGCAGACATGGGATTTAATGTGCTCCAGGAATTTAAAAATCAGCATTCTACTGTTGTAGATCCCATGCTAGGCTCTGTGTTTGTATGCATATCCATCTGTATCAAATGCATGCATCTAGGGCACACTGCTGTTAATAAGTTCAACAGCATTGTTTTATATTCTCTAACATCATATTTTGTCCTTCTATGATGCGCGTGCGTGCACACACACACACACACACATGTATGTATAACTTATTAACTTTGCTAATGTCAAACTCTTCTAAGTGCAAATCTCATATGCCATTATTAACAAAATAAAAAATGAAAAACTTTCGTGTGGTAATCTACACTGTGCCGTCCTGCAAATATGCCATGTGCAATTGGATGTTTATATTAGATACTAATGAAATACAATTTAAAAACAAATTGGGAAGGATAAGAAAGATATTGTACCTACTAAAGAGATTTGCAACTTCCTCACATTCACGTGCATTATAAAACCAAATGCCATTAACTTCTTGAGCTGCATTCCTATACAACAAATATGGAACTTGAACTTCATACTCAAAATCTCCCAAGAGATTCTCCACTAGGTTATCTGTATAATATAAAACATAAATTAAAAAAAGCATTATCGTATATAGGGACACATGCACAGATGTATGTAAATGCAAGAATTATTTTACCAACATGGCTATAGGAGTTCAAATTTTGTAGACAATCAAATCAGATCTTGTAAGAAAATAATACGTACACAATTTCCTATATGCATATCCTCTTATGCAAAAGAAAATTACCTTTTAAAAAAATAAAAAATAAAAGCACTCTTAACAAAATCATTAGACAGTTCGCATCCTAGTTCTTTTTATTTTTTAGGATAAGAAACAGAGTTTACACCCTAGTTCATAGGTTAAATAAAAAGCAAAAAAGAGATTTTATGTAAGTGGCAAACAGTCACCTGTGGAATTGAACTCACAAATCATGTTGCTCATATTGATTTTCTGTGGTGTTAAGAAAACAAGTTCCATCTTTTACAACTTTACTACACTTTAGACCTTACATTGACCTATTTCTCAACTTTGAATGAACATGAATAACAGTCACTTCGAAGAGATCAAATATTCCAAGCTAATCATCCATTGATATAAATCGATCTTCAGAATTATCCAGAGATCAGTGATGTGCTTGAACCATTCACTTTATTTTTATATTTGCTTGACGGTCGTCAAAACATGCATTAAAAGCAAAGAATGAGATCCCCTCATAAATAGGAGGAAACTAATGTCACTTCATTGTAAATGGTTATGTAGATTGATAGAAACAGCAGCAACAAGTCAGATAAAGAATTGACTATAGTAGTCAAATGCACTACAATCACTACCGAGATATCAAATGGAAATCAATTGTCCAAATCAGCACAATGAGCATAAAAGGGACCATACTCTTCAACATATACTACAATGACAGTAAAGAATCCATACCCGTGTTACGTCGATTCATTACAATGAACTGGAACCTTGGTTGAGCATTCCTTAACAATGCAACAGTATCAAAATTTAGGTAAGCCAACTTATTAATATAACTAAAAATAACCCACAGCAGCATTCACTTAAAATTCAGAAGAGAAAATGCAAGAAGCTTACTGCCAAGAAAACAAAGCAAATAAGCAATCGCCCAAAAAGAAAATAATGCTAAAGTATTTACCTCTTTACGACAAACAGAGACCCTTCAACATCCTTGCGACTCTGCAAAAACCCAAATATTCTTTTAAAATGATTAAATAACATTATAAATAATCCAAAAGTCAACTTTTGGTTTGGTTTAATTCTCAAATCCCTTAAATCTCATTATATTTTACTTAATTTTCTCGGCAACCAAACAAAGAAATAATATACGATTGAGGAACGGACCCATTGATTGCTCTCGATGTTGAATTCATAGAAGGTTACATGGGCGGCCGTGATCAGAATCTCTTCGATAAAGGGATCTATTCTCTGCAGCACAGTGAGATTGAGCATTTTGGTGCTCTGCTGATCGAGATTTGGCATCAATTTCCCCGTCTGAGACATTTTCGAACGTTGAACAAACTTAAACCCTGGCAGTGATTTTCCTTTGAAGTTTCCGTTTTATTTTCCCGGGAAAGTTACAGAAGCGAGAGAGAGAGAGAGAGAGAGAGAGAGAGAGAGAGAGAGAGCGAGCGAGCGAGAGAGAGGGTGGGGGGGACGCGTGTGATGGAAGAACACTGTTCCAATGGAGTTGCACAGGTTTCTTGTGCTTACTTATTATTGTAAAATTACAAGAACGACCTCAGCTTCTCGGTTATGGGCCTAGAGGCCCATTTTGTGACACATACCGACAAACGTATCTGAGTACAATGTCTCAGAAAAAAAAAAAAAAAAAACAGTTCCAATTTTGTAAAGTAGTTCTACAAGTAGCATTGCGTTGAGAAATTTTTGTATGTTAGGGAAAAATTACGTGGCAGGCTGAGGTAATGTTATAAATTCATCTAATTTATTATCTAAATTATGAATTCATACTCTTGTAATCATAAACTCATAAAGTGTTATAATTTTGAGTGATTCATAACAACATGGTGTTATTATTGAATACAATACTTTATCTGATGGCCTTGCAAGCCTTGGCCACTCTCTAAGGTGGGGTTTCATTAGATAACCCTCTTTAAGGAGCAGTTGATTAAAGTTGACATTTGGGCATGTCCAAGAGTCCTCTAATGTGTAATTAGTTCCTTATGTTTAAACAAAAGTAATACAATTCTAGTTAAACCAAGTTTGTTGTGTTAAAGTCAAATTATTTGTGTTTAGCACTAATTTAATGTGTTTATTGTTTGTGTTAATAAGTTATGTCATATGTAGTTTTGTGTCGATGAATAGTAAACTATGATCTGTTACTTTTGTATTGGGTACAAAGCCCTTCTTTAGTGTTGTATATGTCAAAAATTGTCACCCTTCAACTTAGAGGTACAAAATTGTTTTATCCTTTGAAAAATAGTGGCAAATGATGTTTAATTTAAGCAGAAAAGAAACACCGATATCCCCAAAATCAAGAGTAACAAATTGACCAGAAGATGCAGATATAGAAGAAGAACAAATTCCATTACAATATTTGCCATTCGAGAAAGTAAATTACAGGAGCTTCAGCCAAATTCACACAGCAATTAAACAGTACTTGTGCAGCAAACACCAAAACAGAATCACAAACTAACAACGTTTACATAATTATAGTGAGAGCTTTGTCCTCTCCAATATCTTGTGATTAATGATGCTTTCGCAGAGCCAAAGCAGAGAGCAGAATCAAGAACATGAAGGTAACAACGGTGACAAAGGAAGCCACCACAGCCCCACTGACTTTCTGGCAGAAATCCCCAAACTGGTTGCAGATGGCGAGCCAGTTGGAGCTGGAGTTGCCATTGTGGGCTAAGTAGACTATGGCTGTTGCAGCCCCAGCAGCAGAAGTGGCCAGAGTAAGTGCCACCTGAAATATATGAGACAACTTGTGAGTATTAACTAGAGAATTTTTCATTTTTTAGCGGCGAAAATGAGGATGAAATTAAGATGATGAGTTGTGAGTATTACAAGGTCGAGGATGAGGAGCAGTAGCCTTGGTCCACTTGCGTGAGGGCGAACAATAGTGACTATGGAGAAGGGGAGGGAGAGCACCAGGTAGCCAGCTACAATTGACATTGCTATCAGGAAAAACCTGCATTCAATATTAAAGTCAGATATTTAATATGTTATGTTTTCAGACCGTCAACTTCAACCATGAATTAGGTGAAATATTGTCCATGACATGTCAGACTCATATCGGACATGTTGTGTTTTTAGATTGTTTGACAACTGATTAGATGAAATCTTGTCCGTAACATGTCAGATTGCATAATGTTCTTTTGCCACATATGTGACATGTTATGTTTTCAAACTGTTTGACCACTGATGGAGTGAATCTTGTCCATAACATGTTAGAGTGTTTGGCAAAAGAGAAAAGAAAGAGGAGAAAAATAAGAATGAGAGAGGTTGAAAGTCACATACTGGAAGCTGGGCATATCATCATAGCTAGCTTCAAACTGGAAGAACTGGGTGAAGAAAGGGAGGTTCTGATCACTGGTTCCCATGGTGGCTGCAGCAGCCAGAGCAGCCACAATAGCACCAATCCTTAAAACCAAGTCGATCACTGCCATTCCTCTCTTCATCCCTCCCTTTTCTTGCTTAGGAACTGTCAAAATTGTTGCTTTTCCTTTGGCTGCAGCTCCACTTGCCTCAGGGACATCAATGGTGGTTGAGTCTCCACTCTTCATTTTAGCTGAGAGATAGAGAAAGATCTGCTTGAGAGAAGTAAATTAAAAGCTTGAAGATGAATGAGAATTGCTGAATGGGATAGTGAGAGAGAGACTCAAAACACAGAAGCTTGTGATGGTGATGAAAATGCTTAGACCTGAGAACCTTATATACAGTGCACCAAAGAAGAGTCTAGTTAATTAAAAATATAGATGGTCAATTATCAGTTAATGGGAGGCAAGGAGAGTTGTTGCTATGACTTTTTGTTCACAAAGAAAGTGAATTAGATGCTCTGGCAGATGGATCAAGTAGTAACCACTTCCCACTTCAATATTATATATACAAACATGCATATACCTTCTAAATGATATGTTGTTAAGGAGGAGTGGATAGAGAACTTTTATATCATCCCATCAGTACTTTAGCTTTTGATGATATAATGCAGAAGGGGGAGAATTAAGTTGGATTGTATTGAAGAGTAATATAATTAAAGTCAAAAGGCCAACTTGCTATAGCTAAGAAACTTTATTCTCTTAATCACCCAACTAACCACACCTGGCCACCCTAACCCAACAAGGAAAAGTAAGGTTTTTGTCATTGTAAGGCACATTATTTGAACACTTTAAGGTTTTGCAGGGGCCATAAATGCATAATATTGTTTTCTTTAGGTGACAACTTTTAGTACAACTTGATATGACACAATTTGAACCCGACAGAGTTAAATGGTTCTAATTGCCCATTACGTGACACAAACTCATATATAACACAACATGCTAACACAAAGAATAAACTAGTCAACTTAATGTCAAACACAGAGTATTTTAATTTTCAAAAAATAAACTTAATGTCAAACACAATTAGTGTTAAGTCATGTGACATAATTAACTAAACTTCGGATTTAGGTTTTCCAATATTCAACATATGTTCCAGCCATGTTTAGCAAGTTTTGCATCTCTTGATATTGAACGTGTCCTTGATATTTTTTCTTTCACATTTTTTTATTGAATAATTATTTATGGATTACAACCCTAGGCTCAAACTCAGATAAACCATACAAACTTGGGTGTCGCCCTAGCACGACACAGGCATACAGAAAGGTTCAATAAAAAAATTATATACATTGGTGAAGGATGAATTGGACAGTCGGTCCAAAAAAAGAAATAAATAAAGAATTGGACAAAACTGGGTCAAGCACTAGACTGGGCTACTTGAGTGGGCTTTAGCAATCCAATGTTGGCAAGCCCATTAGCTAAGTATACTCCAGTCTCCAATTCTCCATCCACGCTCAGCAAGTGCCACTTTCACCCGACTAGCGGCCTCTGCAGTGTCATTAAGTGGCGTATAGCTCCAACACTTGGATATCTACCAAACCAAAAAATAAAAACATCATTAAATGCACTGGGGTAAAAGGTTGACCCGTTTCCAACACCAACATGAAATGAGACGACACAAACACATTAGAATGAATTGTCATCCGCAAATATGAGAGCTATTTCCACCCTCCTATTAGAAAGCTGCTTAGACCCCTTCTTTTCTCAATTACTAACTAAAAGAGTGAGGAATGACTAAAAATTCTTTCACAACAAGCACAACTGTAATTTCAAAACAACATATAGTTAAGCAACTATGCATACAACTTAATGTCTAGCGACTTACATCCTCTTTACCGGTGAATGGTCGAACCACTCCTCGTTCCTGCAGAGAGTTCTGGAAGTCTGCAAACTTCCATGTACAGTGTTCGGCACCAATCACATAAACAGGTTTGCTGAAGTGAAAATTATGAACTTTTAGAAACAGATGAACTTCATCCCAAAGCAATAATTTTAAACAATCAAAAATAAGTTGAACCACGTCATGATCATACTTGGAACATACCCGGTACTGCAAGCCTCACTCAACATACTGACCGAATCAGCTGTGATGACAAAAGCATCTGCGCAGGCTAGATGGCCCATATGTGGATTACGACCTAAGCAGTATTACATAAGCAACATTAATATTTTTCCCTCTTGATTGCGTACATAGATATATAATTAAGTACACACATACATGCATGCATACATATCGTAAGGATATGGCAACTAAGTACCTTTACCATCCCAAATGTAGACTTTCGGATTAGTACTAAATTCTTTCCTCAAAATTCTGGACACCTGTTGAAAACATGAAACAGAGAATGTAAGTCCCCGTCTAAAAACCTATAAAGGATCTACAAGGAGCATTTATACCTTCTCAGGAGTTCTCCTAGAGAAAGATATCATCACACTTCCACTGCTCCAAAGAACATCCTGCAGCATAGCAGCTAACTGTTTCGCAAGATCCACATCATATGAACAGTTGCCTATGAAAGAATATGGATGCAAGACTCTTTTGATTATCTTTTAAATAAAAGGCATGCAGGGAGAAACAACTTGAACAATGTAAAAATACAAGAGGGGTTCAAATTGTCATTTCAAAAAACAAATAACTCTTGCATGTAATCATGTAAATAGTCAGAGCTACTGACATAGCAAAACCAGGTCATAAAGTATGAAAGACAACAGTACTTCAGCACCACAAAATGAGATCCTACTTCCTAGCAGTGTCCGGATTTATTATTAATCAATTCATATATTACACAATTATTTCTGTTAATAATTTTGTATGGAATGCCATAAATTTTAAAAGCTTCAACAACAGTGAAAATGATAGGAATCCATCAGAATTGTTTGCTCATAAAGAAGACAAAATGAAAACCATAACAGATTTTTGGATGCAGAAAATTACTTGAGGGGCCTCCAATATTAACCACAAGCAAAGGTTTTGGAAGCGGTGCCAATTCAGCATGCCAGGCAGAAGCAGCACTCCTAAGTGCATCAGTATCAGCCCGATGAAGAGCTCCCACAGTGAGAACCTGAAACTCAGAATAGAGAACCTGTCAACAAAATTATTCTTGAAAGGCATTTGTACAAGTCCTACTCAACCAAGATACGCACCACATTTCTGCCAGGTAGTTCACGTGGGGTAATCAACCTCCGGAGAAACCAAGGAATTTGCTTCTGTCCATGAGGAGTCAATGGGTAATAATCATGGCGAGGAGTTATCACCAAATCAAATCTATTCAAATGCGACCTTGGATGTTGTATCTGAAATATGTTTTGAGAGAGAAACTAATATTATCAGACATTATAGTATCTGCATGTGTCATTAAATTACAACCATCTTACAAAATGCGCCAAAGAAAAACGTAAATGTTCTTGAGCAGAAAACAGATAACCTCATAGCTGGTAAAATTCATGCAACAACATCTTAATGTACCATTTCATCTAAAGCAAACACTTGCCAATTATATTTCTGACAGAGCACCTGTGTCTCCATAATAATTTAAATCCAAATAAATAAGAAACTGAATCTTCAAATCCTTGTGAAAAAACAGGTTATAAACATAAACAGCAGTGAGAAAAAAGGGGATAATTTTGGCCATCTTAATTAATAATGATACCAGTATATCACCAAGGTTCAATAAAAAACAAGTTGTACAAAAAACTGTTATAGTGCCTCACTTTTTTAATCAGTAATATGAATTTACCAATCAATTATCATATGCATCTCTTTTTAGGGGAAAATTGAACTTTAACCTGGACAAGAAAAACATTTTCTGGAGCTAAATGTTTTATGGCGCTAGCAACAGGAATGGTATCCCGACCAGATGCAACCACCAGCAACGGGCCATCTCTGGAGAAAAAAAATGAAGCATGCATGTAGGTGCCTTTTCTTACTATCAAATAAATTACAAAACAAAATTTACAATAACACTACAACTCTTGCGTTAAGACTGAAGTCATATCATATCTGCTATGAGCTTGTGAGGATTCAGAGATTGGAGTCATATCATATATGCTATACACTAAAACTCCCGCATTAATACTGAAGTCAGATCATATATGCTATATGCATGCATGTAGGTGCCTTTTCCCACTTACCCATCAAATAGAACTTAACACAAATTTTAGATTCAGAGATTGAAAAGTGAAAACGAAAGAGAAGTAGCAGCATACGTACTTGTCAAATGTTTGACGAGCCAAGTTTGCAATCTGCTTTGCATCAGCTTCCAAAATATCAGCTGAGAGGCCTGAGCTAGCACCTGTTTCAGCAGAAAAAGAGCCATCAGTTCAACTTCTTTACCTTATTGATCCATGTATGTGGGGTCTACATGAAATCCACATGACCCCACATCAATGAAATCACAGTAGAAATCAAAGAACTTAATAGCAAAATGCACACACATTGCAACATGAGGGACTAACAAGTACCTATTATTTCAGCAGAAAGAGGCATGACTTTGTTGTTCCCTTTAATCCTGGTGATGACACTGTCTGCTTCTCTATGAAGACGATGTGGAAGCCAGTGAAGCCACTCGTTGATTCCTCCTCTTGGCCGAGTAACACGCTGCTCAACCAAAACAACATATAATATGTACAAATCCCATTAAAAATAGTTTGCAAAAAATTCAAGAACAAAAACCCAGTTCCAATTCTCAAGCTTTTTGAAGAAAACGATGGTACTCACGTAAAGGGATTGGCGACCGTAGAGACCCAGAGCACGAACCAAGCCAATGCTCTGATTCTCTGCACCTGCAAATCCGTTTCCGATCACAACTGCTCGTCTGATAGCTCCGTGGGCCCCACCTTGGAACATCTCCGAAATCTCGAAAGCCTTCTAGTCTCGATCTTCATCAGTCACTTCATTTCTGTTCTCAGCTGCTGTTGGCAGCCTGTTGCTGTATCTAAACCCCAGAGTCTTAAACCACAAGTTTGAAATAAACGACACATCGTATAACTAAACGACATGTCGTACGAGCAAAGGGTTTTCTGGGTCGGTTTAGGAAACGAGAATCAACCGTCAAAACCATTTTAAGTTCAAGTCTTTCTCTCAGTTAGTCTGAGGGAGTCTCCCGGCCAAAAAAAAAATAAAGTCTGAGTGAGTCTGAAAGATGTGGGCGAGTGCAGAAGGAGGGTCTCCGGAGGTCACTCTAGAAACCTCCATGGGTGCTTTCACCATTGAGGTAATTCAGTAACTCAGTAATTTTTCTTCCCAGCTTTTACTTCAACTTTCTCTTGCTTTCCCAGTAACCAAACAGTGACTCCAATCCATAAAGTTCGTATTTTGACGTAATTTTTGTTTTGGGAAATCATTAAAAATCACAGCTTTACTACAAGCACGCACCCAGGACTTGCAGGAACTTCATTGAGCTCGCTCGCAGAGGTTATTACGACAATGTCAAATTCCACAGAATCATCAAGGTTCCAAAATTTGTTTTTTATTCTTTTTTTTTTTTTTTTTTTTTTAAGNCAAATTTTTTTTTTTTTTTTTTTTTTTTTTTTTTTTTTTTTTTAAGAAAACAAAGTTTGTTTATTTATTTATTTATTTTTCTGATGGTTGGATTGGAATTGGGTTTAGGATTTTATTGTGCAAGGTGGTGATCCCACTGGGACAGGAAGGGGTGGAGAATCCATATATGGGTATGCTTGTTTTTTTGTTTTTTTTAATTTACTCATATTGTGTGGTTATATTTGAAGGTTGTTTTTTATCATAATCCATATTGAAGACCCTCTTGTATGATGCGTTTCAGTGCAAAGTTTGAGGATGAGATAAGATCGGAGTTGAAGCATACTGGAGCTGGCATCTTATCCATGGCCAATGCTGGTCCAAATACAAATGGAAGCCAGTTCTTTATCACGCTAGCGCCATGCCCGTCACTGGATGGTAATATAATTTTACCAAGTAATGTTTACACTTAGTTTTAGCAAAGGTTTTTTTTTTTTTTTTTCGTATGTATTTTGTGCAGTAAGCCTCTTTTCTTTTACTTAAGCTGCATGAAATTATGCTTAACCCTAAATGTTTGTGCTTTATCATGAGCTACATATCTTGCATACAATGTGGTTTGGTACAGTTTTGACCATATATGGATTTGTTCCATTTGTTTCTAGAAGTTATTTGCATTAGACATCACTATGTGAACTATTTGAATTACTGCAAATTGAAAAACAGTTCTTGCCATAACAATTTTTCTGTGTGATATTGCCATCAGCATTTTATGATTTATTTATTGGTTACCACCGATTTATCTTTAGTTGATTTATTTACAAACAAAACTTCATGAATGGATTTCAGTGTGAGTAGGGAAGGCTCTCTCTTTTCTTCTGTTCAGTCTTCATCATACAGTTTTATACTGTAAAGATTTGTCTTGCACTAAGAAGACTTCACCCGAAATTTCTGTTATCTTTCAGGAAAGCACACAATATTTGGAAGAGTGTGCAGAGGAATGGAAATTATCAAAAGACTTGGCAGTGTCCAAACTGATAATAATGATAGGTATGCTTTCCCTTAGTTGTATTCTTGTGCTTTGATTCATATATATGGCCTTATACTGTTTACATTTATCTGCAAATGATTGCTCCTGGTTATTAAACTCTTTGTAAGATCTTGGCAACTGTCCTAGGAGACTGCTGGATACCCTAAATTTCCCATTCTGTTGTGGTTCCCTGCACTAAACCAAAAACTTGCCATATTTCAGAATTTGAATATTTAGAATGTAACTTGGTACCTCTTGTAGAATCAGATTACCATGAAGACATTCTAAGATTATTCTGTCTTTGAATTTCTATATTCTTAATTCTTTTTAAGGATGTTTTATAAACTCGTGTGATAGCATACAAAAGTCTTTGTTTGGGTTGTCTGGTCATAAGAGTTCTTTTGACTTTAGAACACTAAAAATAGATCTAAAATGCATTAGAAGACATAGGTGGATACTGTCCAAGTTTATTATTCCCTATTTTCCAGTGAATATGTTTCTGAATATCAGTAACAACAGTAACTGAAACTTGGGGTGACAAGAGGTGAGTCAGGTGACATAGTAAGCTACAACTTATGAGCTATGTTGTGATGTGTCTTATAAAATCTGTGAAAATAATCTTTTGCGGTACAAGTTAATATTATAAGAAGTGAGAAAGAGATCAATGCCAATTGGTGATGCTATATATTTGACCATTTTCTTCTTTTAATGAACACTTGTGGACTCAAAATTATGATAAGTCTTCAATCATAGGAGTGGGTGGTAAAGCTGGCTAAAATTTTGAATATAGACTAGTAGGGAGAGGTGCTGAACAATTTTAGTCGTTCTACTTGATTCTCAAAATAATTTGTAAAGGATGCTGGTAAAATTATTAAATATGTCAATAGTTAAGAGTGTGAATTGTGGGAGCCTGCTTATTCACTTGGAAAAGATGCTGGGAGAATTGATAAATTTGTCATTAGTTGGAATATCTTGTTCAATTTACTCAATCTGTTGATCTGACCTTTTACATGAAACTCTCCAGTTGACAACATGAATTCTAATTTAAGAGAATATCATGTAAGGTTAGGCAAGCATGCTATTATGGCACTCTGTCTTGCCCTTTTGGAGCCATCTTCCACCATTCATTCCCATTTTATTTTCATACATATTTAAGCAAGATCTGTAAATTTGCACTTAATGGTCTGTGCTATTCTAGTTGCTCTTTCTCAGTACAATTATTTAGGAGACTTTAGTTTGCATGATTTGTCAGAGCTTCTAATTCACATGCTTTTGTTCAAAATACAGACCAGTCCATGATGTGAAAATACTGAGAACATCTGTCAAAGATTAGACTGTGAAGACGCTGTTAGAGATAATGGTCTCTCCAACGAACTCAAGGTCGCTCCAACAAGTTAATTGAATATTTTGTATCATTGACGAATATGATGATTGCTGTATATGAGCTGCTTACAAGAACACTAATGGTGAAAAGGGGGGAGAGGTGGTTATCTGGATTGAACCTTGCTCCCTTTTTTGTCACCTCACACATTTTCTGATGGCTCTTATACTGTTTAAGAATTTGATTCCTTGACTTAAGTTTTCTACCTTTTAGATGATATGCACTCTCCTTGCTGTAGTAATTGAACATTTACATATTATAATCCCAACTTTTTACCCCATCCTCCCTTGCTAGTTGAACTAACCCCAAAAGCTTTGGTGGATTTCTATTATACTCACAAGACACCATTAAGTCTTGGCTTCCTTTGATGCATATTGCATATGATTGAATTGGATTAGATAAATGAAGAGATTTATGTGTATTCAAGAAAAGATGAAGGGTATTTTCTGACTTAAGGAAGAAGATGGGAATAGATGGATTAATTATAAGGGTAAACATATATTCCCACCAATTCCTCTATTTTGGGGGGATTAGAATGGATAAGTTTTCTTAAATGATTAATTTATCTTCTTCCCAAATTAGAAGCTTCTTTCTTGTCTATACAAACATGCTCAAACTAAATGTTTCATCGCTTGTGTTTGAAAAATATCCAGTATTGCAGATTTTATTTTATCTTTAATTTAGTTAATTATATATTAATATTTATTTTTGTGATATGGAAGGAATTGAATCATTAAGTCTTAAGTCCTAAATTCACAAGTTAGAGATTAGTGGACTCGAATCACTGACATCCGCCATACAATAAACTATTGCCCTTCAGACTTCCGACTGATTCTACCAAAGAGGCCAATAACACAAAAATACACAATGAAAGTAGAAGCTAATAAGGGGATTGAGAGAAATAGATTATATTTTTGCTTTTAATGGATATCGAATCCATACATATTCATTCATTCAAAAAACTTCATAATTTATAATCTAATTTCTTTCAATATAAAAATTGTCAATACTTTTTAATTTTCATGCACTGAACGTTTCTTTCAATCAATCACAGTAACACCTTCCAAACATTTTTCTTTCCTTTTACGAAAAAAAGAAAAAAGAAACTCCCAGTTAAAAAATATACAAAATTGGCCAAAAAAAACGAAATGATCCCGACTTAAAACTTTGGGGACATGTTTTGTTGGGCCTTAGGCCCCCCAGTTCACCAACAAAATATAAACTTCGGAGTGCAAATAGACAAAAGAGTATACCGCATGTTACCCTCTCTTATCTATAGCGATCATTTTTGTACTCTCACGCTCCTCGGCTCCGTGTAGGAGTGCAAATAGGAATGGGAATGAGAATTGGTTTCTCATTCCATCAAGACATGAATATTCGATAACTCCAATAGAAAATGTTAGTGGAGTAAGGTTTAGGGTTTTGTTAAAGAGGAAGATTTCATGAATACAATCATATTAGGAAACCCACTCCACATGCTTATGGATAATCCCAGTCAAAATCCATCTGTAAACTTGTTTGTAGGTTAGACCCGCAGTCCCTCGAAAAAAAGATAGATCATACAATTTTCAGAGACGAGCAGGATTGCACCGTAAACAAACCCACGATACCAGGTAATTTGACACTCTGCCATTTGAAAATCATACAACCAGTTCTTTAAAAAACAGAAAAAACTCTTACAATTTACAAACCACAATCCTATAGTCAGGGGAAAAACTGTGACACAGCTACCTATATATCAGCTCATAGCATCAGCTCTTTTAATTCCTCCTTTGTTGAACAGATAAAAATGTAAGACTCCGAGTACTGCCACCAGTTCTTCCCCAAAAAATGTGATCCTAATGCAAGGAAACCTAGTGGTGCCGCCTTAGTTACCACTGGACTCAATTCCAACATAAGCAGACACCATTAAAATATACCACAGGAGATCAAATCACCCTTCTGAACCACACAAATCTCCATACAAAGCACGCCTCAGATATGTGCCCATCAGACTCTTCCATTTTCTTCACGAGTGGAGAGATTATGCATAGGTTGTGGTAGGGGATTAATTCCATTAGCCTTGATAGATCCAGGAGGGTCTTCTCTTGGTAATGTAATCGTTGTTGGCTCAGAGATTTTGGTAGGCGGCTCTTCAGTGATTGCCTCCTGTTGTAGCATTTCCATGTTCCGTTGTGATGGCACCTCACCTTTACAGTACTTGCGCCACATGTTCCTGTATGCTGACTCCAGACCAAGGGTAAACTTTGGTCCATCACAGACAGGTGACCTGGACATAAGGTCCCGGAGACCCATTCTCAAATTTGAAAGTTCTGTAACGTCAGATGCCAACTGCACTGCCAACTTGACATATTCGTCCTCATTTTTAGCAATTAGATTTCCCAACCCTGTATTGCAGTTGGGCAGAATTCCACTTAATTTGTTAGGCACTATCAATGGCAAAACAATGCTGACATCATAAGTAGGAAAACACACCCAGACAAGACAAAAAGGCAGATAATTGCACACATCCACTCCACCGAATGCTTGATAATGAAAAAAAAAAATTCAACTCTAAACTGATACCTCTATTTGCCTAGTCTGGTCTGGAAATGTTTGATCTGAACTCTGAGGCATGTCAGTGTGTGTTAAGAGTGATAAGAGACTAGGAAGATGGTGACCATGGGAGCGATCCCACCACCAAGACCAAAGACATTCATTTTACACTTAGATTGTTCTTTTTCTCCCATTCTCCCATTCTATATCTCAAATATTAAGAACAGTTAATCTACCCCTCCACAAGTTAATAGCTCAGAGCACACACTAAGAGCAGAATGCTTCAATCTGCCAAGCTCATACAAGCACAAGTCGTAAGAGAATGAACATGGTGCAAACTGTAAACCTAAGCAAGCAAAGGGAAAAGAATTTTTTTTTTTTCTAAGCGAGCAAAGGGAATAGAATTATCATAGTAAAATGTCTGCATTCTTGTAGTACAGTAGGGGGTACAGGCATCATCTACACAATGTCCTTCTTCAGGCCTTTGGAAATTCTATCAAAGATGTCCTAGAGCTTGTGCAACACATCCTCTCTTCTTAGCCGTAAGAGATAAATTTCACACTTTCGTTTGCTTCATTTATATATTTATGGTAGAAATCATACATGATACGCCATATATTTATTTATATAAGGAAAACAGTAATCTCTGGTGCAAATCACACATGATACACCAATAGACATTGATCAAAAATGCAGATAGAAAAATTCCTTACCCACTTTGCTGAGAATGCTAACACCAACATTGTGTGCATGTACTGAACCAGCCATAGTAACACACGGAACTCCCATGTATAAAGATTCACATGTCGTGGTTGTTCCAGCGTATGGAAACGTATCCAAACTACACAAGGAGAAGATAACATGGGTTAGAATGTCCAAACAAGATCCAACAGAAAACAAGAGAATTGAAGCCCTCACAAAAATGTGCTACCAGCACAAGTGAATCTAGCAAGACTTTATTGCACAGAAGTACCCTTAACAAAAGTGTCAATCCAGAGTTTTTAAAAATAATTTTTACATAAATAAAATCTTCTCTTAACAAAGTACTCTGAATTTATTACAAAATTACTATAGTATCTTAATTTTCATCTGATTGGTTCATAAAGGCATTTAAAATATCTTAAGTGTCTTTTATTTACGAGTCCTTATTTCAAATAATTCAAATATTTATTTTTACTTTACAAGAAAACAAAATAACTTAATTGATTTGCCTTTTAATTTTTGCCCAACCTAACTTAATTATTTTTAAAGTGACAAATAAAATAGTATTTGTAAAATATTTAAACTTTTACCTACAACACTTTAAAAGATTAAGTCTATTGTTTGTCTGAGTAAAATCATGTCATATGTTCATTTTCTTTTTAGTACACAATCTATCAAAATCAAGTTATAGAGGAAAAAGTTTTATAAGAGTTACAGAGGAAAATGAGCCCACACATAGGGGGAAAAAACTCTGCTTTCCTTGACCATCCAACAGAGATAACTAAACATGATATATAAACAAACTTTCACACTACTCTCTTACCAATTTAAGAAAAACATCTCAAATTTACCTGATGTCCATGAGAGAATAGGCTTGCATATGATCATAATTAAGTAAAATTAGAGGCAGAAGATCAACACGTAGTGGTTCCAACCCCAGCTGCTCCAATGTTGAAAGAAATCTCTCTCTCACACTATCACAACTAAAAGGCTTACATTTTACCACAAGGCGAGAATTTGGAATTGCAGAAAGAATACTTGCCCAAACTTGTAACACTTTCGGCGTGATCTAATAAGAGACAAGAAAGAGAAGAGTGAGGCAAAGAATTATATGATACGTATCTAGATGCTTATGGTTGGTTAAAATAAAAAAAGTAACCTAAATCCAACCTAACCAATACCTTCGCCAGATTATTAAAGCTTCCAAAAGTAATAAAGCCATTGGAAATAGCAGGAGTAGGGGAAACAGGACCTGCTTCAGGGGAAGGTGTATAACAAAGGAAGCATTCTGGTAATCGAACTAACTCCTCAACATGCCTGCATTTTGAATATCATGTCATAAACAGACTATTCTATCAGATAACTCATGCTTGCATTCTGCAGAAATAATAGTAATAATAATCGTGGTAATAGTAGTAGACCTACTTCTGCTTTGAATCAGGAGGATCAGCCAGTGAATCTGTGATTCTATAATCAATTGTCGGCAAACCAGTTGTGTTTGGGTAGCCAATCCAAGTCACCTATAGATCAAGCAATAGCATGTTAGCTACTTCCAGAATACAATCCAGTACAAAAAATGCAATTCGAACAATGAATGACAGAATGAGGCACAAGCCAACTGAAAGGAACAAATTTGATGTGAGAGGCCCTCATTTTTTAAACTGAACAAAATAGGCTTCAATAATAAAGCAACTCAAGATGCTTTAACTTGCACAATAATCCAGGAAAACCACAACTTCCTATTCCAGGATAAAGATAATCTTCTAACGTTACTCAATTTCCAGATTTTCTAAGGCCAAAAAGAAAAAATCTAGATTTGCAAAATGCTATGCAATGTTGTACATTATACTAAAAGAGACATCAGAGAAGAAAAATCACAAATTAACAAAAGAACAAGAATGTTTTAAATTAAATGCCCAAGCAAAATCAGAACACCCTTCAGCATACCTGAACAGGCGAGGGCCGGCATGCCATTGTTCCCAATTTATTGTTAGCAGTATGGCCAGTGAGTTCCACCAAGATATCAACCTTATCTTCTCTAACCATGCTTCCAACCTTCTTTTCATCAATCCCATATATATCTCTCCAAATCCCGCCCTTTTTCAAAACTTTCTCCCTAAACCTAATGGTCTTGGCATCTGCCTGTGACATACAAAATAAATTCCAAATTGTCTGGGATAAAATCATCTAATCATAAAATATCTCTAATTATAGCTTTTGTTATATAAGCAATAACAATTTCATAAACATTGAGGTAAATAAAAAAGCATAATTTCAAAAAAAAAAAAATGTAAATTTACAACCAATGGAGCAATAACTAAGAAACTTTGGACAAATCCTAGGAAATTGGTATATTTTGTTAACAGATAGACAAAGAGATGAAGGCAGAGACATTTTATGACCATCATGATAGTGTTAACAGTGGTCGTGGCAGTACTTACAATACAATAGTTGTGGTGGAAAAAGTGCTAACTATAGTAAAGGTGGCTATTTATTGGAGGTGGCGACCTTTACAATAATGAGAAGGATAGGCTTTTTGAAGGCGGATTCCTATGGTAAGTTAACTTTGGGATGGTCACTCATGGATGTTGGAAAGGGATTAGTGAACACTAAAACATTGCAAAGATGAAAGATGCAGAAAGTGGCAATGTCAGTAACTGATAAAAAATGGCAGAAAACAACATAGGGGCAATGATACATGCAACAGATAGAAGCAAAAGTGAAAAAAGGCAATGACCAAGGCTGGTGTTGACAGAGCCTAGGGGGCAGTTGTGCCTTTCCAAGAGTCGAACTTGACCTAGTGTGGATTTCTGGGAGCTCCAACCAAAGTAACAAATAAAGGGTGTCATAACTCATAAGTGAAGCAATCAAATTTTTGCTATTTTCCAATCAAAGAGTGATGACATGGGAGAGAACAAATCAGAAAAAGAGAAGGAACAGCTGAGTAAAACTAAAATACGTATACAGAGAGAGAGAGAGAGAGAGAGAGAGATGAAAAGTTCTCCATTAAACATATGGCTTTAGAATATATGTTATAATGGTAAATAAAAGCAAAGAAAGTATAATGTTGGTGAAAGAAGCAAATGAAGATGTAGGACGCAGTTTACAGAAGGCAAAAACAAAATTTGAAGGCAAATTGGACAACTAAGATTGACAAATGTAGATATAAATCATAAATCTTTAGAAAGCGGATACCTTCACAACTGCTGAATAAACAACCACCTTGTACTTCGCATATTCATGATGGACAAGCGGAGCTTCTATGAAATATGACACAGAATGAGTAAAATAATCAGGAGATACATATCCAATCACAAGGGGCCGTTCTGGATCTTTTGGATTGTCCCATGAAGTGTACTGTGAATATAACCTCATAAAGCGTCTACCCCAGTCCCTGCATGTAAACAAATATAAACTCATAAAGCACCAAAAAAGCTGGAATTCCAGATTTTCCAGTGCTAAATGCTACTGTGAAATGGAAAACAGAAGCTAAAAATAGAATAAACAAAGCCAATAGAAAAACTACATTTACCACTAAGACTAGGCTATACCTTTATTCTATGATATACTTTTATAATATACTAATTTAAGCTTATTATATTCAATAAATAATGACAAGAGGAGAAACAATCATGCAAATTTAAGAGGAAATATGTGAAACCTGTGAGCCACAAAAAGTTTCTCATCATGTCCTTCATTTATGTAGTTCATCGCAAGCAATCGATTCTGAAAGAAAACGGTCAACCATATAAGATTAAAAACATAACTTGCAAAGAAGAGGTTCTGTCATAAGAGAGACCAGAAGCACCAACAATCATTATATGTCATATAGTTGCTTCATTAAACTACTAACTGTGAACGCAACCAATATATATTTATATGTCATATATTTTCATAAATGAGCTCTTTAAGATGTTTAAAGGAATGCAAATTCTTGTAAAAAAGATATGGAAAGAGAAAAGAGAGTTGGGGATGCAGGAAAGAATCAGTCTGCCATAAGGCATTGGCAAGAAAAAATAACTATACATTAAACACAAGCTTTAAGATGAGCACCAAAACAGATGTTTGCGCTCTGAACACCATGACTAGCATATCGTGGCTCTCAGACAAGCCATTCTGTGTGATAATGCTAAATAATTTTTGCACATTGGGAGAGATTTGAAATCCATGTAATTTTTGAAAAACTAATATGCCTCACACAAATGATAAAACATGCATGCACATTTGAAATTTACCGATAATGAACTCAAGGACACAGAAGACATTGCTGGGACAAAAAAGATAAGATTTTCATGTTATGATTTAGACATTTGCATTCAAAAAACATCTTAAGCATATCGTAAATTATAGTAGTTCCTCATTATTGCATCAACTAAAGGACTGCACCAAAACATTTCCCATCAGAACTGTAACTATCTATCCTATTTTCCATGTCGATAACAAAATATTGCCATTATGTATGCAGAAAGCAAAGAAACCAGGAAGGAAGTATGCACTACAAGTTTGACAATTTTTTCAGTGAAAGAAAATATTAGGGACATAAACCACAATGACCATATTTAAAAACACTAAGCATTCATGTGCGTACATCCCATGAGAACCGAGAGTTAATACCTGGCCTGCATTTCGGGAATCAGGATCTATTTTAAGGCATTGCTCATACGCATCAATAGCCAGAGTAATGTTGCCCGCATCTCTGTAGAGAACCCCTGTACAAAAAGGATAAAGAGAAATGAATTTAGCACAAAACTCAGAAAAAATAAAAGAAAATGGATGGGTATCCCCACGACAATAGAACAACGATAGCAATTCAAATCACTATGGATAAAAGTAGAGAACTTGCTCAACAATTTCTACTTATAGAATATCACTCTGAATAAAATCCTGTAAAGGACCTTTCCCAGTTTCCCTAAATTAGGTACGTAGGAAACAATTATTTCAAATATGGGCTCTCAAAGCAGGTGTTTGGCATTATCCCTTCCACATAGAGTTCTTATCTTCATAGAATAGTTTTTTAAAGGATCTAACCTTTTGTGCTCTTTAATAAAAATAGATCTTGCTGCTGCCAAGATTTGAATTTCAAATTAAGATTCATTCAAATCCCACCCACCCCTTTCAGACCTAAGACCCAACGAGTACATTAATGGTTAAATATTTCCCAATTAAAAAGAAAAAGAAACAAAACACAGTCAACCAAAAGTAGACGCAATTCAAAACAAATTTTGGAAAATTCTTTTCATTTTTTTGGGCCTAATTTTTATAGCAATTAGTAAGCAAAGTTCTGCTCAGAGTTTTATAGATGGATTAAGATAGATCCTAGACTTGCTCATTTCCAAGTTGAATGTGACAACTCTATTAGAATTAAATAAGTGAAGAGCACGTTTGATGGCCAAATATATATTGTCAAATAAATTATATAATAAACTCTAAAACAAATCATATCATTCAATTTAGATACCTAACGCTAACAACAATTCCATCACGAGTTACTACAACTTATAGACAAATAGGATATGAGATACTACTTCGACATCATAGAAAAACAGTCAGCAAGGTCCAAATCTTGCATAGTGTCTAGAGGGTAATGTGAATGGAAAAAGTTCAATGAAAGAAAAACTCAGAGAGAGATAAAAAAGTGAGCAACCCAAGTTGTTATATGCTTCTGCATATGTGGGATTTGCAATTATAGCTTTCTCAATCATGCTTGCAGCAGCATCCATTTTACCCTGCCAAAGAGGGTGGATCAGTGACTATCTGATAAATGGACATTCTAGAGTCCGACACCTACAAGGGCTTGAAACCAAACCTGGACAGTGTAGACAACACCAAGATTGTTCAATGACTGTGAGAAGTTTGGTTTGATTGACAAAGCCATCTGCAAATTGATAATAAACAATGATGATAATAAATACAATAATGGTAATGTCATTCAATCAGTATTTTACCAGGGAAAAATTAAAGAAAACTTTTTTTGCAAGTATCAAAAATTGCCTGATAACACTCTACTGCTTTATCAAGGTTGTCTCGGTCTTTGTATATTACTCCCAAATTATTACATGCCTCTGCACAATGGGGATTGAAGTGGAAAGCAAGTTCGTAGAACACAATTGCCTGCACAAACAGAAATTGATTACAAACACCATTTCAAACTGACTCAACCAATAAAGAAAATACATCTGAGAGAGAGAGAGAGAGAGAGTTTTCCAAAAAAAAGAAATAAAAACTTACCATGTCGAACTTAAGCATTTCACCATAAGCCACTCCAAGATTATACATAGCATCAGCATAATGCCAGTTATAATACAAAGCCTTCTTGTAATAGGATATGCCTTGATCAATGTCTCCTTCCAATTTAACCTAAATAGACATGTTACTGAATCCAAAATCAGGTGTAAAAGAAAAATTGAAAATTTTCTAGGAATGAGAAAATAGGGAGCATGAGAATGTCTAGAAGATGAGTTAGTGTGTGTTTCTCTTTATCAAAAATTAGTGTGAGAACTTCAGTTGGTCAATAAAAATAAATAAGTCAAATAGTCAATGTAAAAGTTAATGTCAAGTGTTATTAAGAGTCAATTTATTCGAGTATCAGAAAGACTTAATGTCTTTAAGTTTTCAAAAAGTCTCCTAGTACTTTACGAGTCTTTAGTATTTCTTTATTAAATAATGAGTCTTTCAGTATTTCTCTATTATTTAATGAGTCTTTTAGAGAGTCATTGTATTTCTAAGAGACTTTGGGGGTTCTATTTGAAGCTTATAAATAAGGCTATCTCTTCAATGCAAATCACACTTGAAAGAACGAAAATCAAGTGTGAAAAGTTTGACCAGTCCTTCTATTCACCGCCCCCTAGTACACGATTTCTCTGGAACCCTTGGCAGAATCAACAAAACCAGCCACTTCTTAAACCTATCCAACCATTAGCAAATAAGCCCAACAAAACGATGATGACGGTCATGAAAAAATTAGGTCTCAAAGCCAAAACGGAAACTCTAGGACACATAAGAATAACATAATTTATTACAGCAAGACAAGATATCGATATGGCAGGAGAACCAAAGAAGAAAAAAGAACGAGATATCACCTTTGTTCCTAAATCTGTCAAGGCTATTGCCATATTATTCTTTGCAATCTCAAAGTTTGGTGAAACAGCCAGACACCTGGGACAGCATAACAACCAAGAAAGCAAAGCATCAGCATAGATATATCCATCGACCAATTTCTTTTGGTAAGAATATGTCAACTTAAACCGAAAAATAGAATGCAAACAGCAGACTTACCTCTCGTAACAAGCAATAGCAGACTCCAATTCACCACGATTTTTGTAAATGACACCCATGTTGCAATATGCTTCAGCATACATAGGCCTCTCCACTGCAGCCTTCTCATAGCAACCAAGGGCCGTGTCAAATTGCATCATTTCAGAGTAGACAACACCAAGGTTATAATATGCAGGCTGCATTTAAAGAGTGCATTGAGAATATAAATTTGTCAGAAGAACAAAAGAAAAAGTAAAAGTAGAGGCAGAAATCATCAGAAAGCAAGAAGGAAAATAAATATAAAAATTACAGCATAGTGTGGATCCGTCCTTAAAGCTTCATAATACTTCTGCAATCCCTCTTGAGTGTTGCCAGAAAGCTTTAAGCTAGTTCCAAGATCCGTTAATACAATGGCTAGGCATTCTGCAGCGGGTTTGTATGAAGGTTCTGCCATCAGAGCCTTTTGATATGACTGTTCCAAGCAAAATTGATCGGTAACGAGTAATATTTCATAACTTTAAACATGATCAATCAATCACTTAAAGCACAAAAAATTAGTAGATAATAGATACGATCAAAGGTCAAGAGAAACATAGTTAACTACCATTATTGAAGTCATTTGACCCTCAAGTGTGCTTACCTTTTTTCTGATGCACACACTAAGTAAGGGAAGTAGGAGGCAAGGTAATAAAAAAAATAAAAATAAAAAATAAACTAATTGCAGTAAGACTGCTAAGCAGGTTTATATCTTTACACATGAAATAAATTTTCATTGTTTTTTGTCCCACAAAAGTAGCAAGTTAAGTAATAGGAGCATACCTCAGCAGCCTCCACTAGGCGGCCCTCGTCTTTGTACAAAATACCACAATGTGTGTGCGCGCATGCATTCTGTGGGTCCAACTTGATGGCTTCTGTGAAACTGTCAAAAGCAAGCCTTCCCATATTCTTCATTTGCAAGCATATTCCCTTTCCAATATGAGCTTCCACATTTCCGGCATCTTTCTCCAACACAGTCTCGTAAAGACTAAGAGCATCAGCAAACTTGTTCCTTGAACGAAGAATGTTGGCATAAGAAAGAGCATCTTTCATTTCAAACTTCTTCTGTACCAGAGTTGCACTGACAAGAGAGCCACTGGTACTAGGAGAAGGCTGGGACCCATTCAAGAACCCATTAGCTCCAACTGGGTCCCCATCTCCCCCATTACCAGCATCTTTCTCCGTCCACGCCATTTGGGTATGGATAAAAGCTCAGTAATTTTTTGGACCAAAATCAACCTATAAACAAATTCAATATAAAGTTTCAGTTTTAAAACTTAGCCCACTAAAACATCAAAAATTACATTTTTGTTTCACATAAAAGTGGATAAACCAAAATATTGAAGAATTAGTATAATGCGGACTTGAACGAAGGCTCAAGAGTCAAGTTTCAACTAAGTTAGATGGCAATGTAACAGCATTACTAGCAGAACAAGACCACGCAAAACTTAACAAACTAACCATTGCTTTTACATTCTAAAAGCCCCCAGTAATTACAATTTCAAACCCTAATATGGCACGATCACAGTAGCTACTCCACTAAAAACCGATCATTGAGCAATCGACAAAACCCTAATAAATGAACAAAGCTTCAAAATTGCACTGGGCACAAAGAAGCTGATCGGCATAGTAATCGAAAATTACAATTTTGATAACAACAACACGCTATTATTAGACTGAGGACAGAGGAAAAAGCAAAAGTGCAAGTGAAATTATTAAATTTTTAAAGCTTACACTGGAGAGGTCGATGAGAGCTCAGCTCCTTCTTCTTCTTCGAGTAGACGACCTACACAGAGTGGGTCATGTCGAGCGATCAAGGGTTGAACTTAGGGCATAGTTATGGCCCTCAAGCTCCTTCTTTGTCAAGCACCAGACTTTGCTAGAGCCTAGAGAGAGAGAGAAAGAACGTGGGGGTGTGGGTGTGAGAGGGGTTTTACAGTTTTACAGTTTTACAGTTTTACAGTTTTACGGAGGTCCGGCCTCTGCTGTCTCTCTCTCCGACACTCACAGAGGTTGAATGTCTCCCGACCTTGGCCAGAGTCAGAGAGTCCGTCCGTCCGTTAATGACAACAACGTTTGAGGAATTGGGGACAAGAACACCCCTTCTATTTTGTAACCTCGTTTTCCATTCGTATTTGCTTTTATACCACTGCTTGCCTCTTAGGCTTACGAGTCTCACTGAGACCGCGCAAACGGGAATTAGGGAGAGGGTCGTCGTTGTTAAATGGCTGACCTGGCTCTGCCTAATGTGCTCCGGCTCCATGCTACCGTGGTATAATTGGTATTTGCAGCAAATTTGGAAGCCCTTATGTATAATTTGCCACGCGACACTCGTGCGTGCAAGTGCAGTCGGTGATGTGTGTGACTCTTTGTGTGCTAATTATGTGAGTCATTAACAACTTCTGCTCAGTGATATATAATAATTCTCGATAGATAATATATATGGATAATAACGATTTTTGGTATATGATGTATGTAGTTCTAACGATAATTTATCAGTAACTTATGTGAATTCTATTATAAATCATATATGAATCTACGATTGAAGTCTGTTCACATGTTTTTGATTTATTAAGGAAAAGGATATGAAACTTTTTATCTCAAGCGATTTTGGATCGGCGATGTGTGTGAGTGCTAAAGACACTCGGGCAGTGATGTGTGGGGGTTTTAACGAGCACAGTTTTATTCACCCCCTTTTAACTCAGGTGTATGCTCACATTCTATCTAAAAAGTTGACATGTATTTAAAAATGTAACCATGAGTTAACCCCTTGTATTTAATCATTACTCAACAATAAACAATACATATAAAATATTTTAAAATATTTAAAACTTCAAACTTAAAAAAAAAAAACTTAAGAAAACCCATAGATCACCCACGTGTGCATCTCCCCACCAGCCCCCGCCCCTTCTTCTTCCTTCTCCTCCTTCCTCATCTCAGACCTTCTGCAACTAAACCTCAAGGTTAGGTCATCACCAATCAAAAAAGAGAACCCAAAGCCCAAAACTTTAGCCCTCTCACATCTCCTTCAAGCTTACATGTTTTTTTCCTCTACCCAAAACAAAAACAACCACAATGGTTTTTATCTTTATAATTAGGTAGAAAGCACATTGAATTTTAGAAGCATATACCTTTTTTTTTTTTGTCACAAGGAAACTGAATATAATATCTACATTTCATATAAAGATCATGTAATCATCAATTGAAAAAAAGAATCCAAAGTCCAAAACTTGGGGTTTAGTTGCAGAAGGTCTTGGATGAGGAAGGAGGAGAAGGAAGAAGAAAGGGGATGCACACGTAGGTGGGCTATGAGTTTTCTTAAGTTTTTTTTTTTCTTTCCAATTTTGAAGTTTTAAATATTTTAAAATGTTTTATATGAATTGTTTATTGTTGAGTAATAATTAAATATAAGGGATTAACTCATTGTTATATTTTAAACACATAGCAGCATTTTAGATGAGGGTGAGCATACACCTGAATTAAAGGGGGTGAACAAAACTGCTCTTGGGTTTAACAACTCCCAATCAATTATGTAGAAAATGTCATTTTTCATATTATTAGAGATTGAATCTACAATTTGTTCTCTCAAGTCTCAACAACAACAAAAATTAAAATCTTTTTTTTTCTAATAATGAGGAAATAAATTAAGTGCCTAAATTGCCAATCATTCGGGTTGACATTTCTGAAGTGATTGTCTTTCCTTTTGCAATTCACAACACCATATAAAATACTGAAATGCAAATCAAGGTGGATGATCAATTGCTTCCAAAATTGAGAAATTTCACATTGATATATAAATACATTTTTAACTTTTAAAATTTGAAAAGTCATTTTCTATAATAAAGTATAAATTTATGAATTTTTAAATTTATTTTTATATTATACAGCATTTGTATCATATAGACGGATTTGCTTTGCAAATCCAACACATGCCCTACACGTACTGCAAAGTCATTATTTCAACATCAAACCCTAACAATCGATTAAGAGAATAATTTGTTTGTTTCTGTGATAGGAAAAAGTTGGCGACACAATAAAGAGAGAAAGAGGAGAAAAGGAGAAGGAAAAAGGGAGAGGGAGAGGGAGAGAGAGGATACCAGCTCCGGCACATGTAAATCCCTCTCATCCCTCAATATAACGTTTCATTGCTGACTAAAAGAAAACATATGTTCCTTGGACATTTAGACATTATTGGGATTGGGATATGTTGCTGAAAGCTCACCCTCACCAATGTGATTTGACATTAGCAATGGCATTACATAGAATGTGAATTCTAACATCCCTCCTCCACATAAATAAAAAGATGCTAAAATGTTTAGATGGGTGTGAGTCATATAGTTTTTCTTTTTCCTTTTCAATGTGCTAGTTGTATAGTTGGATCTTACATGTATTAGTGGTTAACAATCACTCATTTACGTGCATATCATAATCTAAGAAATTTCATATGTTCCAATTACGTACTTGAAGAATATACTTGGCACAAAGATAGAAAACTATAGCATTGGAAGATCAAATAGTATAGTAGTAATAAAAACAAACTTTTGTCACTTCTCCGGAGAAAAAAATACTTGTGTCATCAAATGAAGTCTCTTTCTCACCACATAATCAATCGCTGGAAAAGAAAATGTAGCAAATTAAGCAGCTTTATTCAATCACTTTCTCTGCTTTCTTATTCTAAATCCAACAAAATATATGTTAATTAAACGCCTACATATTATATTGATTGAAAAATAAAAATGAAAAAGCAAGTCCATCAATTCATAAACTAAAATAAAAATGAATTGACTTATTTTTTAGCCTGATATATTCTTAGTATATTTTTTATCAATTTAAACTTATGAAATTTAATGGTGATTGTTTAGCATAATATCATAGCTCTAAGTTATCTTTGCGGACTACTTTGTAAAAGAGAATTTTCCCCATTTGTTTGACCAGAATGTTATAATGGGAATATGAATTGTATTCCATTTCCTAACTATCCTGTAATGAAGTTGTTTTATGAATTCTTGTTATAGTGTTTGGCATAAGTTAAGAATTGAGACAAGAGAATTGAAACCCTAAACCAAATTTTTAACAATTTTCTTGTAATACCCATTTTATAAAGAAACAAATGAAAGAAATTATCATTCATCTCTCTTTTTTTAAGTTTCGAAAAATATCATTCTTATATATATATATATATATTAGGCTTAATTATCGATTTATCATAAAAAACTGTAACTCATTCCCACTTTGCCACTTGAAGTTTTTTTGTCCCAGATTACCACTTGTAACTTACATTCGTGTCTCATTTTACCTTATTCCGTCAACAATTCTGTTAAAAATAATAACCTGACCGTTAATGCTGACGTGGTCCGCTGGATATGCGTCACGTGTCACATATTTTCTTGTATTTTCTATTTTTTTTATTTTTATAAACTTTGAAAATTAATTAAAAATAGCTGCGAACTTAGAAAAATACATGAAAAATTCCTATTGACTTGTCTTGACTAGTACTAATTTACTATGGGGTCAAAATGCCAATTTTTCCTCTAAAAATTTCCAAAAAATTTGGAAATTTCAAATTTATTTATAGAAAATTAAAATACTCTAGACTCTTTGAAAATTCATAGGATAATCTCCCGAATTTCAAAAAATACGAGATATGAACCGTTAGTCTTCTAAAAACTAATAATACCTTTCTCGTGAACACTTACTATCCAAAAGACCTCTCGGTCTTAGAGGAAAATAAATTTCCCTATAAAATAAATTCTAGAAAAATTCTAGAATTTTTGTAAAGTCTCGAAATAATTCTCTAAAATAGGCTTTTGGTAATTTTCAAAATATTTTTGAGAATTTGTCCAAGAGTTTACGAAAATTTTAGAATTTATTTAATAGAAGAAAATTTATTTTAATTTTTTAGAAATAAACTTGGACTTTCTAATTTTTTTTGGAAATTTTTAGAGGTCAAATTGGTAATTTAACCTAATAATAAATTAGTGCTAGTCAAGACGAGTCCGTAAGAATTTTACGTGTATTTTTCTGAATTCGGAGATATTTTTAATTAATTTTTGAAGTTTATAAAAATAAAAAAATACAAAATCCCAAAATAAAAGCAAAGATGTGACATGTGGCGCACATCCAACACGCTACATCAGCATTAACTGCCAGGTTATTATTTTTAATGGAATTGTTAACGGAACAAGATAAAATGAGATACGGATGTAAGTTACAAATAATGGTAATCTGAGACAAACAAATTTTTAAGTGACAAAATAAGAATAAATTATAATTTTAGAGAATAAATCAATAATTAAGCTTATATATTAATACAATATATTCATGATTGTTTGTCTCATGTATCGGGAAAAAAAGGAAGAAGATAATTGATGGCATTGTACATTCTCGGTATCTGTGCAACTTTCCCATGTTCTTTTTTAGTAGCCAATCATCCCCAGACCAAGAAATTTTTTGAAAAGTTCCTCGATGAAAAACCTACATTAGTCTGATAAAAGAAGCTTTTCTCTCTCTCTCTCTCTCTCTCTCTCTCTCTCTCTCTCTCTCTCTCTCTCTCTCTCTCTCTCTCTCTCTCTCTCTTTTCACAATCTGGATCAAATTCAATTTATGGGCTTCTCTCTCAATCTGCATTTATCCTTATTTTCAATGAAATGGGTATTTGTGTTTTGTGATTTATAAGCTTTTCTTCTTAATTGGGTGGGAGCCTAATTAGTAATTAGTGCACTAAGCTATGGTCATCAGTAAAAAGAAGACGAAGAAGACAAGGACAGTGAGGGAGGAGTGAGTTATTATTTTTTTTTATAAAAGGGTATTTGTTGTAATTGTGCATTTCATATGTACTATGTAATAGAAATACCATCCTTTGGTATTTCAATTCCCCCTTTTTAGTGTAATTAGATTACAGTCTATTTTCCCTTTTTAGTGTAATTAGATTACAGTCAACAAAATAAGTCAATTCTGTAGTTTGATTACTTTTCAAACCAACCAAATTCTGAAATGAAAACCAATATTTCTCATTCTTATAATGAATTATGACCAAACAAACATAATCCAAGTGAAATTGAGATATAATCTTATTGAAACAAGATATATTCTTATGGAAACAATGGCATGCAACATAATTATACAATTTGCGTTGACATACATTCCAACAAGAAAGCAAATTTACAGTAAAAGGAATTAAGTTGAGGAGTACCACACTACCACATAGCCCCACCTCACCATACATTCATCTTCAAGAGGAAAATAATTAATCAATTAATTTGATTTATATATACATAGGAAAGATGGAAGAGTATTTAACGATTGTCCTTGGGGATTGTCTGTGTGAATTGAATCAATTAATCACAAATGTATACAGAGAGTGTTGGAATTTTGGAAAAAAGACATTAATTCATGTATCTGCCTATCTGCCACCTTAATTATTTAATTAATTAGTTTCTTGAACTTCTCCTTTCTTTCTTTTTTTTAAACCAAGAGTGTGGAGCTCAAATAATCTAGATAAGTATATAAACAATTAGATTGAGGGCAATTATTTGTTTAAAAAATTAAATCTGAGTTAAAATATTATATATTTAATTTTTTTTTTTTTTTACACAAAACTCTCCCTCTCTCACCGACTCACCTCTCTCCTCTCTCTCGATCTCCCCTGCCGCCGCCACGCCCCAAAACCCAGCCCCTCTCACCTCTCTGCATTTCTCTCTCTGCCTCCAGCAACCACCGCCGCCAGCCAATATCAGGGAACAAGATCTCTCTTCCTTAACAAAATTTCAGCCATTTCAACCCATCAGACAACCCAAAAAAGCTTTACAATTCTCAATTTCTAACACAGTGGGAATACAGTTTTATATACATTAATCTGGATAAGATAATATGAGAGATCAGACTATGCATGTTCTGATATACTTTTTACTTCAGTAATAAATAGTATTTTCATTAACTAACTTTAAAGTCCATGCATCTGCTTTTTAAAAGATACATTGAAAATGAAATTACAAGTAAAAAACTGTAAGAAGAAAGGGAAAAGTTGGGTACTGTACCACCCATGAGAACTGTTTGGGTCAATTCAAAAGCAGAGGACGAGGGAGAGAGAGAGGCTACGGGATATTGGGGGTTGCTGAAGGCAGAGAGAGAAATGCAGAGAGGTGAGAGAGATGAGAGGGGCTGGGTTTTGGAGGGTGGCGGCGACAGGGGAGATGGAGAGAGGGGAGAGGAGAAAGAGTGTTCTGTGTAAAAAAAAAAAAAAGTAAATATACAATATGTTAATTCAGGATTAATTTTTAAAACAGATGTCATGATTTTAAAAAAAAGTAAGCATATACTCTAATTAAAAAAGGTGAGCAAAAATGCTCTTAATTAGATTTACAAGCTGAACATAACAGCCCAATTAAATTTGGACACATGAGGATGCCTATCTGCCACCTTCATTGTTGTACCTAAGAAATTGAATTGAATTTCTTTGTATCTGAGTCAATAATTAATTAATTCTAAAATGAGAAGGGTACAGCACCTTATAGTAAACAAAGGTTTGAAAGAGTAGTAAATGAAAACCAAAGTAGCTAACAACCTTGTGTAGTGTGTACTGGGTGCTAGCTGGTGCAAATTGACTATTAGCTGATCACACCCTCACCTTCCCTTCTCTGATATTGAACATTCATACAACATGCATGCATATCCTACTTATATTTTCAATTTATATATATAGGCAGCCTCAACTTAATTGTATAACTACCACCCCCCCCCCCCCCCTAGAAACCCAATTCCCCATATCTAGCTCTCTCTCTCAGTAACAAGATACCTGAAATCATGTGCTAGAAGAAGAGGCTGGATTAGTTCTGCAACTTCTTATCAGCAATGTAAGTCTCTCTCTGTTCTCTCTTTAAACAGAATAAGTCATTTCTCAGAAGATGTACCATCTTTGATTGTACAAATGGAAATCAATATATTAACATGTAATTTTCATGGAATTTTTTTTTTCTCTTCTAATTTTCTTTTATCGGTCAATTTTAGTCTGTCCATTGATTGGGATGGAACAATTATTTAACATACTAGAAAAGCCAGTCTTCAAGAAAAAATAAAGATGGTAGAGAATATTAATGGATACTGCTGCACAAATTTGTAGACATATGTTGTAGTTAAGGATTCATTCAGGATAGTGGCCAAGGAAAAAAAAAAAAGGATTCATTCAGGATGGAGTAAGTACATAAAAATGGGTTCGATAGATGAGTAAGCAGAGCATAAAATGATATGTCATAACCAAAAAAAGAAAAACAGAGCATGAAAGGATAACTTAATTAATAATTTAGAATTTAGAGATTTTAATAGTTAATTCTGATTTATATACGTTTATAGAATATGATGATAAACCTACCCTTCCGTAATTTTGTTTTTAGGGGACCACCTTATGCTGTGAAAGAAGGACAATGCTTGCCTCAGCCCAGCTAGGAGAGTTCCTTAGAGCCTATCATAAAAACTCACTGTTCGCCGTGCCGACTTGGAATGATTTATTTTTTAGATTACTTATTTAATATTATTTCTGTAAAAAATTAAATCAATCGAAAATTATTTGGTTATATAACTATTATCAAATAAATAAAATAAATGGAGGGTTTGGTGAAGATATCACTCTTTAAATACAAAATGTCCATTTATTTTATTTATTCGTTAATAGTTATATGACTAAACGATTTCTGATTAAGTTAATTTTTTATAAAAATAATATCGAATAAGTGATTTAAAAAATGAACGATTCCGATCTTAAATCAGCACGGCCGAACGATGAGTTTTTACGGCCCAGACTGAAGAACTCCTCCTACTCGGACTGAGTCAAGCATTTTTCACGAAAGAATACAAAAGATAACTAAACATCGATCCTTCCATGTTTTTGTTTTTGTTACAAATGGAGTTTTTTTGATTACAAAAGGAGGTTAAGGAAAGAGGCCTAGAGGGGGAGGGGGGATCGAAACCTGGTGAGGTGGCGGCATCTTTGATCAATATATATTCTTTTTAATTCATATATACATTATTGTTTATATGTCTAGACATATTATATTCAATATTCGTATCCACTATGACTTACGAGGGAATGGAGACAAGCCAACTATATATTACACAGATATATATATATAGCCTTCAAAAGTAGTAATATTTTTCATTCTAAGTAGAAATAATTAGCAGTTCAAAATCAGAGATATATAGCTTCCAAATTTTCAATTCGGTCCTAAAGCATGCAATTGGCAGCTGGCGGCTGGTGGCTTTCTTGGCTTTGTCATGCAGGAGCATAAACAAGTCAATGGATTGAACTATAATCCACGTTAAATTCACTTGGTTCGTCAATTACCATAATTAATTAACAATTTGTACATCAGAATATGTCACAATGTTTAGGTAAATTTTGTAGCTCATAAGTTGTAGCTGTCATCCCTAGCTCACCTTGTAAGGCGGTCTAACACATACTCGTTTTCATAAATTTTAGGTATTTGTCCGATTGAGTCTTAATTTTGTTCTTTAAAAAAATAGAATAATGCATTTGACAAAATGTCCCAACGAGTCAAAAAAATTATAAATATGTCACTGATAGAACCACCATTAATTAACGTGGTTGTGTTGCTTTATTATTGAAACTAAAATCCTTAAATTTGTGTTTGCCAATTGGCATGCAGATATCATTTTGATCAACTCCAAGCATGCAAAGTCCCGCGGACAGAAAACCAGGGGTGTACACATACCTGGCTCAATGGCCGATCTACGCCATAGCCTGGTCGGTCCGCCACGACAAGTCCCACCGCCTCGCTGTCGGGAGCTTCATCGAAGACTACAGCAACAAAGTGGAGCTGGTCCAATTCAACCGCGACACCGCCGACTTCGCCACCGACAGCCGCCTCATCTTCGACCACCCCTACGCGCCCACCAACCTGATGTTCTTCCCCTCCGCCGAGGACTCAGCAAACCCCGACCTCATCGCCACCTCGGGGGACTACCTGCGGCTGTGGGAGATCCACGAGGACCGGATCGAGCTCAAGTCGCTGCTCAACGGCAACATGAGCAGCGAGTTCAACTCGGCCATAACCTCCTTCGATTGGGCCGAGTGTGACGCGCGGAGAGTGGCCACGTCGAGCGTGGACACCACGTGCACGGTTTGGGACATTGAGAGGGAGGCCGTGGACACGCAGCTGGTGGCGCATGACAAGGAGGTGTACGACATTTCTTGGGGTGGCTTCAATGTCTTCGCTTCGGCTTCTGGGGATGCCACTGTCAGGGTGTTTGATTTGAGAGACAAAGAGAGGTACGTATGGGCTTCACTCTTTGTGTTCTTACTTCTTAGTCACTGTGGTCTAGAGTGTTATGGGTTGTATGTTTTAACTTATTCTCCCAAACTCATTTTGTCTTTAGATTAGGTTTCATGTTTTAAACTTACTTCATATTATGTCGAGTTTGATTTTTTTTTTTTGTTAGCGAAGCTGATGTGACATGCAGGTAACAAAATTTTCATGAATGTCATATCATTTGTCTAATGAAAAAAATAACAAACTTGATTGAAAGAAACGAATCAAAACAAGTGACACAATTTAAAAAATAAAATAAGTCAAAATAATTTTTGAGAGCAAAATGACACGAGGCATAATTTATGGATGGCATGCAAAATTAAGCCCATTTTGAAAGACAAGTTTCAAATTCATAATATCCTATACTATCTTTGATATTTTTAATGTTTTTCTTAACTTATATTTGTATTTGAATAAATGTGATATTGTCACCACATCATATAGTAAACAAAAATTAATAACAAATTTAGTAGGGACGAAGAGACTAGGAGTATAAATACTTTTTACATGTCAATAATCATTTAATTTAATAAATAACACTTAGTTCTCTTTATATCAAAAATAATACGGAGTTCAAAACTCATGGACAAACATTGTTAATAAAAAATAAAATAAAAAATTCCCCACATTTTATTTAGTGTTGAATGTTATAATTTTAAACTTCATATTTAATATATAGCATCAATTATTTTAAATTCAAATAAATATAACGATTTTCCACAAATTTTCCAAACAGGTCCACCATAGTTTATGAAAACCCTGTTCAAAATGGGGCCTTGCTGAGGCTAGAATGGAACAAACATGACCCAAGGTTCATGGCCACAGTTGCAAATGACAGCAACAAGGTGGTGATTCTGGACATTAGGTATCCCACAACACCTCTAATGGAGCTCAAAAAGCATGGGGACAGTGTGAATGCCATTTCATGGTCTCCAGGAATGGGACACCAGCTCTGCTCTGTTAGTGATGATTCAAGGGCTATGATATGGGAGGTGGAGAAAGCCGGGTTTCGATCGGAGGGTGGTGGTGGGGGGGATGTGGAACCAGAGATGTGGTATGGATCGACGGGTCAGATTAATCAAGTGCGGTGGTCTCCTGTGGAGTTGGACTGGATTGCCATTGCCATCTTGAACAAGTTGCAGCTCTTGAAGGTTTAGAGTAAGCTTGGAGAAAATATATAGTAGGGATAGATATTAATTCCATGTGGCCATGGTAATTAAAGGTAGAGTTGTGTAATTAGGAATGGGAAAGGGAATGTGGATTAGTTTGACCGGCTGATTGTAAAATGTGAAAGTGTTATGCTTTATGAATGATGAGGGCAGATGAAAATTTTCAGGTGAATGATATGGTCCACATGTGTTTGATCTATTTGTTTATTATTGTTTTTCTTCAAAGGAACCACTTCCATTTAAAAATTGATACAAAAACAAAGTGAATTACAAATTTTTTTTTTTTTTAAAGTGCTTTTAGGGGTGACCATCTTTAACATGATTTGAATTCAATACAAAATTAATGAGTTTAAACAAGAATCCGACATATATGACACAAAAATTACCTTCTCATACGAATAGTAAAATGATTAAATTAGTGTTAAATACAAGTAATTTGCTTTTTTTCTTTTTTTTCATTGGAATGCCTCAAGGTTGACCCTAGTGATGCTTTAAGGTTCACTCATGTAATGCCTAAAGGTGCATCCTCAAATGCTTTTAAAGTATATCCGTACATATTGTGATTATAAATTTATAATGTATAAATAATGAGTTAAAAAGAATCTAGAGATAAATGTTGTTTTTTGTTTTGTAATCAAAGAGATGAAAGGAATTTAATTTAAGTTTTCAGGTGGATCAATTTAAACATGATGTAATTAATAAATAAGTTGTTTAGTAGCGACTATATTTGCATGATTTGATTTGATTTGATTTACTCCTGTACATGACTAATCAATTTAATACGAATGACAACACAAACACGAATTTTCTATTTTTCATGCCTCGGTGTCCGGTGGCGGTGGTCCACATAGAAAGGGCCCCAACCTTTAAAGCCCTATTTTTTAGTCTGTCCCTGTCGTTTTTGCCTCGTAGTTTCTGTCGTCCCCTTGTTTGGGCTTTGGGCCCATCACTAGCAGTGTTAACGAAACACAGAGGGAGTTGGAGAGTAACTACCATTTTACCCGCCGCTAAAGCTAAAGTCACCGGCAAAATGAGTCAAATGACTAGGAATCCACTTTTTTAATTTATGTTTTTTCTTTTGTTTTTTTTGCGACTGAACCAAGCCAATTTCCCAAGCTCTTCGTTTTGCTTCTTTGGTCGCCAACAAGAACTTTCCTCCGTCACTAGCAACAAAGAAACAGAGCTCTCTCCGCTTCGATGGCGATGACCATTGAAGGTACGGTTCTCAATTCACTTTGTTTGCTTCTTCATTTTAACTCGATTTTTCGTAAATCAATTTTGGTTTTGGCTGGACGACGAAAATATGCACAATTTCTGAAATTAGCTCTTTTATTTTTCTGTTTCCCTCTGTAAAATTTGGAGAGTTGGAATCGTTTGGGTTTGAGCTGAACATTCTAGAATTGTCGTCAATTAGAGCGAAAGGTGGATGGGTATTGAATTAGGTTTCATGTAGTGGATTGTTTTTTAGTTGTAGTTGGGTTTCTTTCCCTTTGGTTTTTCGATAATTTTAAAGCAAATTCCTTGAAATTGCTTTAGGAAAGACTCCATGGGAATTTTCCCATTTTTCTTTGTTAATATGATCACACTTTATGATTTCAAACACCCAAATTTATATGCTTCTCTTAATTAAGACTTTTATGATTAATAAAAAAATTTACAAATTTTATGAATGTTCACAGCATAATATATTATAAGAACTGATTAATTCGTACAATTGGATTTTAGTTGCCATTACTTACTAGTGGGGCAACAATAAATGGGGAGTTTGAATTTTGTGCATTAATATATAAATTAGGGTCTTTTTGAGCAGGGTAAATTAGGGGATTTATTTTACAAGTTGTGAAGGGTTGCATTGTTCCTACTTGTTTAATGCTACGAGAATCAATTCCTGTGAATACATATACGTCATGTACATGTATTTTTTATTCAATCTTCGGTCATATTTTGATGACATTGAGTACTAACCTTTTTTGTTTTGGTGCATTGTTGCTACGCGTGTTGTTGATGGTTTGTGTTCTTTGCAGTGTAAGTGGGATTTTAATTATGTGATTTTAGCCCTGCTATGCAGCTTATGTAAGACACACTTCTAAAGTGACCTTCTAAATGTGCAGGCTTGCAGGACTGGCTTTTATGTTTTCAGCAAGCATCTTGCTACAGATCCTGGTATTTTTTATAGTTTGAATTGTTGTGAGCTTCTGGTGGTTTGCAATATTTTAAATTATTGATGTTCTACCATTAATATAGTTTATTGTTCCACAATGTATGCTACCTTCATATATTGGTTGCATTTTTTTATTGTTTAAATTAAATATTGGCTATTGTTGATATAGAATATTGTTAATGTCGAAATTAAGAATGCAACCATGTGTAGTAGATGCTATATAAATATGTTTTGTGCCTTGTGCTCCAAGAGCCACTCATTTACTTGCTTGTTGAATTGTAATTATAACCCAGTATCATGTCATACCTACTTTTCCTTGAAAATTCGCTAGATGCATCAAGAATAAGGTATATGCTCATGCATTTATCTGCATGAATCATCTTAGTTTATGAACAAATTTTGTTCAAATGTAATATACGTTTAAAATATTTGTGAATAGCTTCATCTCACTAAGTGCATTCACTATGTCATTTTTGTGGATGACATGTTAACTCCGTAATCCTTTCATTCTTTTTTCCATCCATTGTTTCTTTACACTTTTGGTTGTATATACTTCTTGGTACATGGTCATGGTTGTGCCCCTTGGTGGTTTTCAATGAAATTGTTTTTCTGTTTATCTTATTAAAAAAAAAAACAGGTGCTCATCGTGTGATAAATCTTGTGAACAGTTTGAAGGAAAAACATTTCTTATATATATATGTTTGGTCGATTGAGCTTTTGAACAGTAGAGTTATTGAAGCAGTTGGCATAGTATGACTATACACATTTTCTTAATGAAACCAGTTTAGAAGAAAAATTAAGCTAGAAATTGGGATAATCTCCCACAAGAAAGTTAGGTTCTAGTTTGAATGAGTATTCTCCTGGTTGCCTGTTCACATTGGAATTGGTAGGATTTTGTACATTTGTTCTTGGGATATTTTTAATGGTGTGGAAGCTAGGGAGACAACATTGATGCATTGCTTTTAATTTCAATATCCAACTATTCTTGTGCAGATTAGATTTTTTCTTCTTTTTATTTTGTTGATATAGGTGGGCATAGTAGCTTGTTACCAAGACAAAATTCTAACCCTACTGGTCCAAGTCGCCTTCTGCATTTGAATAGGGCTTTTGTATCCCTTGCTATAACAATAATCATGCTTAGTGATACATAACCAACCAAATTGGGGGAGGGAAAGGTTTAGAAATTAACTACCAATTGGATTTCATATATCTTATATGCTTACTCATTTACTGTTTGTTATCTTTACAATTACTCTTTCCTTTTCTTTTTTTAATGTGTGGCAGGCTTGTGCATTATTCAACAATTGGTGGCCGATGTTATCTGGTGAGAATGGCTAAGATAAGTTCTTTATTCTACTTGAGGTTTAGGCTTGCTTTGAGTATCAAATGATTTGAATTTTGATTATGCTTGTAGCTCTGATGTACGTGCTGGTACCTATGCCTTGCTTATTCTTTGGTGGTGGTTCTACTCAGATTTTGCTTTCAAGGGAGAATGATGGGTGAGTCTTTCTAAGCGCTTTTCCTTACCAAAAAGTTCTTCCTTAATGTAGCCCTTATATACTTGTACCTAGTCGTTGCAACAATTTTTACCCTTGTAGATAGCCCATAGTTTCTTTTAATGCCAAGATACTTGTGCTTCATGCACCAACTTATTTGTTAGCCCTTTTTTTGGAACTCAAAAAGCCAAGTTTTTTACACTAACTGCCACGGTTGAATGATATTCTGAAAATCTTCATGATTGAAGTGGTTTTGCCAGCTACTATAAGATTGATTTTTCTAAAATAATGCCGTATATTGTAGCTTTTTCTAAAATCAATTTTGGACATGGATTGAAGAAATCGAAAATTGCCAGCTGCGGCAAAGGCCTTGTGGTATGGTTCTAATTGGAAATATTTTTGATAGGAGCTGTTTGTTGTAGGTGTAAGGTTTCTATAATTGCTGGAAAAATAGGAGTAGAAAAATGTTGCAGACATAATCAGTTTTGCGTTTGGTTACTTTAATTGCAGTTAACTAAGTGTTTGGCAAACAAAAGTCTAAAATTGCTGTAATGCCTGAAGTCTGAAGATGATAAAAAGGGATAATTATTGTATAGGAAGAGAGAATGCTAGTATTTAAGGGGCTATTGGTTGTGATTTTCTTAAAAAACTGAGGGAAATATAGCCATTCTAGAAATTTCATGTCTAGCTGGAATAGAACAAGCAAAAAGGTACAAATTGAAATAACCGCTGAAAGGAAGGACAAAATTGAAGAAATTGCTTCTTTTTGAGGTCACCAAACATACCAATTTTAAGAAATTGCTTCTTTCTCTATAAGTGAAAACCACATAAACGGCTTCCTTGTTTTTTTCCTCCCTTTCTTTTTAGGTGTATATTCGTTCTATTTGTTTGTTTATTGTTTTCTTTATATTGCAGGTGGATAAATGCTGCTAAATTTTTGACTGGGGCATCAACTGTGGGGAGCATAGCCATTCCTATAATCCTTCGGCATGCACATATGATTGAGACATCTGCTATGTGGATCGAATTCTTTTCGTTCTTCATATTTGTCTGTACTGTCTTTTGTTTCCACCGTGCCACCATCGAAGACGAGTGGTAATAAACGTAAAAAACTTAACTTTGTTATGTACACTAGCTGGCAATTCACGGAAATCACTGGGGACAACAATGATGTAATATAACAACTGAAAGGAGTGTGATAGGCATACAAATGGAAAAGGAATGGAGACTTTCCCCCTTCGTAAATCTCTTTTATGTACATGTACAAAGGCATTTGGATCAATTTACTCTTTTACTCGATTCGGGCTGGACTTTTTCTTTTTTTGGGCCAAGGGATTTAGGCAGGACATTGAGTTCTTGTTTAATGTAGGATTGCATGTGCGTGGTAATCTAATTTTGGAAGTAACTTTTGCTGTATAATTAAGTTTACCGCTTTTGATTTTTAATACTAAGTGTCACTTTTCGAGATAGTTCTTTAATTCTATTAGACATTCACTTCGACTCAAAAAATCTTAAGTTGTCAAGGAATGAGTCAATAATGTATATTAAGCTAAGAACATGTGCAATGGTTGAGATCAATAGGCAATTCAATATAAGCCTATTGACCTCATTTTTCAATTATTGACTTGATACAAGTTTGTTTTATTGCAATTGTACAATTCAATATCATAAGTCAATATTTATATATTTTTTAATATTTTTATATATTTTTTTACAAATTAAAATTTATAAATTTATTTATTTTCAAAATTATACCATTGAAATTATCTTACTGAAATCTTTAAAATAAGTTTAATATTTAATATTTTTTAATAATTTAAATTAATATACATATTTAATAAAAAAAAATTAATATTCATATTAATACCCAAATATGTTCACAATGTCCAAACATCAATAAGCTAGATGGCCCAATATCAAGCACGTTCATGTGCTGATGTTGCAGCAAACCTGCGAGGCCCATGCGCAGGGCAGTCATTTACCACGTTCATGTCCTCCTGTCATATTTTTTTCATGGTGGGTCTTTTTATTAACTTTAGATCAATTGACAGTTGTCAAGTCAATTTTTTAATCTCTTAATTGTCATTTCAATTCATTGGAAACCATTTTTGTTTCATATTGTCAATTGACACCCTATTTATTATACCAATTGACACCCATTGCAAATTATTTTTGATTAAAATTATCAATAAATGCCAATTGATCTCCATTGCACATGCTCCTTTTTGTCGTTAGAGACCATGCACGTGCATAGAAATTCAAACATATATATTGGTGTAGTCTTAGTCTTACACTACAAACCTAATGGTGCAGTACGCGCGTCTTGGTCTTGCACTACAAACCAAATTCATGACCTCTTACAACAAGGCTCTCACAATATATATTAAGTTAGCATTGTCCCTCAGCTGTAGTCATCCTATTTATCGTCCACGTGGAGCCAAATAAATTCAAAGAGAGAGAAATATATAGGTGCAATGGACAACGGGGATTCTCGTTGAAAGTGAACAAAATTTGGTGACCTTAGCATAGTACTATATTGTCCAAATTGAAGCCTCTCATATTTTGTTTTTTGGAAAATTTAATTAAATAACTTCTTTTCATCCAACTTAAGCTATTTTGACCCCTTTATTAAAAACTTATTTTTCTTTGTTTTTAGACCAAAATACCCCTTGTGTAGAATTTATGGTCGCTAGAGTCCACCACATAGTCTACAAAAAATTCCACTAGCTCTTCCACCTTCTTCTTGCAGCTGTCAAACCCTCTTCCACCGTTTTCATGCAGTAGCCATGGAGAGCGACAACCCAAACAAGAAGCTTGAGTTAATCCATTGAATCCATAACCTTAGTATCTCATCTATACAATGAATCCATATCTGGGAATGAATTTTCATTGAATCCAGATCTAGTTTTGAGGGGGGAAGAAGGGAGAGGGGAGAGTCATCTCTAAGCCCGGATATGCAACATGAACACCGCCAGCCACATCAAATTGTTGAAGAAACTCAGATATGATTGTTGTGGAATTTAAGGAGAAACTCAGATCTAATTGTTGTGGAATTTGTGGTCGCTAGACAATGCTATAGCACATGTCGACCAAAAAGTCCACCGAAAAGTCTACTTGAAATAGTGATATAGCACTTGTCGACTATAAAATCCACCGAAAAGTCCACATTTGTAATTTTTGCATCTTTTTCTTCTTTTCCATTGAATCCAATCCAAATGCATTCGATTTGTTTCTTTATCTGATCTAGGGGGACAAAAGAAACCATATCCATAATTTTTATTAGAAGAAACCAGATCTGAGTTACCCAATCAATAAAAAAATATTACATACTTACATCCCTTTCATAATTTTTATTAGAAGAAAAAAGAAAAAAATTAAAAGCAAAAAGAAAAAAAATTAAAGGAAATGGATAAAGCTTGGCTGGGAGGTGTAAGGTTGGGAAGGGCGAGATCTAGTGGTGGTGGTGCGGGGTGCAGTGGGTGGCGATGGGTTTTCTGTGATGGCAGAGGGAGGGAGAGATAGAGAGATTACCTAAAGGAGAAGGAGAGAAAAAAAAAGCTAAAAAAAAAATTTGGGTTTTTATATGAAATATGTTAATTGTGAACATTTCAATATTTCATACAAAAAAGAATTAGAAAAGTTTAATTTTGAGAAAGAGACAAAAAAAGCTTAGGCTTAATTATCGATTTACCACCCAAAATTGTAACTCATTCCCACTTTACCACCTGAAAGTTTTTTTGTCCCAGATTACCACCTGTAACTTACATCCGTGTCCCATTTTACCTTGTTCCGTCAACAATTCCGTTAATGCTGACGTGGCGCGCTGGATGTGCGCTACGTGTCACATTTTTTTAATATTTTTTGATTTTTTTGATTTTTATAAACTTTGAAAATTAATTAAAAATAGCTCCGAACTTAGAAAAATACACGGAAAATTCCTACCGACTTGTCTTAACTAGTACTAATTTACTATGGGGTAAAAAATGCCAATTTTCCCTCTAAAAATTTCCAAAAAATTTGGAAAGTCCAAATTTATTTCTAGAAAATTAAAATACTCTAGACTCTTTGAAAATTCATAAAATAATCTCCCGAACTCCAAAAAATATGAGGTCTACACCGTTAATCTTCTAAAAACTAACAATACGTTTCTCGTGAACACTTGCTACCCAAAAGACCTCTCGGTCTTAGAGAAAAATAAAATTCCCTATAAAATAAATTCTAGAAAAATTCTAAAATTTCTGTAAAGTCTCAAAATAATTCTCTAAAACAAGCTTTTGGTAATTTTTCAAAATATTTTTGAGAATTTTTCTAAGAGTTTACGAAAATTCTAGAATTTATTTAATAGAGGAAAATTTATTTTACTTTTTTAGAAATAAATTTGGACTTTCTAATTTTTTTTTGAAAATTTTTAGAAGGCAAATTGGTAATTTAACCTTATAGTAAATTAGTGCTAGTCAAGACGAGTTCGTAGAAATTTTTCGTGTATTTTTCTGAGTTCGGAGCTATTTTTAATTAATTTTCAAAGTTTATAAAAATAAAAAAATGCGAAAAAAAAAAAAAAAAATGTGACACGTGGCGCACATCTAGCGCGCCACGTCAGCATTAACGGCCTGATCGTCAGCATTAACGGAATTGTTGACGGAACAAGGTAAAATGAGACACGGAGGTAAGTTACAGGTGGTAACCTGGGACAAAAAAACTTTCAGGTGGTAAATGTAAAAAAACTAATGTTTTGGGGTAATTTCTTGTTATTATTCTTATGCTCATGGGAGGTTTATATAGGAGAAATTTAAAACTTTTACACAAAGTCAACTAATCTGTCTTAATTACAAATCTAACTTAATTGCAAATGCATAATTTTAAGCATCCAATTATGCAGCACATTAGGCAATTAATCTCAATTNTTTTTTTTTTTTTTTTTGTTTTTTCACCCTTCTCCTTTTTTCCCAACATAACATAATCACCATCATTTTTTTTTTCTCTTCTACCAAGACCAATCTTCATTCCCATAACAGGTTGTATTGGCGAATGAAGTTGAGCCCTGAGCTTGAACTGGTGATGTACTAGAACCAGAGGAATTGGCAGGAACTAAATCTGACATTTTTTTTTCTTTATTTTTTGAACCCAGAAACCCCAAAACAACCAAGCCCCAATTCCTTAAGAAATTTCAGAAGGAAATTGAGGTTGGCTCTGATACCATGTCAAAAAACTAATGTTTTGGGGTAATTTCTTGTTATTATTCTTCTGCTCATGGGAGGTTTATATAGGAGAAATTTAAAACTTTTACACAAAGTCAACTAATCTGTCTTAATTACAAATCTAACTTAATTGCAAATGCATAATTTTAAGCATCCAATTATGCAGCACATTAGGCAATTAATCTCAATTAATGACAAACGTTGACTCTACGCCATTAATGACAGACACTCATTTCAACACCCCCCCTCAAGCTGGACATGGATATCTCAAATGTCTAGCTTGAAGAGTATCTTTTCATCTAGACCCAGCAACATTGATCTTATCTCGATCAATCAGTCACGATCTACTCTCTTACTTCTCCTTGTCTTAGAAAAGACTTCTCCTTCTTCTTGCTTCTCCTTGTCTCAGAAAAGACTTTTCCTTCTTACCATTTTTTTCATGACAACCTGTCTCACATACAGACTGTCAAAATAATGGAAATTTTGTGGAAAATTCAGAAACCCAAGTATGGAAATTTTATGGAAAAAATTCCTAAACCCAAATATTGAAATTTTGTGGAAAATTCCGAAACCCAAGTATGGAACTTTATGGAAAAAATTCCTAAACCCAAATATTGAAATTTTATGGAAAAATTCTGAAACCCAAATATGGAAATTTTATGGAAAAAATTCCTAAACCCAATTGAAATTTTATGGAAAAATTCCGAAACCCAATAACAAGTATGGGAAACACCCAAATCATGGAATTTTATGGAAAACTCCAAACCCAATAACTCTTTTCATCTCTTTTTTTGATTTTTTGTTTTTTGTTTTTCCCCTTCTCCTTCTTTCCCAACATAACATAATCACCATCATTTTTTTTTTCTCTTCTACCAAGACCAATCTTCATTCCCATAACAGGTTGTATTGGCGAATGAAGTTGAGCCCTGAGCTTGAACTGGTGATGTACTAGAACCAGAGGAATTGGCAGGAACTAAATCTGACATTTTTTTTTCTTTATTTTTTGAACCCAGAAACCCCAAAACAACCAAGCCCCAATTCCTTAAGAAATTTCAGAAGGAAATTGAGGTTGGCTCTGATACCATGTCAAAAAACTAATGTTTTGGGGTAATTTCTTGTTATTATTCTTCTGCTCATGGGAGGTTTATATAGGAGAAATTTAAAACTTTTACACAAAGTCAACTAATCTGTCTTAATTACAAATCTAACTTAATTGCAAATGCATAATTTTAAGCATATAATTATGCAGCACATTAGGCAATTAATCTCAATTAATGACAAACGTTGACTCTACGCCATTAATGACAGACACTCATTTCTCATTAGTTGACTTTGTGTAAGAGTTTTAAGTTTCTCCTATATAAACCTCCCATGAGGAGAAGAATAATAACAAAATATTACCCCAAAACATTAGTTTTTGACATGGTATCAGAGCCAACCCCAATTTCCTTCTGAAATTTCATAAGGAATTGGGGCTTGGTTGTTTTGGGGTTTCTGGGTTCAAAAAATAAAGGAAAAAAATGTCAGATTTAGTTCCTGCCAATTCCTCTGGTTCTAGTACATCACCTGTTCAAGCCCATGGCTCAACTTCATTCGCTAATACAACCTGTTATGGGAATGAAGATTGGTCTTGAGAAAAAAAAAATGGTGATTATGTTATATCGGGAAAGAAGAATGAGAAGGAGAAAAAAAAAAAAAGGAAAGAAAAAAAAGAGAGATGAAAATAGTTATTTGGGTTTGGAGTTTTCCATAAAATTCCATGATTTGGGTTTGGAGTTTTCCATAAAATTCCATGATTTGGGTTTCGGAATTTTTCCATAAAATTTCAAATAATTTCCATACTTGGGTTTCGGAATTTTTCACAAAATTTCCATTATTTTGACAGTTTGTATGTGAGACAGGTTGTCATAAAAAAAAAAGTAAGAAGGAAAAGTCTTTTCTGAGACAAGGAGAAGCAAGAAGAAGGAGAAGTCTTTTCCAAGATAAGGAGAAGTAAGAGAGTAGATCGTGACTGATTGATCGAGATAAGATCAATGTTGCTGGGTCTAGATGGTAAAGTGGAAATGAATTACAGTTTTGAGTGGTAAATCGATAATTAAGCCAAAAGCTTAACATTGATTAAAATGGGTCATTTAATTAAATTTTCTTTGTTTTTTGACCATACGCCTTTGATCATACTTTGAATTATTACCTCTGGATCTGTGATTTGGAAGTGGCATATATGCATGAGTCACGAGTGGACAGGAAAGATGGTAAGCAGATGAATTAATTATTCTCGTACGTACAGCCGAGGGAGTTAAAAAACGTCAGACTGCAGAAAATGGCTGGCTTAAATGTTTGAAAAAAGAGTAATTGGTAGGTACTGCCGAGTCTGCCGTACTACCGAATTTGCGGCATGCGGCGGAGTACGTTGGATTTGGATGCATGCGTGCTTCTGACTTCATGTCTATTTAAAGCTCCTTCTGAGGACTTTGTCCATTTCCAAATTCCAATTGCACGTGATTATTTCTTAGGACTATTTACTATTTAATACCCCATTCTTCTTCTTGTGTGGCCCCTACCCTTCACATTGCTAATTTAGTGTATATATGCGACAAAATCATTTGCAAATTGCAAGCATTCTCAATTTCTCATTCTATTCACTTGACTTTTTTATTTTTAAATTCATTCTTCTCATACTTGTTGATGCTTCTAGCTTGGGGTTGTTGGTTTAGGGTTAATGTTCTTGTGCTCAACTATATATACCTCTGGTGGTAGAAAAGGCGGCCGGTTCGCTATTTCTGATCTAGGGTTCGTCTCATCAATATGTAGATTATGCCCTTTAATTTTCTGTTGTTGGGCTATTTTTTATTTTGTGTTTAATTTATTTAATTATGTGAAATGTTTTTCAGCCCTCTGTCATTTTTTAGTTTCGTATTAAGTAAACCATATCTACATATTTCCTATGAATAGTGGGATTTCATTGAAGAAAAAAAAAAAATAACCACTATTATTAACAGTATTATTTCACTTATAAAGTCTGGAAACAAATGAATATAAGTGCATGTATCTAAGTTCTGTGATCACTGATCCAACAAGTGCATGTATAAACTAAGAGAGAACTTAATTTAATTAACGTACAATAATCAACCATATGCATGGTGATTCCATTGATATCCAAAAATTTTGCTCACTTGATCCAAATTTTTTTAAAAAAATTCTAATTCTAATTTTACCCCTTAAAAAATCGAATTAATTTGCTCACTTAACAAACCATTTTGTACCCTGAACACAAAACATAAAAAATAATTTAATAACCCAAGAAATATACATTACGTCATATGAAAGTACATTAATAGACAAAAAGTTATATTTAGGCTCTCTCCAAATCAGTAGTACAAGGTATAATTAACTTGAAGCTAGATAGATATCATTCCCATATTTTGAGTTGAGAAAAATGAATCTTATTAATCCTCCTTAATGAGATTCTTCTTGCACTCCGATCCATGCACCCAGCTCCTTAAAACCAATTGAGTTTCTCATCCCAATCCCAAAATGCTAATTCATTATCAAGGGCCATTGGCGTGCTGCTTCCACCTTCTCCGGTGGGCGGTTGAGAGGGATCATCAGGGCCATGGTCATCTCCTGAGGATGAACTCCCGGGTGAGCTTATCATTGTTCTCTCTACCATAACCATGGGATGAGATGTTGAAGTTGAACAACCGGCCTGATGATGATGATGATGATCTTGAGCAGTAGCTGGCCGCTTTTGAATTATAGGCGGCCTGTTGCTTATCTCCTCCACCCCTTCAGGTCGTCTGTCGAATGCACGCAAGCATTTTGATTTCTTGTACACTCGGCATAAACTGAATTCTTGCCTTAACTGCATCTAGAAGAACATAATTCACATAATAATTATACTCAGTCTTTGTTTCATATGCTATAATATATAGAAACTCGATCATGAAGCTGTATGTAGGTAGAGAGATTTTCTGTTGTTATAAAGTTGGACTGACATGGACTTTTATTAAAATGAGTAGCAACTCCACGTTCACATTAAGCCAACATAACAAGCCAAATATCTAAAACATCATCTTAACTATATAGCAATTAGCTAGCTAGTTTAATTAATTTAAAAAATGAAGCATGATCGATAAAAATAATTAAGCAATGCTAATTTTGAGCTAAGATATTAATTAGCATGTATAGCTAGCAAGCTAGCTAGCTACTTTATTCCCAAATATGTGTTTTGAGGATTAGTATACGTAATTAATTAAGCTCATCGAATTGAAAGCTAGCTTTTGATAGAGTGTTTAAGTAATCAATAAATGTTATATTTACCTGTGTAGGAGCAGAAGTGTTTGATGATGAAGAGGCTACAGCTTGATGATCACCTTCAATGGCTTTATATTCATTTATCTTCCACTCGGTTTTTCTTCCTTGGGGAGCTCTCCCAATGTAGAAAACCATGGTTCTTTTCAGGCCGATGGCTCGATTAATTCTGGAAGAGTAAACATAACTGGGAGATCCAGTAGCTTTCCAGTACCCAGTTGTTGTGAGTCGGTTCGGTCTCCCTCCTCGAGCTTCACTCTCTTGTCTAGGGATGAAGAAGAACCACTGCTCTGGATCTCCATGGCACAAATCTCCCGAATACTCTATTTAATTAAAACAAAAAGAATTAGGTACATCGATCAACAAATCAATACATAATTTCGTACTTTTAATTAACATCAATTGTTATGGTATTAAATAATGCATTATTTGTAAATCATATAATTATGATGTGATCTAAAAATATTGCTCATGTATCATTACTCTACTTATAACTTATAACTCGATCTCCATCATTTCATTGACTTCTTTTTGGTGGATCTCATAAAGTTAAGCATATTTATTCATGCATCAAGATGCATGGTTTTTATTCATGTTATAAAATGATACGAGAATATATAGTGTATGTTAAAAAAAAAAGAAAAGAATATATAGTATATATTGAACAGACCCAGTTGAAGAAATTATAAATGATGAAAAGCAATTAAACACCAGCTATATATAATGAGCTTCGATCTGTGAACTCCATGGCTTAGCTAGCAATTAAGTACAAGAAGCATATATATATGCGTGTGTGTGTGTGTGTGCAATTAAAACAAAGAGAAGATAGAGGAGAGAAGAGAAAATAGCTAGATCGAGATCGAAGATAGATATATATACTTGGGAGTTGCCATGGATTATGCTCATATATATTAAGGACGGGTATGACCCGGCCCATAACCCGGTCCAAGTTCTCGTTCCTCCCTTCTAGCTTGTTCTGCAAATAGAATGAAACCAGTTCCTCCTCCGTCGGATAGAATCTAAACCCAGGTGGCAAATCCTCCATTGCTGACCAGCTGATCGAGCTCTCTCTCTCTCTCTCTCTCTCTCTCTCTGGCTACCCAATAACCTTAATTAGCTCCAAGCTAGCTAAAGTTCAATTGAATTGAGTACTTGGTTGTTATATATATTTATTAATTAATGTGCTTTTCAGGTACGTACGTAGGTAGGTAGGTTCATTATAAATAGAGAAATGAAGTTAGGCAAATGATCGAGAAAACATGTACATGAAATTAGTAGCCGAGTGAAAGGAGAAAAGGAGGACATACTTTGAGTTGCTTGGAAACTTCCACACGCTTCTTTGCCAAGAAAATCCTTGTCCGCGGGACCCTGACCCTGACCTTTCTGAATATATCAGTCAAATTGTCAAATTGTTTTTTTTTTTTTGGCACATAATATTACCATGACACACACAAAAATTTCTTCACTAGCTGCAAGGTTCTTATACTGAATTACTATATTTATTTGGTTTTGTCAACACATACCATTCTAATTTAGTCGGTTGAATGTGATTGTAGAAGTTGCGCGTGAGAGAGAATCAACATTCCAATTCGATGGTTTATTTGTTTTTATTAAAAAAAATAAAAAAACTATGGCTATTTGTTAATGTTTGGTGTACGGATACATTGACCTTTTGTTTTTAATTTTTCAATTGACTTCATCTTCAGACCAAAAGAAGGTTTACAAAGAATTTTCTTAACACTAGTGTACATTAAACAAGCTCAGACGTCCATTTTCTAGGTCATTTGCTTCATAAAATTAACTCAGAGCATTTGATTATTTTATTAATGTGTCATGAACATATATAAATTAACTTATTTATATATAACACATTAATCATGACCATTTTCCGAAACCATAACAAAAATTTCACTATGAATTTCTTTGCTTCATTCATGCACTCATTCATTTTGCAAAACCTTCAACAATAACTTATTAAAAATATCTCCAGTCATTCCCTAAATCGCTCCTTAATGTTAAATTTGGGAAAAATGACATAAAATACAGCTCAATTCCTTCTCTAAAATCTCTCCAAATTAAGTTGAATAGATAGAGCTCCTCAAACCTCCAACAGTCAAATTTTATATAATTTGAGAAAATTTCAACTTTAGTATTGGAAAACATTTCTCCAAATTTAACTTTTTTCCTAAATTTATCCTCATATTTGAAGAAAATATTGGGAAAGAGCTGGAGATACTATAAGAGGATACTATAATTGATATGCTGATGACCATTTGGTCTACTCTTAACACCCATTTTCTCCTTTGTGGGAGTTGATCCTGAATTCAAATTTTATGAACAAAAATTATTGATTAAGAAAAAAAAATATTTTACTTTTAGAAACATTAATCCTTTGCCTTAAAGGATCAAAGCAATTAATTGATCCAACCCGGCCATAAGGATTATTTTATTTATGGATTTTAATCAATTTTGGTACTTGAATTTTAGCTAGTGTCCGGCCAATTAGATATCCAAATTATTATTTGTCTCATTTTCATATTCAAATTTTTATTTTGTCATAATTTGGTGTATAATGTGACTTCCATTAAGACTAACATACTTTGGTCATGTGGCTTGCACATGTCTTATACCTAAGGTCAATTTAGTATATTCATGAACCTGTATTGACTAAAATGCCCATGACTTATAATACCGTTTGTTAGTATTATTTAACGGAAGTCAGGTTATATACTAAATTAAGATAAAATAAAAATTTAAGTGAGAAATTTGGATAAATTTTAGTTTGGACTTTGGACACCTAATAAGACAAAAGGACAAAATTCAAATACCAACATTCAAAAAATTAACACTTCGAAGAAACAAACCATGAAAGTGTCCATTATTTGTAAACGCGCGTATGAATATTGAATAGAAACAAACGCACGACGCGACTATTAAAATTGATCTTTGTCGTCTACTCTATGCAAAATGACAAAAGAAGAATTGAGTTAGGGTTGCTTTACCACACTGTGACGACATATCACAGCCAAGAAGACGAGTTTTAATACTGATCACGTCCTGCTCTTTCTCATGTGAATTGTCTGAATGGTTTTCATCATTTTGCAAACAAGCAATGATTACATTTACATATATTTATACAGGATAGGTAAAAGACTAATATGCCCTTTAACAAAGATAACAAATCCTAATATGTTTTACACATTTCTTGGAGATAGATTCCATATTAAAAAAATATAGCTTTACTTAATGGTTTATAAGGAGTTAAACATTTTCACCGTATTATCAATTTATTTTGGGTTGAATGCTCCAATTTTTTTCATGTTATCCAAGCATGTTATACACAGATAAAGTCCCAACAATCATACGTGCTCTCACGTTATTTAATATAAATTATTTATATGCAGTTGCGTCCCAACTGATTTTGGATCGGATCTCATTGACCTGGGCCAGCCACTTGGGTATAAGGTAATTGACATGACTTAAATATATATAGGAGTATTTTACTATAAGTGCTTATATTCTCACCTCTGTCTTAGCTATTTTCTCACCCATCTTATTTTTACACACCCCCATTAAATTAAAAAATATATATATTCTTCCTATAATACCCTTTGATATACCAACTCAAATACTCATATACTAAACACTCTTTCTACCCCTCATAACTATCATCTCACCCACTCATCTTTTTTTATAATTTTTCTTTTCATAAATCCTAATTTTACTATATCACCAAAACTTAAAATCAATTATACTATTTGGTTGATGCTCATACATCTATTAAAATGTACGATTATTCTATACCATAACCTCTTTTTATTTATTTATTTATAGTTTTAGATTAATAATTCATTCTATTTTAATGTTTCTTTTGATTTAGGAATTAAATATTAATCTTAGAGATCTAATTTGTAATTTAGGAATAAATTATAGGATGGGTATAAGATTTTTTTTCTTTTATTTGGAAAAAGATGGGTGGATGGAATGATAGTTAAAGGAGGCTGAGAAGATGTTTAGTAGGTAGATGTTTGAGTTGGTGTATCAAAAGATATTATAAGAATAATGAGAGGTGAGAAGTGTTTTTATATTTTTTTTCAAATTTAATGGTGGCCGAGTGAAAATAAGGTAGGTGGGAGAAATAGGATATGGCGTGGTAATATAAGCACTCTTCTACTATTTGAGGTCACATTTGCCAGTTTTAATTTAAATGAGCTGTAAAGATAACAAAATTCTAGGTTTAAGTGCATGATTGAGTTTTGCCGTCTAATTAAAATTCAAAAGTTAAAGACCTAAAATCTTAGTTCTAAGTAGTGATTTTACATCTTAAAATAAGCAATTATATATGTCTGAAATGAGAAATGAGGAAAATGTTATCAATCAAAGCAATGGAACTTTTGACAAACTTCAGGTCCAATTGGTTTTGAACCTTTCTACACACCCACTGCCAATTGATTTTGGTTGACCATTTCAATTTCCTTCACTTATTAATTAATCTGCATCCCCGCCTCATGGATGGATCATTTGTCTTAGAGAATATATATTGCTAGCTATGGTTGCTATATGTACACGTCTTCATGTGTTTAAAGAAGAGTGAAAACCAAAAAAAAAGTTTTTTGCTATATATGTACACGTCTTCATGATTTTTTTGGTTTTCACTCTTTATGCATTTTCTGATAACATTGAAGGAATTATTGTGGTTTTAATTAATAATTATCCATATCGGTTATTCTCTATAAAGATCTGTTATCTTTCAAATGAACTTCATAGTAATTATCTAAGCACCACGTACATCGATTCTATCTGAAAACCATATTTTCCACCACGCGCGAGGACTAGTGAGAGACCAATAGTACTACTAATTAATATTAGATAATATATATATAGCATGTGTTAGGCACATGATTAAATTCAAAAGACTAGCTAGTCATCGGTTGAATATATAGCTAGGTTAATTGCTTCCTTAATTTCTTTTGCTTTTTTGGTTTGTAATTTTAAATCCCCTAATCACCAAAAAAATGTTTCTAAACCCCCACCCATTTAGAAACTCTCTCAAAACCCCCTATAACTTATAACATGGAGAGACTCAGCGTGAAGAAATGAAGCTATTGGTGCCAGAGCTAGGTTGCGATGCTGCTGGAAAAGAGGTACCGTCAGTGAAGGCTTCGCTGTTGTTGTTGGGTTTCGTGGAAAGTGGAAGGCAAGGAGAGGAAGCGGGAAGAAAGGCGAGCATGGTGGGACCGGTCTGGCCGACAACTGTCGCCGGACGGCGGTGCACGCGCCGAGAGGAAGAGAGAGAGAGAATGCAAAAATAGAGATGGGAAATGAAAAAAACAGGGGAGTCAAAGATGGAGTAAAAACATAGAGACTGAAATTATAAAAAAAAAAAAAACATAATTAAAATTTTATGGAAATTAAAAATAATTAAAAAGGGTAAAATTTGAAAATTAAAAGACGAGGAGTCAAATTTAACTAGATATTAGTTGACTAGAGAGTTTAGAAAAATATTAAGTATAAGATTGAAAGTTATGGGAGAGGTAGATTTTAAGTGAGGGTTTTGAGAGATTTTTACTCCAAGTAGGAGTTTATAATTATTTACATTTGTTTTTTTCAAGGGTCGCTTACCGAGTATGACTTCGCTAAATTTCGTGGAATGTTTCCGGAATTCCTTTTAAGTGTTTAGGGTACTTTCTTAGAAATTGTTTTACTCCCAAAAGTTCATTGAACATGTCTATTGCATTATGGGCTGTGCTCCCTCACACTGGACAAACATTATATATTATAAAAAAACTTACAAACAACTTATCCAAAAAAGATACAAGCAAAATAATTTTTTTATATTTAAGTGTAACATTACTTGGTATGTTGATGTGATATTAATAATTATAAAATATGTACAAATTTTAAAGATTATTTAGGATTCATGATTTTAAATCTTAATAATTGTACACTTATATATTATAAATTAAATTAATAACATTACGTAATCATGACAATAATATTATAATCACATAAAAAATTTATTAATAAGTTATTTTCAATGACAAAATTAAAATGCAAGGTTAATTTCTAACTGAAAATATACCTAAAAATAGAATTAAGCTAAAAGACATTATGTTCGCGTCTATCAATTTGAAAAAAGCTATCGAGCGCTCAACAGATGCAGATGTATCCTGCATCTTTGCAACCAAAACATTGTAGATGTATGCTACATCTGCAACTTTTAGAGCATTTTGACTTGCATATGTAGTTTTTAGGGCATTTGAAAGTTTTGTAAGTAGCTTTTAGGGCATTTTGAGAATATGCAGTTTTTAGAGTACAAATTTTTGTGCATATGGAGTATTTTGGTTGCAGATGCAGACTAATTTGTCTTGAAAGGTAACTTTTGAGCCGGATAAATTGTGAGTTATAAGTTTATTTTTTATGTTAAGTCTTTTAAGTAAAGTACTCAAAATTTATAGTAAAGGACGAAATAATAGAGCTACTTACAAAACCAAATAGAGCAACCCATGAAATGATGCTACGTACTACGTACGTGGCTAGCTTTACTGTTTTTCTTGACCTTCTTTCTGATCTCCTGCAAATGCTTTCTCTGAAAGCTGTAATACTTTTAGGCATGTATGCATATTCATAATAAGTCGGCCTTGTATTATATTGTTTTTGCTTTTTTATATATGCATATATATATGCCCAATGAATTGAATATGGATTCTCTCAGTTATTCTTAATTTGAAATTGAAACGCATATATGGTCCATCGGAGAGTTATAAGCCTATAAGTTTCATTCAGTTTCTTTAAAGTTGTAGCAATAAAACTCAAAAATATATGGTTCCTAATTTATTTAAATATAATGAATCACTCGAATTAAGAAATTAAGAATAGTCAAGACAACGATGGGCCGCCATAATTTATCTATCTAGGACTGCTTCAACAAGTTAGCTGGATATACAGCTAGCTAGGCTGATGAAGTAATAACAATTTGGACTAATATCTGAACAAAAAATGAATTAATAAGTAATTACATTAATTTTCAAATTTTGGTATTGCATGCATGGGCATGCATGCAACAGATATATATGGGGCAATTACGCGGTGCTAAGCTAAATGCCAATTGACTCGGTCATATATGAGTCATGACGACCAATACACGACATGATGAGACCTTCAAATCAATCGTAACAAAAGGTTAGAATTTAGAAAGAAAAAGATCGAGTATATAAAGACTTCATTAGTCATAAAGAAGTCAACTAAAAAAATTAAACTTATTGCATGGATCCATCGATCATCATGGAACTTGCACATTGCAGTAGAAACAATGCAACTTTAATTTCACGCGCAATACACTCGGAATTGAAGGAATCTCTATCACATATTCACATTCATAAATCCCTTTGCCTAGAGACTACGCTAAATGTCTTCGGAACCTCTACCACACCCAATTCTAGGTCACAACTTGTCTCTTTCATGACAATGAGAGTTATCTATTAATATACAATTTTATTATATACAATATCAGTTGGTACGTCTAATTTGACTCCACATCTAAAAGAGAAGAGGGCTGATCAGTCAAGATTCAAGTTAAGGCAAGAAAAAAATGCTTATATTTTCACACCTCTATTTTATTTTCTCATCACCTTATTTTAACACTCTCTATTAAATTTCAAAAATAATGTAAACAATAGTTTGATGAAATTTCTTGATTGTTATATTCTCATCTTAAGTCACTTGATATGCGCCCCCTATTATATTTTTACACTTCGTATTATATATTATTTTTAAATTTAATATAGGTGTAAAAATAAGGTGAGTGAGAAAATAAGATAAAAGAGTGGGAATATAAACCCTTTAAGGAATTAAAGTATTCAACCAAAAAACTAATTGGAAATAGGTGAAGAGACTCAAACTATTAAAGATCATTTTTTTTTTTTGCATAATCGATCGTTTATAAACCATTATGCAAAGGCTATTATTGTTCAAAGTAGAACCATACTTCACATTCTTACACACCCTTGCATGTACGTGTGGCGTCTCTTAAGCCAAACACACACACAATTCATACTGGCTGGTGTGGAGCTAGCACATGTGGCTATTAGGGCTAACACACGTGGACGTGGGTGAACCAGGCTCTAATACAATAAAGGAAATTAGAGCATCTAATACAAAAATCAATTGATAATAGGTGGAGAGGCCCAAATCCTTATAAATCATTATGCAATGCTATCATTTTCCTTGTAAAATGATGCATAATCCTTGAAAATTCTTGCAAAATGATGCATAATTTTCAAAATTCTTGTATACTAATTAAGAAAGCACGTTCTCTCTTTCCCTCATTGCATTCTCTCTCTTCATCTCTCTCAGTTTCTCTTTGAAAGGGGTCGTGCTTTTTTAATTAGTATCTTACAGCTGGTGTAATTCCCAACATTAATTAAGTTCATATGCAATCTTGACCATTTAATGTATTTTAATCTAATGGTTTAAATGAGGTGTAAAAATGGTATGTAAAATGATGTGGGTCATGAACTTGACCTATGTCTATATATGTGTATATATATATATGTGAGATCCGGCCTATATATATTATCAGAGATTGTGAAGGAGTTATTAATATTGAATGACTTGTAATATTATATAACAGTCTTGACCCTTGACTTTTTCTTTTCCATTCCTTAGTGAGAAGAACTTGCATGACACGGGGATACCAACATTCATATCCTCCTCTCTCTCTCTCTCTCTCTCTCTCTCTCTCTCTCTCTCTCTCTCCTTCATTCTTCTCTCTTTGTGACACCAGCATGAACCTATCACAGGGACAAGCAAGCTATTTTCTTTCTTAATTTGTTGTTACTTAACTATTTGTGAACCTTCATGGGCATTTTCGTATCAACTTTCCTAAACCAACAAATCATTCTTATGGTCTAGTAAATAACATTTAATTTTCTTTTGTTATAAGAAATTCTAAGTCCAAATCTCATGCATGATAATTGAGTAATTAAAAAAAACCAATAAATCATCAATTTCACACTTCTAGTACATCATATATTTCTCATAATTAATCATCATCCGTGAGTAGAAACTTGTAGGAGAAGTAATTCAAGTGAATATCATAGATATTAAACTATCAATAATTTTCTCTTTCCAATTGAATAGTTTAATTAGCATGCTATATTACTTCATCCAAACTAGAATTAGGTGAATTCTTATTTGAAGGGTTCCAATTAGTTGATATTTAATCTTTTTATAATATAACATGTCAATATCTGACATGAGAGAGTTTGTGTACCTAAATTAATATAATTCTTGATTTATTGTCTAATAAAAGGAGAATTCCTTAATTATATATATGATGTGGGATCGATGAGGATACATGATAGTCGAATGTGTCACATTAACTCTATTAATTGCATTAACTTTTTTTTTTTTTGGGTACTTGAAGGTATTCTGGACCAGCTTTCGGGCATCAAACTAATCTTTTAGACAGGTCAAAGGCAGACAATCCACGTTGGACTTAGGAGATTCACAAGGGATTTTACCTCTTTTGTTGCTTGGCTCCAAAGGTCGAACTGGAGGCTCGAACATGGGTGCCTAGGTTTACAGCTATACCTCCGAACCAACTCCTCCAACACCTTGAAGTTATTAATTGCATTAACTTTACCTTGAGAGCAATGCGATTAATAACTCGTAGCAATTCACAATGTTTACTGCATCCTATAATAAAAAAAATTCAACTATTTATTGATTTAATGATATTTCTTTTTAAGCTCAAATACATTTACATCTATCAATTATATGATCCATTTCAAATTGGTGCATAAACTATTAAACATTTCAAATTACCTCATTAACTAATAAAAAATATACGGAATATGGTGCATCCGTTAGGAATTCCGTCAAACGGATTGTTAAGTGACATGCTTGGATCGAGTTCACTTGGCCTCCTTAAACACTAACTTCTATAATATCTAACAAAAAATCAGCCTTTGCACTGTATAAGATTCAATTTGCAGTGAAAATCGTTGACAAAACTATTGGGTGAGCATAAAATCCTAATTCCAATGGGTAAATGCGTTTTTTTTTATCCTTTAGAACAAAAATTCAATTTTTTTAATTTATGGGGGCTTACGATTTCATTCATAAAAGGGGGAGAAAATGGTGGGCTCATATCAGAGTTAGGTACCACGTGCCATTGTGGAATGGCCGGGCATGAACTTATTTTGGGGTCAAACCCATTTTTTTCCCCATACTAGTCAATGCCACATCATTAAAAATGTGAGGTTGACTACATTCAGCCTGTCACTTAACGGTCCATTTGTAAGAATTTCTAACGGATGAACCATTCTGTATGTTTTTGTTAGTTAATGAAGGAGTTTCAAATGTTTTATAGTTCGTTGACCAATTTAAAATGAATCCTATAATCAGTGGATGTAAATGTACTCGTGGACCAACATGTTCACACACTTTCGGTCTTGAGGATAGAGTAAAGGTGTAGATATTTGCAACCTATTTTTTTCATTATCTTTTGGGTGGGCCTCGCTTGCTAAGTTTTGCGTCTCCAGAAGAGCCCAAATCCATACAAAACCAACTTCGTAATTCGTCCAAATAATCCTCCAAGTACCTTAACCTGGGCTCTGACTAGGCCCATCCAAACTCAAAGGCCCTTAAATCATACAGCCCAAACTCTAAGGGTAAATTCGTCACTCAAAAAAGTACAGGACTATATATGCCACGTTTCGTCATCCGCCATCACTGGCTATTCAACCGCTAGGGTTCTCTGCTTCTCTTCACCCGCCTCCTCTGCCAATTCAACAACTAGGGTTTCTAGAGTTTCTCTGATTCCATTCAAAATCTCTCAAGTTCTGCATATTTCCTCGTTTACTAGCTGTTTTCACATTTGGTTTAAGCGTGGCCCTTAAGATCGCCTTCCCTAACAACCATGGAAGCGTTTCGAGTCATAGCTGCGCGAGAGCAAAACAAAGTTTTGGAGGGTCTCTTTAGGGTTTTCCTTCTGAGCCCCTCCTCTCTTTTCCCACCTGAGTTTTGTTCATGAGGCATTGCTCTTTTTCCTTTGGGTCTTGTAGCTCATTTTCTCATTCTCTGAACCCCATGGCAAATAGCTTCCATGCTATTTGATCCTGGGTGTTTCAGTTTATGGGGAGCTTCTGACCCATTGGTACTTTGTGAATGTCTCATTCTTGGGTGGGAAACATTTTCTTTATGGCATAAATTGATTGAAGTTGGAAATGGGCTTGGCAAGAGTGATGATTCAATTAGATGTGTGAAAAGGGTATTGGGAAATGCCCTTTTCTGAACTTAATTTTTTGAGGCATTTATAATTGTCTGACTTGCCTCCCATAAGCATATATATAGTTCCTTACTAATTTAGTTATTTATATAGTTCCTTACTCTATGGGATTTTTACATTTCTTATTGTATAAATTGATTAAGCTGGAAATGGGCTTGACAAGAGTGATGATTCAATTAGATGTGTGAAAAGGGTATTGGGAAATGCCCTTTTGTGAACTCAATTTGTTGAGGCATATATAATTGTCTGACTTGACTGCCATCATTTGTTACCTGAGTTTTCAACCAAAAAAATATGTGTGACTTTATTAATTACCTGATTTGTATGTTTGCGTTTGTGTATTACTGCACTTCAACTTCAAATTAGCATAATTTGAGTTCTTTTTAATTTAAAGGTTGAAGAGGTGTTTGCTATCCCAATTTTCAAAGTTGATTGATTGAGTTCTTAAATTTTTTGTATAATGTTATATATCTATATTTCAGCATGTTGGAAGTTGGTATTCATAGAGTCTTGACTAGTAGGTCTACTCGACATGTGGTGGTTCGTAAACCATTGTCATAAATGGTTAAGATATTAGATATGGCATGTCTATATTTTAAAGCCGTTGTATATTTGGCTCATGGATCATCCAATTTTTAGCAAGTAAATCATATCTTTTGGACTCTGTTAGTATTGGATTGCTCTGATGTTTGATGACATAATTGTTAAAAATACAGTGGACTCTGAAAATCAGATGTAACCAGCTGCCTGTACACATCCGCTAGGGTAACAAAGCAGTTTCAAAACAATAGGGGTGCTTTGGTGGTCATCCATTTTAACAGAGATTCAGATGTACACCCAAACGCAGAAGATGCAACCAAATTGGGCAATTACACACTGACTTGGTACTCCTATTTTCACTTGATGACCTGCTTATTCAGTGTCTTGGTAATGTCACATTGTAGCTTCTCCAACAGTCATCAAGGGGAATGGACACCGAAAATGGTTGTAGGCTTTTGTTGTGAGGAGTGAGTAGTGGTTATTGTCGGACAAATCCAACCAAAGCTTTTGAGATGGAAATTATGCAACCTACAATGACTTTGACATCTGTGTCTTGTAGTTCCCACAACAGGGTATTATTGACACTGTAATATATAATTTGCTTCTGCGGTAAATGAAGTCAAATCAAATTCCTACCAAAAAAAAAAAGTCAAATCAAATGGGTCCTTGTATGTACCACTAAATACTAATCCAGCTCAATTATTTCTCTGCAATAGTTCACTCCGTTGGTAACTTTGAAACTATAGCCTTCACCAATTACTCATTCTCAATACTCTGAATAAGATGTATATAAAATCTAAACTGGATCATATAACAACATTGGCATCAGACCAATATTGTAGGATTGCAGCATGAGCAACAAAGCCTTTCAATTAAACCAGAAACAATAATCTCATAGCCCCTAAAGCTTGAAGACCCTTTGACAGGAGTATTATATAATTTAGAATACATTACCCAGCATAAAACTTAATAAGTTTTATTTAGAAGCAGTAAAATGAAAACAACAATTGGGCATTTAAAACCCCCCGTTTTGTTTTTCAAAGAACCCCCAATTCTTGATTTTTTTTTTGTTGGTGAAAACCCCCAATTCTTGATTACCCAGCTAAAAAACGAAACAGACAAAACCTCCCCAAACAAAAACTTGAGATAGATTGTGCAAAATCTAGTCAAGAAAGCCAGTTTTGCGCCAAATAGCGTTCCTGACCTGGCGCAAGTCCCTACCTTTGAGAGTCCTCCCCACGCCTTCCAGCACCGAAAATGTAGTCCTCATCGACACCTCCGACCCCCTCGCCACCAGCTCGTGTGGCGGCAGCATCTCTTCGTCCCCGTAATCGTCGTCGTCGTCCACCACGTAAGCGAGATTGCCGCCGCTCCTCCGCTTCTCCATCATGGCCTTGGCCAGCACCGGCACCTTCATCGGAGCTGAGTGCTGCTGGAACTTCCTCGAAGGCGCCGACTGGGAGGACTGAGTCTGACCATCACCGTCCGAGGAGCTCGAGCTCTGGCTCTGAGGAAGAGGTCTCGGCATCGAAGGGATCGGTTTCGAGGATGATGAGATTGAGGGCTTGCGGTAGAGGACTTGGGGCGGGTCGTCCGGCTCGGGAAGCACCGCCAGTATGCCCGAGTTGTGCGGGCGAGTGAAAGTGAGTCGGTGGTTGGGTTCGGTGAAGTCGGTGGTCCAGAAAACCTCTGCCTCGTGGAGCTCGTCGCCGGCGGCGATGGTGGTGGTGGAGGGGGTCGAGAATGAAAACAGGCCGAGGAAGTGCTCCGACGACGGCGATCGGCGGTGGGAGTAGCTGGTGGTGGAGTCCATTGGGATTTGGGCTTTTTTTTTTTTTTAAAAGGAAAAAAAAAAAAAAAAAAAAAAAGGGAAAGAGAGGATTTTTGGGTGTGGCGGGGAGACGCAGGGTGTGGTGGGAACTGGAAAAAGTAGGAGGAGAGAAGAAAAGACGGGGACACCTGAAAATGTTGGGGGAGTGGGACCCACGTGGGAGTTGCTTTCTCAATGGATGATGTGGCCGATGGTCTTGGGCTTCGGACTTTTGTTGCTGGGTCCCGCAGGCCCGTTAAGGAAGTCGCATCTAAGTCCAACTTTATCTGTGTGTGTGGGGGATGGGTTTGAGACTTTGAGGTTTGTTCCTAGTGTGATTAGTTACCATAATCAAGTTTTAGACTGCCTAATATCTACTTGATGCAATCATTTATATCTAATCTAAGGGTTGAGTGCTTCAGGTTATCGGTATGAGTCCGATTGAATTGGATTGGTTCGGTTTTTTAGCCCGTTTTTTTTTTTTGATTTTTTTACTCAAATGCTACTTGAATTATAGAGTGTGTATTCAAATACCATTTGAATTATAGAGAGTATGCTCAAATACCACTCAAACTTTTTTTTTGTTAATTTACCATCTGAACTTTCACATATTGACCAATCTACCACCTACCGTCACTTTAGTTAAATTTTCTATTTATTTCAAGGATATTTTCATCAATTTATATAAAAAAAGCATTTTAAATATTTAAAAAAAAATCTAAGTAAACCCCCTAAAAAAAAGGGTATTTCCATTTTCTATTTTTTAGTTTTTTTAATTATATTTTATAATTTTTTATAAAATAATAATATTTTTTTATTGTATTCAATGACAAAATGGAAAGTTTGAGAAATTTTTTGATGATTTAACAGAAAAATAGATGTTAGGTAACAAATTAGCACATATTAATAATTTCAGATGGTAAATTAGAATAAAAAAATTTTAGGTGGTATGAAAATACACTCCTTATAGTTTAGGTAGTATTTGGATAAAAAGGGTAGACAAGTTGCTCCACATACCCACCAAGCGGCTATGGATGCTTGAATAATCGAATTCAAGCATTGAGTGAGGAAATCCAAGTCTTTACTGCTAAACCAACCGCTTGCTGCTTCTTTAGCCCATATTTGATATGATTCAGTTTTATAAATTAATCAATGGTTACCAAATCAAGTTAGGGTTAAAAACTTAAAACATGTATTTTCACTTTTTTAATTGAAATGATGATAGATTTTGAAAATAGGCAAATAAAGCAACCGTTTCGGATCCCCAAATATTAAAAACACTTAAAATCTCATAATCATAACGAAATTTAAATGGGGTAAAAAAATGTTTTTTTTTTTTTTTCCCTGAGCATATGTATGGAATTGATCCAATTGGTAAGATGGATACATAGTGAGTTAGGATTCAAAGCTGGTCAAAACCATCCAAATCGATCCTCATCCACCACCCAAACCAATTTTCTTCGATAGTCATGATTAGCGAAACTATCATCCATTGATTCTAATTTAATAGTCTTAGTAATCTTTACTTAAAAAAAAAATTATGAAATTTGATCAAGAAACCAAAGAGGTTACAGGAAACCAGTTAGCTATTTAATTCATAAACCACTAAAAGAATTCTCTTCTAATCACAAAAGAAAAAAAAAAAAAAAAAAAACGCTTTTCAATGCTACATGAACCGAGCAAATCCATGACCATGAGCAACCATATCACACTCTCAGGACTTGAAAGTCACAACCAAAATATGCAAAGAGGCCAACAAACATGGAACCTCCTCCACAATAACCCCCTCTACTGCCAAACAAGTATATTTTTGCCAGAACATAAGTTTCACTTAATATATTGGGCTTGACGTTTATACTTTACAATTTACCAAGTAATAAAATTTCGGGTTTCGAGGAAATTTCGATTCGACGGAAATTTCAAAAATTTTTAAATTTCGACAGAAATTAAATGAAAACGATAGAAATTACTATCAAAATACAGAAATTTTGAATGAAACTTGACTATATATTTATTTAACATATTATTTACTACATTGATAAAAAACATTGAAGAAACCAAATTATGTAGTAAGTTTCTATAAGATAAATATAATGCGCGCTGAAGATAAATATTATGAAATAAAATTAGTATAATAAATAAATAAAATAAATATATTATTTATACTTTATAATTTAGGGTTTTTTTTTTAAAATCCATTTTTTAAAATTTACTATTCATCCAGCCCAACCGCTACAGTAAACTACTGTAGCGGCCCACTTTTTAAAAAACCGTTACTGTAGCGTGCTACAGTGTTTTTAAAATGTAATTTTTTTTCTTTATTTCAGTGCCATTTAGCACATAAATTACTCAAAAAAAAATCATAATTTAAGTATTTTTTATTTCATAAACATGTTAAATAATAACCAACATAAAACACAAAAAATCAAGATGAGACATCCATAATCTTTTGCATTTTATTAGTAAAAATAATTGTTACTATTGAAAAGTAACAATCATCTATTGCTACTGCCTGGCAATAACAATCACATATTGCTACTGCCCGGCAGTAACAATCACATATTGCTACTGCCCGGCAGTAACAATCACATATTGCTACTGCCCGGCAGTAACAATCACATATTGCTACTGCCCGACAGTAACAATCACTTATTGCTACTGCCCGACAGCAACAATCTCCTATTGCTACTGCCCGACAGTAACAATCACATATTGTTATTGTTTGATATAATTTAAACATAATACAATCCTTGTGAAAGTATAAACAACCAAATTAATTATAAACCTATGACACAATTACAACAAACTAAAACAAAAATAAACCCAAACCAATTACTATTTGGCAGTAACAATTATAGCCTTATTTACATATTATTACTGATGAATAAACCCAAACCAAATGAATAAACCAATTACTGATGAATAAACCCAAAAATAAACCCAAACCAAATGAATTGTTACTGTCGAATAGTAACAATTTATAACATTAATATTATTGTTACTATAGAATAGTAACAATTACAAATCAATAAAATAGTTGTAAATATAGTAGTAACATGTTAAATACTAATAAATAAGTACAGCCACCTCTTTCATTCTTATTATCAGCAGCAACCTTTAGAATTGACTTCCCAAACATGCAGTAAGAGAAAATTACCAAAAAGCGTCTCTTGTAGCTTTCAACAAGCTCTTTGGGATCATGCCGGGTTCGTTTGTAAGCTTCATTTTTGTTCATCTCCTACAAAATTGATATATACTCACATGAGTGATCTTTTTTATTGAGTACCAAATTCATTTTGTATGATTTCAATTATATAATACACGCATTTATATTTTAAAACTTGGGTTAACTTCTGAGGAAGTTCAAAGGCATTTCATATGCAAGTGACACATAACATTGAGAGATATGTTGAGACTTATTATGGAAATTATGTGAAGGAAAGACCACCAAATACAAAGTGTACCTCAATCCATTCTGCCAGTTTAGGTCTGCCTGCAATCATGTCATACTTCTTCACATCCAATAAAAAAGGTTGAAATCTTTCAATGAATGGAGCATAAGCTATATCCACCTGAAATGAAGAACAAAACTTAAAAACTTTTCAAAAGATGGACAAGTACAGAAGAACTGCCTAATAAAGCTTAAGAAAAATGAGAACTAAAACACTAATTGGCAGCAAGCAGATACAGCAGCCATACTACCAGACTGAATTTGCCAAGAAAGAAAGGTCCATCTTCAAATTTGGAAAGAGCAGTTTCAATATAGTCAAACGCAGCACCTGCTTTAACATACAACCATAGTCACATGAGCTCATTTTCAACTTTAAAGTAACTACAAAAGAAGCAAGTGATCACTCACTAGCTGCCTCAATTCCATCTCCTTTAAATGAAGAAAACCCAGATTTATTGAAGGAGTCCGTGTAGGACAGCAACTCTTCTGCAAACTCTCTCTTTGCAGGATCCTATATTCACAGAGTATTAGCTTTAGTAATACCATAGAGAAGTCAATATTTAGTAACAAAAGTATTCACCAAATCTTACATCAGGGAACAGGGAAGGCCCTTCAAAGTTACTGTCAATATATCTAATCAAATCAAGACTCTCTCATTTGATTTCGTTATTGTGTTCCAATGAACACAATAAGTTTGCAATGAAATTTCAATAGCTCCAACCCCCATTTCTTGACTATCTCTTCTTTGCCTACACCATCATTACTGTATTCTTCCACAAGAAAATGAAATATTGAAAGAACAAAGACATCCACTGAGTGTTGAAATAAACACAGCTAAATCAAAAACCAAAAAATAAACTAAATATTGAGACTGAGATTCACAAGCAAAAGATATAAACAACAAATGAGTCCTACCTTAGCTTGCTGTGCATATAAAGTGGAGCCGATGGTGGGTCGTACACTTGAAGTGATAGAACAACGCCGGAAAGTCCCACTCTCAGGGGAGGCGCGTGGTGAGCGTTCGCCGGAGTCTGGTGGTGGCGCGACTCGAAACCTTGGGGGAACGGTAGATCGAAGTCCCCTAAGCCCAGTGGTGGTCGCGATGATCTAGTTGCCAAAGGTTTTGGGTTTCTGATCTTTGTAGATCTGCTGAGCAACCCACCGAGCGCGCACGAGAGAGAAACAGAGAGAGCGAGCTCAACAGGTTCGTACAGTTCCTCCAGATCTCAGAGATCCATTTCGCTTCGCCATGGCTCAGCCTCTCGTAAAGAAGGACGACGATCATGACGACGAAGGTGAGTGTGTGTCCCCGTCACTTGCAGAGAAACAGAAAAGGAGGGAGACGGAGAGAGAGAAACAGAGAAGGAGGGAGACGGAGAGAGAGAGAGAGAGAGAGAGAGAGAGGGCGAAGCCTACTCCGCCGAAAACGATTCGATTCCCAAGGCCTGCATCAGGACCATCTTTGCCATCACGAAGAAGCTCTGTGAGCAAATCTTCCAGGGCATCAGCACATCCATTCAACAACGAGCTCTGAGCTAACAAGGTGAGACAAAGTGAGAGAGAGAGACAGAGAAAACAAGACGGAGAAGAGAATAATGTTAAAATGTGGACCGGGTTAGATGTCATTGCACCTCCTTTGAAACTAAAAAAAAGCACAGGTCTTAAAGGTATAAAGAGCCCAAATTTGGGTTTTATAATAATTTACTTTATAATATATACACTAAATTCTATATACTTTATAATCTATACTCTATATTATTTAAAATATCGTATAGAATATTAGGATTTAGGTCCTTTAGGATATTTTTAATTATTTTTATATAAAAAGGTATTAGAGTTTATTGGTTTAGGGTTTAAAAACAATTAAACGAAACTACAACACGGCCAAACGAAATCTCAAATCATTTTTTTTTTTCAATTGCCCAAAAATCTCAAACTAGGATATGATATATGATATTAGGGTTTAGGCTATTTAGAGTATTTTAAATTATTTTTTATATTGAAATATTCAAATATATTAGAGTTCACAAATTTAAGGTTTAAAAACAACTAAATGAAACTCTAAAAAGACCAAATAAAAATATATTAGAGTTTACAATTATTCTTTTTTTTCCTTCTTTTTCTTTTTTTCCTTTCTTTTTTTTTTTTCTTCTTTTTCTTTCCTTCCTTCTATTTCTTTTCTTTTCTCCCCCGAGTCTCCCGCAAAATTTTTGTTTTTCTTCTCTCTCTCTCTCGCCCCCCCTGCCTGCCCCCCNCGTGCCCCCTGCCGCGCCCAAGATCTCCCTCCTGTCGCGCCCCCCGGCCACCCCCTGCCGCCGCCGCTCCTTTCTCCCCCGATCTACCCCTGCCACGCCCCCCTGCAGTCGTCGGCGAAAAATTCGGCGAAATTATCCCGAAAATTTAACAAAATTAGATTTCGATTTCACCCCTCCTTAAATCGAAAATTTCGGCGAAATTTCGGCGAAATTTTCGATAATTTCGCCGAAATTTTCGAAATTTAAACCCTTGCAATTTACATACAAAAGTTTACCAACTCACTCACTATTATAATTGGATACTCACATTTTTTTAAAGAATATAATATTGAAATTCGACAAAAAAAGGAAGTAAAAATTTGATAAGGAAAGTTATAACTATTTTCCTTATACAATTCTAACTAATAGTCAACATTACTTATTGTTCTTATTTTTTTTCTTTTATATATAGAAACATAAAAATTGCACTACCACCTAACATTACTTTGTTCATACTTCTTACTCAGTTAAGTACCAATAAATCAGTGGCCAAAAAAAAAAAAAGTACCAATAAATCAATTAAAAGGGTATTAATATTATTTTATTTTATTTTATATATCTAACTCATTCGTCCAATCGTCCCTAGCGTGGACTCGCGGACCACCGGAACAGCGCACACCCGGCGCATTTTAGAACATCACACCTTTCACTTGCTTTCCAGTTCCAGTTCCACCCACGTCTCTGTTTGACTGTCATTCCGATTGAAATCTCGCAGAGGTCGTCCCCAAAGCCGCCATGATTACCACAGTAATTACGAATCTGCCACTGCTCTCGTCCTCTTCTCTATCCCCAAATTCTATATAGGCTCTTACTTTGTTCATTGTGTTTCTTATTTTGAATTTTCACTTCTCTTCCCTTCAATTTTGTGGTATGGAGCAGCAGAGAAGCGTATCGGGGTCGTCGCAGAGCCCTAGATCTCCGTCCTCGCAGCCCTACCTGTCAGTCTCAGTGACTGATCCTGTGAAATTGGGCAATGGAGTCCAGGCTTATATCTCCTACCGAGTAATCACCAAGGTAATTTCTTGATTTCGTTCTCAATTTGTGTTATTCATCCTAATTTTATTGGATTAGGGCTAGGGTTTATGGCAGGATTTGTTTTTGCGATTTTGGGTTGATTGCGTAATTAACAGTAGCTGCATGGCTGATTGTTTAGCTCAAAGTATAGTGGCTGATAAAAATTCTCAGTTGGGGATATTATTTGTGATGTAAAGGTTGATTATTGATTGGATTAGGGCCAATTTTTGCATTAAGCTGTTTAGTATGTCTGCTTCTTATTATTACATGCATGCAAATGAGCTATGCTTTTTCTGTGGATCTTTTGAGCTCGAGCATGCAGTGAACATGCTTGGTGACTTATTGATGGTTGACTGAGCATGTAATCTGTAAATTTTTATCATATATAATGCATGTTCTTCAAATCTTGTTTTTGTGCCTAGTGTTCATGCAATCTGATAGGTTTAATTACATTCTTGATGTATAACTTTTGAATGGTGGGATACTTTTATTTTTGCAGACAAATTTTCCTGAGTACCAAGGGCCAGAGAAGATTGTTATTCGGCGTTACAGTGATTTTGTTTGGCTACGTGATCGTCTTTTTGAAAAGTACAAAGGAATTTTTATTCCTCCTCTTCCAGAAAAGAGTGCTGTAGGTAACAACACAACTCTAATTGTTTTTTAGTTCTCTTTGGTGTACTTTTAAAGTAGGAAATGCTGTGTTTTCCTTGCCATGAGCATAATTGTTTTTCTGCTCCTAAATTGAGTTGCTTGCAGTCTCATGTATGCCATGTATGGCTTGACATACCCAGCTGGGTATGTCTTTTTTATTGATTCAAATTTCCAATCTAGCAATTGTGGTAATGCCTGGATGGTTAGCCCACCCTATGGGAATTCTTGTTTTTATGTTTAAAACCATGCTTGGAGTGATTTAGGCACCTAAATGTTTACCGTTTTTTCACTGCTTTACCCAACTTTTTAATTTTGAATTCTAAAGAAGGGCTTAGGGGGCCATTAAAAAAAAAGAAGGGCTTAGGGGCCAGAAGTTGAATTCAACAGGACACTTCTGTCTAATCCTATTGCCTATAAGGTGCTTTGTGAGATTCTGTAAGGATCACATGTAGATGTATCCATATTCTTTTTGAAATGCAATTTTAATATACATAGCTTATCCAAATTTGCTTTTAGATTATAGTTCTGCTGACAGCGCGGTAAACTGCATTGATATGGTTAGTATTTATGCTGATATCTTGATTTTGTGTTGGTGCTCATTGGTGTAGTTTTACTGGAGAAACAAGTAAAGATTATGCTGGAAGAGTTTAAATTAAACATGGACTAACTTCAGTCACTCTATTGCAGAAAAGTTCCGATTCAGTGCTGAATTCATTGAGATGAGGCGTCAAGCATTGGATGTTTTTGTCAATCGAATAGCTTCACATCATGAGCTTCAGCAAAGTGAGGATCTGAGAACCTTCTTGCAGGCAGATGAAGAGGTGATGTTTCTAAACTGATGCCTTGAGTTGCACAGTTTATTCTTGTGTCACTACTAACTTACAGGTCACCCCTGTTTGACCTCTCAAAAATAGCTGGATTGATTGTTTGTTGATTGTTCACACAAAAACACATACCACTAAGGAGACTTTATATTGTAGAATGTGCAAAGGCTTCAGAATATTTGACATGCTCATATTACTTGTTCAGACAATGGAGAGGTTAAGGTTCCAAGAGACTGGTATCTTTAAGAAGAAGCCAACAGATTTGATGCAAATTTTCAAGGTAACGTAGACTCTGCTCAGTGTTCTTAAGATTAACAATTTCCATGAGATATTTAGGACCATTCTGTAACTTTTAGGTTTCTTCTTATTTTGTATAATTTTCCAGCTAGTACTTTTATATAAAATATTGATAAGTTGCCTGTATGGACATATTGAAAGGTAGCAATTGTTGCCAACCTGGACAAAGTTAGTTGTGATCTATTTTTATTAGTGGGTTTTTTATCTGTTATGAAAACTGCCTAGACAAATAGAAAGATGCAAACACTTTTTACATAGAAATAATTGCAGCGGAATATTTTAGTAAGAGATCTCTTTGCAATGTCTGTCTTGAATGCAACATAGCACTTTACCCATCTGATGGTGATAGGATTATCTGGGTTCTGTTAAAAATTTGTTCTGCTTGTTGATACATCTAATTTTTGTAAATTCCTTCCAAGATTTTTTTTTGGCTATAAGTGTGTTGTTGAAGGGGACAGTCTTCATTTGCACTGCACAATCATTAGCTTGTGCATTTATGATGTCTATTGGATTGAATAGGATCCTTAAACTAGTAAACTTCTGGAGAGAAGGATTTGATTCAGTGATAACTTACCTAATCATCCGACAGGATGTACAATCTAAAGTGAGTGATGTTGTTCTCGGAAAGGAAAAGCCAGTGGAAGAGTCAAATCCTGAATATGAGAAGTTGAAACACTACATCTTTGAGCTGGAAAACCACTTGGCTGAAGCCCAGAAGCATGCATATCGTCTTGTAAAGAGGCACAGAGGTAATAACAATTTCAAGATTATTTTTTTATCTTTACTTGTTATCGTTTCTTTATCAGGTTTCACTTTATTCTCAATTCAGAATGTGGTTATAGAATAAAAATGATTCTTTGTAACTTTATTTCTGCAGAGCTGGGACAGTCTCTATCAGATTTCGGAAAAGCAGCCAAGCTCCTTGGAGCTTGTGAAGGTAATGCTCTTGGAAAGGCTTTTTCCGAGCTTGGGGCTAAGTCAGAGGCATTATCAGTTAAGCTGCAAAAGGAGGTAGGATTTAATTGATAATTCATCCTATCATGAGTCTAGCAGTGTGTAAAGCATGCGTGCTTGTTTGAACATTTGGTTGAGGTTGTCTCTCTGCGGTGTCTAGCTATGAATTTTTATTTTATTTAAGAGCTTATCTTGTTGTATTATAGTATTTCCATCTTTGTATTTCTTTGTAGGCTAACCAACTCTTAATGAATTTTGAAGAACCCTTGAAAGATTATGTTCGTGCTGTGCAGTCTGTTAAGGTGAGTTTGGTTTGACTTGATAAATGATTTTCGATCATATCAACCCTTAAGAGACACTTTTCTCCTTCTGCATTGAATAGAACTTTAGATGTATGATTAATCTAAAATTTTGATCTTCAATATTTATACGTGGGAAAATATAATTCATGGATATGGATTATTGGTAATTTGGTAGAATTTATCCTGCCCATCGCTTAATATTTTGTGACTTTGTTCCTCCATTCTGGGTAATCTTCATTTGTCTATAAGCTGATCCTGTGGGAAAAGTTAATATGTAGATATGAATTATCTGTAGAATCGTTTTCCCACCCATTTTGGCCTTCTGGGTAGTCTTCATTTGTTATAGAAGCTGATCCTGTTGATTTTGTGTGTTGAAACAGGCCACAATAGCTGAGAGAGCAAATGCCTTCAGGCAACAATGTGAACTTGCTGAAACAATTAAGTTGAAGGAGATAAATCTGTATGCATCTGGCCAATTGCTTTGTCTTTTCATTGCTTGTCTGAATCCTCTCTTAGGATGGCCTCTTGTATATGAAAAAGATAGACAAGTAGAGACTATGGTCATATTCAGTTTTCAGTAAATAAAATAAAATTTTTGAAGAACAAAAAACTCATTTCATTCAGATGAAGTAGGACTTCACTAGTTGATATGGATACCTGGTGGTCAGTCTTCTGTATTCGTCAATTGGCCTGATGATGTTTAATCCTTTTTTTTTAACTGGTTTGCAGCGACAAACTCATGCTAACCCGATCAGACAAGGTGGGAGAAGCTGAGCTAGAGTACAAGGAGGCAAGTTAGCTGATGTAATCTTATATGGTCTACACATTAGGATCTTCATCATGTTACTAAACTTGGTTTTTGTGATGCAGTTGAAGGCCGAGAGTGAGGAAGCGACTAGAAGATTTGAAACAATGGTGCGACTGATGAATGAAGAGATTGTCCGCTTTCAGGATCAAAAAACAATAGATATGGGGATTGCTTTCCATGCATTTGCCAAAGGACAGGCACGCCTGGCAAATAGCATTGCAGATGCTTGGCGAAGTCTCCTCCCTAAGCTTGAAACTTGATCCCCTGCTTAGTGAATGAATATAAAACCAGAGCAGTATACTTCACTTTGTTCGTAGAGATGGCAGGCAGCTCTTCCTTTGTAAAAACTGTCGACCTAACTGGGGGAACATAGAAGGGACTTTGAAAAAGAAAATCAATTTATGTTATATACCAATGTGTCACTTGTAAAAACATTTTGTCTTTCACTTCTTTTCTTCTCATGAACATTATAGAGATTCTCTAAATTGAAATTCTCAGTAAATTGAATCAGACACCACTCTACTAAAACCCCACAACATCATTTGGATACTTGATTTGTATGGTTTTTTGTATTCAATTGATTAAGATTGTTTTTGTTTTTTTGTTAAGTCGGGCCAAGAATCAAGATATAAAATAATTGGGCCAGTCTAAATAATTTCACTCTTTTGTTAATCTAATTTTTATTTCTTTCTTTTTGATGCATTTATTAGGATAAATTGCTTTTAACCCCTTTTGTACAGTATTTTTCCCTTGCTTAGGGAACTTCTGGCTAAATTATTATGTGTGATCGTTACACAATGCGGTATGAGTTATTAATTTATTCAAATTATAATACATGTATAATAATTAATTTTTAAAATCTTAAAATCTTGAAAAAAAACTCTAAAATTTAAGAAAAAACTCTTAAAATCATTCACAAGTTATAATTTGAATGGATTGGTAACACCCACGTTATTATGCCACGTGGTGTTACGATCACTTATAATAATTTTTCTCACTTTAGAGGGGCCAATATACTTTTCGCATGAATATGTTATTAGGTTGAATTCAAATTAATGTCAAAATCTCAAATATTTTTTAAAGCCTTGGCTAACAATTCACATAAAATTAAAATTTAAAATAAATAAAGTATACACACTTTAGGGATGGTCAATGACTATTTACTCTAGTGGATGACACTTAGGGCTCGTTTGTTACACTGAATTGTATTAGCCTGGCTTAGTGTTAGGGATTGTATTAGACTGTGTTGGACTAGAGTAAACTGGACTAAGTAAATCTTATGTTTGGTGCTATTTTGGATTATAAAGCTGGATAAGCAAAATAATATTGTCCTATATTTGGTGCATCAATTGAGCTATAATTATTTTAAATACATATATTAATTATTAAACATTTTTAATATAGTTTGAAGGGTTAATATTTAATCATCAAATAATTATTTAAAGTCTAAAATAATTGATTAATTTGTTTTTTATTTTTTTAAAATGCTATGACATTGCATCTCTCCATTTCCTTGTCACCATCTGATCTAACTAACTAGCAATCACGCCATTGACAAGCAGAGGCATCCATATGGAAACCCAAAATAATAGATCAATTTGAAGCGATCACGCCGTTGACAAGCACAGGCATCCATGGAAACCCAAAATAATAGATCAATTTGAAGCAATCACGCCATTGACAATCACACCAAAATAAAAGATCAATCCAACAGATCAAAACCCAGAAACTCAGAAAAAATAATAGATCAATCCGGAAAGTAAATAAAATATAATTAAAAAACAAAAAAGAACGAAAAAAACCCATAAAATGAAGAAAACAATAATATGGAAAAAAGGAAAAGGTCCCTTGACTTTAGTACCAAATTGCATTGTTTTTTCATTTTAACTAACAAAACATTTATTTCATTTCACTTTATATACTAAATTTCCGTTTAAATACTAACTTTAAAAAATATGGTTATACCGAGCTGTGATTGTCTAACCGTCATAATTTTTTAATTGATTTGTTGTTTTTTCAATATTTGTAAGGCTTAAATTTAATGTTTAGTATGGAGTATAAGACTTCATCCCCTAATCCTAAATCAAAACCTTTAAACCCTTATAAATTTAAAATTTTAATGAATTTGAAACAGTTACAACCGTATAACAAACCAATTTGTGACCTAATCCAAAATGTCTTGCTATAGGTTTGTACCTAAATTTTAAAAAAATTAGTGTTGCTGCTTTGCTGAAAAATTATTGATATTTAATATTTAATTCTAAGTTTAAAAAAAAAAAACTCAATAAGTCAATTCTAAATCAAGCTTGGAGAGAGAGAGGGGGGAATGGAGAGAATGAGAGATGAGGGAGAGAAATTGACATAGTGAAGGGGGCGAAGGCGTGCGTGAACAAGAAGGTGAATTAGGTGTTATTTAGTGGGCTTCTAACTAAGTGCTAAATAGCAACCCTCATCTACACGGTGTTAAATAAGAAGGTCTAGTGAGGCTTTTTTCAGGAACCAGTGCTATTTAGTCAAACTTAAATTAATACTGTGTGTTACCAAACACAAGTTAGTGGCTTATTCAGCCCAATCTGGTCCTAGTCCAATCTAATAAACGTGGCCCTAGTCTTCCTCTCTTATGTGGGAGTAGATTAGAGGTGTCAAACAGGTCGGACCGGCCCGAGCACGACACGGCACGACACGATTAAATGGGCCAGACATGGATGAAGTTTTTAGCTCATCGGACACGGCACGGCACGAGCACAACACGAGCCAAGCACGGCACGAGCACGGGCACGGGCACGAAATGGGCCTGAATTAGGCACGACTATTTTAACATTATTTTTTTTGTTTTTAAAGAACTTTTTAGCAAAAATATTCAATTTTCATGAAAAATAATGTTAATATTTAATTATAAATAAGAAAAAATATTATAAGATTAGTTTTATCACCATAAAAAATAAAAATAAAAAAAGGTCCGTGACCTGGTTCGTTTAAGGCACGGCACGAGCTCGAATGGCCGCGGGTCATGGGCCGTGCCGGGTTTAGGTCTTAACTATATAGGCCGGTACGAACATGGCACAAAAGTACGATAAGCTCAACTTAAACGGCCCGACCCAGCCCATTTGACACCGCTAGAGTAGATGTTGAGTTCAAAACTCATAGACAATAGATGTTGAGAAAAAAAAATCACTTTAAAGGACCACAAATAAATTCCGATAGATTAATCTAAATTTGACCATCTTATTTATCAGTAAAAACAAAATTCAAGCTCATTAATATCGTATTATATTATTCATAGTGGAAGGTGCTCATTTAAGAAAATGAGTTTTTTTTTTTTTTTTAAAGAAAAATGGGTTATTACTTATTACATAGTATCATGGAAGAGATGTTCCAAATAAGACAAAATCTCATCATGCCAAGAATGGTTGTTTCCACAATTCAAAGAAAAACTAGCAAGTGCAAGGGCAAGCGCAGACACAACTCGATTATAATTGCAGGAAATAACCGCATGTAGCATTACCGAATAAACGTCAAAGTTCCCTTACTACCTCTAAAGCAATATTTGCTGCCAAATTCATAAATCGAGAGATAATCGCTTGAGCCTCCGATTCAAAAATACATCTTCAATGTCTGCACTCAAACAATATTGCAACCTGCTGATAATCGCCAAATCTTAGCCTGTTGGGATGAAGAGATGCAACACGACAACCTCTTCATGACTGTCCTGCATAATAACACCAACACCTCCAGCCCATGTCACTAGCACAAATACACCATCCACAAACTTGAGAAAAAACCCAACAATTAACTAGCAAGGGTTTGTTTTTATTGATAAGAAGCCAAAGAAAAGCCCTAGACAAACTAAGACAACAAAAACACTAGCATATATGTCAATTGAGAAAACAAATATTGCAAAGAGAAATTATTTTGTATAATTGTAGTATCTAAAGCAGTGGGTCCATCGTTCATGCTGATATGGCATGAATTGATTGGAAGCTCATGAGTTGCTTCTCGCCAGTCATTCCAGCCTCGTAAAAGAAAGGTGAAGAAGAAGTAGAGGCCTCTATCCTTCCTATCTCAACTTTCAGAAACTTGTGAGTGTGAGAATGAAGCTACTCCACTTCCCCTCCGCGCGTGCCAACTCCCACGTGCTACCCTCTCCCCCTCTGGCGGTGCTCACTTCCTGGCCACTCCTATCTACCAATCTCACCACCAGCTGCGGCTTCTCTAAGCTTAGTTTAAATTCCGACCACCACCGCCACCCAAATCCAACGACGGTGGCCAAGTCGTCGCAGGCGAGTGACAGCCTTGTGCCGGCCGACGACGCTGAAGATGGAGTCTTGCTCGGGACCATGAAATTGCCTTCAGACACCGATCTTCCGAGGTTCCAAATCTTGCTGTTCCAGGTATGTAAAAAACTGTATTTAAGTTTTGGTATGCGTTCGTTATCATTGAAGCTGGAATAGCTCAGTTGGTTAGAGCGTGTGGCTGTTAACCACAAGGTCGGAGGTTCGAACCCTCCTTCTAGCGCTTGTGTTTTAAACGTGAAAATGATGTGTTTTTGTTTTTTTTTACAGTGGGCCAACAGTCTCTGCCAAGGAGCGAATCTGCCGCTTCCTGTGCCTTTGAAGGTAGTCATTACTATTATTTTTGGTTGGTAATTGCATGGACAGCACTAGCATATTTTTATGACAATGGCATTGAATGGAACTAGATTGCATATTTTACATAATTAAAATGTAATACGTACTCTTTGTACATTGCAATGGAACAGGTAGACAAAATTGCAGGTGGAACTAGATTGGGTTTTATTACAATTGGGGATGGGGAGACTGAGGTCCTTGTGTACATAGATTGCTTGGTTTTTCCAGCAAATGGTGATTCTGGGCCGATTTTCCGAGCTGTGAGAAATGGACGCATCAAGGACCGAACACCTCCCGGTGAGCCCAGAATCATGAGAAGTCTTATGCAGGCTCTTCAGAAGTCGGTTCAAATCGCCAGAGTGTAAACAAGTTTGTCATTTTGATTATATATGTACTTGATAATGTACTGCAAATATGTATACTTTGTTAAGTCCAATAAAACTTTAGTCTCTTGTGCAATTCTATGCTTATTACTGATCAAATGTGAACATGTAGCAATGATCTTAACGTCTGTTTGCTTCTACAAAAGTCAAAAAAAGGTGCGTATCCCTCCTTAGGCTTTATACTATGATGAGACCCAAATTTTTGTGACCCAAAATCCATTTTAGGTCTCAAATGGTTACAAAATATGGGTATTAGGTTTTGCAACACCAATGGCCGTTGCGGATCAACCACAACCATTGATCCGGCAATGGTACTCTAATCCTGGCCTCCTGTGCCAGGGAATTGATGTGGGGTTCGCCTGCGTAGGGAGGGTCTTAGACATCAATTGACAGGTGGGGTTCGCATCGCAGGGGTGTCAACCGAGTTTTGAGCTTTCACTCTTTTCCTCTTCTTCTCGCGTGGGCGGGCCCACTTTATTTTGGGTATCGGTATCAGTGTCACCCAATATGGGTAACACTTTGGGTTTCAAGGAAAAATGGGTTGCACTTTCCCAGCCTGTAGTGCGAAAATGTTACCCATTAATTTGTGACCCAAAAAATGGGTGTAGGGTCACAAATCCGGCCTTCTAGTAGAATGCCTTAGTGGAGGAAGAAGTGATTCGTATGGGTAGAAAACCACATGAAGAAAAAGAGCTTAAGTTGGTGTAGCTCATTTAATTCAAGAGATGACTACCTGGCCAAAAATAAATTCAAAAGATGACTATGTGATATATATATATATAGTCATATGTGAAGAAAAGTAAATAGGTTGGTGACAGACTTTGTTGAATTCAAATAGAAGAGCTATATTACATAGCTAGTAGGACGGAGCACCAAACTTTGAAAGTAAAGCTTCAGCTCCTTAAATTCATGGTCGTGAGAGTATGTGCAATAGTTGAGGTCAATAGACAATTCAATACAAGTATATTGACCTCATTTTTAAATTATTAACTTGACACAAGTTTGTTTTCTTGTAATGATTTAAGTCAATAGTTATATAGTTTTTAATATTTTTGTATATCTTTTTATAAATTAAAATTTATTTCAATAAAATCTTTAAAATGAGCTCAATAATTAATATTTTTTAATAATATAAATTAATACCTAAATTTAATTAAAAAAACCAGAATTCATTTTAATACCCAAATATGTTCACAAGCCCAATCAATAGGCAAGTTGGCACAATATCAAGCACGTTCATGTGCTGATGTTGTAGCAAACCTGCGGGGCCCCCACCCAGGGCAGCCATTTATCACTTTCTCTCTCCTCCTGTCACCGTTTTTTATGGTGGGTCCCTTTATTAACTCTAGCTCAATTGAAAATTATCAAAGTCAATTTTTTGATCTCCCGACTGGCATTTCAATTTATTAATTAATTTCAATTAACACAATTACAAACCATTTTTATTTCAAATTGTAAATAAATGTCAATCGACAAGGTCTTCATTGTACATGCTCTAAAAGGAACCAGTCCATTCTTTAAAAGGAACCGGTCCATGCATGAAGAATTGCCTATAAAAAGGCAGCTGCCCAATGCATTTCGATCAACTCAACGCATCTAAACTTCAAAAAGTTTGAGAAATAGGAAAAGCCTAACTTTTGAGAATTGAGAGAAAAATCTCAATTAAGTGAGAAAAGCGATGCTCTTGAAAGAATCCAAGAGAGGGTGTTTAGGCACTTTGGTGAGATTGTTTATTGCCTAATTATCTATTGCTACCTATTTTATTTTGTTAATTATCCCATTTTTAGTCTGACAGAGTGAAAAAAGTGGATATACATGATTATCAAAAAAATTCATTGGCCTTGTATTAGGCGCCATCTTTCCCAGCAAAAATAGCATGAATATGCTTTTTAACATGCTGAGACAAGAACAAAAAGATATATAGTCAAGTTCCCGCTTATTATTACTTTGATTTCTGTCCTTTGTGGTGCTTGACCACATTGTATTCGTTGTTTCTTGGATCTTCTATGATTGACAGGGAAGAAATTGGGGTTATATTGTCAGGAGCATATTACTATGTGATTGTTCTAACTTCGTCGTAACTGAATTCATTGGTTTCTACAAGTTTAAGAATATTAAAGTTGCAATCACATTTATTAAAAAAGCACACTAAAAATCAAAATTGCACATCCAGTACCTTCCATGTTGGCAGTATACTCAGCCATAAGGTATCTTGAATCTGAAACTGAAATTCTCAAGACTGTTTTTTGGTCCCACTAGTTCCCTTTCACCTTTTGAAAGATTTTGACCATGTATGAGAAAATGGTCCTAAATTCTTAGTCTGGGAGTTCAACAAAAATGGAGAAACAATCAGCAGTAGAAGGAAGTTTTGGTGATGGACAAGAAGATAGTTATGATGCAGTTGTTGTGGGGTCTGGCTATGGTGGATCTGTTGCTGCTTGTCGGTTGTCTATGGCAGGTATAAGGGTGTGTCTAATTGAGAAAGGCCGGAGATGGGAATCTCAGGATTTTCCAACCGACAGTTTCAAAGCTGTGTCAGCTTTGAGGATGGAGAACCAGAGCCTAGGCATTAGCTTTGGACCAAAAGATGCCTTATTCCAGGTTATTATCTTTTTCTGTGTTTCTTTTTTCATGCTGCTGTCTCCATGTTTGAGAGAGTAATTCTTGGGCAATATCTGCTGCAATATTGTCTTCCTTGTCTATTTTAAATCCTACCAAGCGTGGGATCTCGTATTTACTTTATTTTCTTATGTTAATTACTTGCTTACTATTGTATATATACACTCGCACCAAATATTTGTACTTAGAAACATATATATATATATATAAAAGAATGTTCTAAAACTAACTAATTAGATACAAAACTAACCACCTTATTAGGCCCACTGCACCAATATAATTTCAAAATTCGAACCTTACTTAAAAACATACATATATATATAAAAGAAGGTTCCAAAACTAACTAATTAGATACAAAACTAACCACTTTATTGAGTCCACTACAACCGATGTAATTTCAAAATCCGAACCATACTACTTCCAACTCATACCCATTTCCTGCCAAGTGGCAAGGATGAAAATATCGGCAAAATCGCCGAAATATCAGGGGGATATCGAAAAATCGAGCTGCCGATATTTAAATCAGGTGTAACAAATATCTTCGATATATCGGCAATATCACTCAATTTCGATAAATTCCGGCAGACAGAGAAGAAAAAGCGGTGCGATCTGGGTCTGGGTGATAGGCGTATGCGCGTCTGCAATGGCGGGTTGGGACTCAGGAGTGACTTCGTCTTCTCTCTTTGACTGTTTCCTTCAATCAATAAAATATAAAACAGCTTTCTTCTATCTTTATTATGTAGCCACGTTGTCAATCTCTTTACGCTTGACAACTCTTTACACTTATCTTTATTGATGTTCGTTGAATCATAGTCGCTTTGAAACAAACAAAACTCCTAGATCGATATAAGAACTTAATATTTTAATAAAAAAAAGGTCCATTACTTTAGTTATTAAATTATAATATTTTTTATTTTAATTATTAAAATATTTATATTATTTTATTTAAAATACTAAATTTAATTTTAAGTACTAATTTAAAAAAATATAGTTATACTAAATTGTGACTGTTTAACCGTCATAATTTTTTATTAGTCTATAGGTTATAGAATTTCATTCTCCAAGTCTAATGCTTTAAACAGTCACAATTTTTTATTAGTCTATAGATTATAGAATTTTATTCTCCAAATCTAAATTAAAAGCATTAAATTCTTATAAAATTTAGATTTCTATGAATTTGAAATAGTCACAATTATGATTGTCGAACAGTCATAACTGTATAACAAATTAATTTGTGACATAATTTAAAATATCTTGTTTTAGGTTAGTACCTAAATTAAAAAAATTTAGTGTCTTACTAATTTGTTGAAAAACTATTGATAATGAGTATTTAATTTTAATTTTATATAATAAAAAACTATCAATATTAAATAAAATAAAACTTCTAATACAATAATACTAAGTAAAAAACGATTTTTAATGCTAAAAGACTTATAATAGTATATAAGATATATAGCGAGGGTATTTATGTCATATATATAGGTCTAGACTATAGTATTAAATAATAGTAATATTACGTGTTTTGAGATTTTAAAACTGTCAAGCACCATGAACAACTCAAATTCAGTGATTACTGGACCTGATAATGGAATAGCATCATCATATAATTTGAGTGGATATAATCAATTATATTACCTTAGTCAAGTCATCTGGAAACAGATTCAACTCTTTATGGCAGTCACATGGAGTTGAAAACCTGACCAAGTTATGTTGTAGGTTCTAACTATATATGGTGTATGTGATAAATTAATATGCATCTGTTATGATGGAAGCGTAGGTATATGAGCAAAATGATTCTGTAGCAGCAGTGGCTTGTGGGCTTGGTGGAGGTTCACTAGTGAATGCAGGAGTTTTGGTGCCAACACCAGTTCGTGCTAGACGGCATCCAAAATGGCCAAAGGAATGGGAAAGGAATTGGGATAATTGTGAAGCTTCTGCAGCAGCCATGCTGAAAGCACAAAGTGTGCCTGTCAAGTTTCCTACTGCGAAAATCTTGGAAGAAATTGCTAATGAAGAGATTGAAGAAACTTTTGATACTTCAGTGAAGCTGAGTGTGAATTTTGACGATGAAGAACCACTAACCAACGCAATGAAGCTTCCACAGATGGGTAGCTGCTTAGCCTGTGGAAACTGTCTTTCTGGATGTCCTTATGATGCCAAAAGTTCTACCGACAAAAATTATATACTTTCAGCAATCCAGGCATGTCTTATTTTATCTAATAATATATATTAGTGAATAGTCTAGACCTATATTTTTCTTTACTTATTGCACATGAGTTGTTAGATATTCCATGGATATTGAATTGCTTCCAGAAATCTTAGGCTGAAAGCCGTGTTTACCACTGAAAATGACCAAATATGGTGATTGTTTAAAGGTTGAAACTGCACCGATTTGTTAAATTTGGGTGATCATATACCATTGGTTATGGATTATGATGATAAAGCCATTAGCGCAATGGGCCAATGTTTGCTTTTTTATTTCAAAATTCTGTGGGAAACTATGGAAAAAATAGTATCCATTTGGATGTCCATAGACAGAACTCTAGGGTCAAATATTTTATCTTACATTCTCCATTAAAACCAGTGTTTCTTGTGAAGCAGGCAGGATGCATTGTTAAAACAGGATGTCAAGTGCAGTATGTGGTTAGAAACATGTATGAAAATTTCCAATATGAAGGCAAAATTGGCAGAAAAAATAGAAGATGGCTTGTTTACTTGAATGAGATTGACTATATAACCTCTGATTTCGTGATCCTATCAGGTAAGAAACAGAAAAATTAGTTATCTTCTGGAACTTCTGTTCACAACAACTTTAACAAGTTCTAGAGTTGTTATTTTCTCAGCGGGAGTTTTTGGCACAACTAAGATACTCTTCCAGTCACAAATGAGAGGACTGAAATTGTCAAAAGAACTTGGGTCTGGATTCAGCTGCAATGGGAATACCGTGGCTTATCTGACTGGAAGTCCAGCACCATTAAATGGTTATGGATTAGACAGAGAGCAAGTGTTTAAGATACCTTTTCAAGAAAGGCCAGGGCCATCCATCTCTTCATCTTACACTTCTTCACTGGGTTTTACAATCCAGGTTCACAGACTTCTTTATACTTAATTGACTTTAATTTTTCATTCATGTCAATATATGGTTAATTTGGTCCCTAGATTTGGTGACGTTTAATATAATTGTATCAACAATGCATCATACAATCATCTCTGGGAAATCATACAATTCATGTGAATATACGAATGAAAATGCTCTTTTGTATGATGGATTCATCCCACACTTATGAAGTTTCCATTGTCACAGAGTGCTGTACTTCCAACAGCTTATCCGTACCTGCTGTTCAAAGGAATTACAACGTATGGATGGCCTACTGGATACTGGTTTTTTCATGGGATTATAGACAAGATAAAACATACTATAGGTTTTAAAGCAAGCCAAGGAGTGGTTCTTATTGGATTGGGATATGATGAGAGTGATGGTAAGATCATGTTAGAAAAGGGCACAAACAAAATCTGTTATAGTCCACCTCATGATCCCCTTCTCCCTCGAAAAATTAAAGCTTTTCAAAAGCTCACTAAGAAATTGGGAGGAATTCTCTTTATGTCAAAATACCGAAGCACATCAGTTCATCTTTTAGGCGGGTGCAATGCATCATCAGATCCTTCACATGGTGTTTGCAACCCCAATGGGCAGGTTTTTGACCTTGAGTCACCAACCACAGTGCATCCAGGCCTCTATGCGTGTGATGCTTCTTTGATCCCATGTTCTGTTGGCATAAACCCGTCTCTTACTATCACAACTGCAGCTGAGCACATAAGTAGGCAGCTTGTGCAAGATGTTCTCAAGTACAAGAGGAATAAAGGTCTTGAATGTGTTCTCAAAACTGCTAACCAAGATCCAGCTATAGGTTCCTTCACTGATAAGACTATAATTAATGGTCAAAGATCAGTAGTCATGATTACAGAAACCATGAGAGGTTATGTTGGGGGTATGCCATGCACAGCTTATCTCAGGATGAAGATGAACCCTCATGAGGACCAGAAGAGCTCTGATAAATGGAAGTTGGGTATTGGAGAATCCCATCCCCTTCTAAGAGGAAAAGTTGGAGGGCATGTGAAATTTAGAGCCTTTGAGAAGGATAATTTACAGATCATAGACGGGGACGTAAATTTGTGTGAAGTAGATTGCAGAACTCCTTACACGCAGTATATGCATTATCATCTTCTTCTTGCGGCTTCTACTGGTTCAAGGTATATGAAAGTTTGTTAAGTTTTGGTTCAAGGTACATGAAAGTTTGTTAAATTTTCTTTTGTTTTCTTTGTCACAGTTAAAGATTAATAATTTTGATGCAGATATATTCTTGAAGGAAGAAAGGTAATGAATCCTTACCTCTTTGCATCATATGCTTGGAGGGAGACGACAACACTGCATGTGACATTTGAAAAGGTTGCTGAGAAAAATTCAAAGGATGAGAAGGTGATTTTAAAAGGGGAACTCAGTATTTCCCTGACAGAGCTTCTTAAGAGCATCATAAGCCTTGAAGGAAACAAGAAAGGAAGGTTCATAAGCCAACTATCAGGAACTCTCTTAAGAACCTATATTTTGCAGATACCTCGAGGGAACCACAAGGACTTAAATATATTAGATTGTCAGCATAAATCTTATCCAAGCAGCACTCTCCATGCAATAAAAACAGGTAGCAAACATTTGAGTTCATTGTTTACAAGCCTGAAAACTCAAATCTACTTATTGTTTAATATGTTGGCATTCAACAGTCTCAGAGTCAATTATAATCTTCCTTTTAAAACACAAATATAGTAACTAAATAAAATCCTTTAGATTCTTTAAATAAAATAGCATTGATTCAGAACTTTGGATTTTCACTTTAAAGCCTAGTTTGGAATAAAAGATGCCGGACACTTTAGGTAATATACTTGATTTGATGATATGCTTAACTATTGAAAGGCAAGCTGATGGGGCACATGTTTCTTCTCCCTTGTATTCTTGCTGCAACTTGAGTTCTAATTTCATGTCCCCCCCATTTATCATGCAGAAGATGGATTCATTATCAGTTGCAGGCAATGGAAGTGTCCCCATGTTTTGTCAAAACTTAAAGGAGATGAACAACTGAATCCTGTTCTCCTTCTTAATGGATATTCTGCTGAGAGTTACTGTCTGCCAACGGAGTCAAATGACTTAGTCAGAGCTTTACTTGAAGAAGGGCATGAAACATGGTTATTACAGTCAAGACAGCACCCTCTGAATCCTTCAAACAATTTTACGATTGAAGACATTGGAAGATTTGATATCCCTGCTGGTAAATGATCATAAACAACTACTCTAATTTTATTTAACTCTTACTGATCCTATTGTCTTCTAAGTTCTAATGAGCATTTTGTTGCTCTACTTTTACTTTGCAGTAATTAATAAGATCCTTGAATTCCATGGACCAAGCGTAAAGGTGCATGTAGTTGCACACTGTATTGGAGGCTTAGCCATACACATAGCTGTCATGGGAGGTCATGTCTCTGCAACCCGTATAGCTTCTCTGTCTTGCACCAACTCTTCAATGTTCTTCAAGCTCAATGCTTTTTCCACAGTCAAAATGTGGCTTCCTCTGGTCCCAGTGAGCTCTCTCTCTCTCTCTCTCTCTCTCTCTCAAAGTAGGATTTGTGCCATATATTAAGAGGAATACAAATTGGCAGAAAAATCATTGTTAACAAGGAGAGGAATTAAAAAAGGAAAAACAGACTAAAAAGGAATTAACAAATTGGCAGGAATTAAAATTTCTTTTATATGCAGATATCAATGTTCATACTTGGAAAAAACAAGATACTTCCTCTTTTGGAAACATCAAAGGTGAGCTATCGGCACCGACTCCTGAAACTAATAGCCTACATCATACCCCGGTACGAGAGATGCACCTGCAACGAATGTGAAGTCTTTTCTGGCATATTCGGAAGCGCGTTCTGGCACCAAAACGTAAGCCCCACCATGCACCACTGGTTGAACATGCAAAGCACCACAAGGCTTCCTATGGCAGCATTTCCCCACCTCAGAAAGGTCTGCAACTCTGGTTTTATAGTAGACAGCAATGGTAGCAACTCATATTTGATCCATCCAGAAAGAATGGCACTCCCAACCCTTTATATCTCCGGCGGTCGCTCTCTCCTTGTCACTCCTCAGACTTCTTTCCTTGCTCATAAATACATGAAGTTGCACCAGCCTGGCTTTAGACATCAAAGGGTAGCTGTAGAGGGTTTTGGGCATTCAGATTTATTGATTGGAGAAGAGTCTTACAAGAAGGTGTTTCCTCACATTTTTTCTCATATAAGATTAGCTGAACAAGGAAAAAATGCCAAGGGAAAAAAGTACAGTAAAGAGGCCTTCGATTGGGAAGCTGATGATCAATATGGAGGCTTTGGAGAATTTGGAACTTGGTTTTCTCCTTTTGTTATTGTTATGTTTTTTTTTTGGTTGCTTTCTCTATTAGTTTCATTACTTTGGTAATTGCCAAACAAGAAATGGATCATGGACTGCCTTCTCTCGTAAGTATTAGGCTTAGTTTGGTATTGCTGTAAGAAAAAACAACTGTAAAGTAAAGCAACAACTAAAGTCAGCTGTGAAGTAAAGCAACAACTAAAGTCAGCTGTGAAGTAAAGCAGTTGAGTGTTTGGTAAACTATATTTTCAAAAATGCTATGAGTACAAAAAACAGTATGAAGGTGTTAGGTAAATTGTAATGTAAAACTGCTGTGACTATTTATAATTACTAAAATGAGTGTATTATGGGTAAAATAAAATTTTCATTGTTGCTATGATTCACTGCAGCTTTCAAAAGCACCTACAAACTTGCTTTCTATTTTTGCTGTGGGGAATTGAGAATTGTGGGGCAAAACACTTTTTCATTTTTTTATCAAACACCAAAACTGCTGTGGGTGATTGAGAATTGTCATCCACAGCAGCTTTTGGGTCCTCCACAACAATCCCAAACGAGGCCTTAGTCTATTAGAAACGAAAAACGTGAGCCTTTAAATTGCGAAGTACCTATTAAAATCTTGTAATTCAATTACTCATATTTCTCATGCTTATGTATGGGAGAATTTTCTTGACAAATAATGAAGTTGGAAATGATTCCATTGGAGCTCTCTTTTGAGGGCTTTGGAAGTTTCAGTAGTGGTTACTATGTTGTTGTTGTACACGGCATTAGCATTAGGCCCCGTTTGGGATTGCGGTGGAGAACCCAAAAGCTGCTGTGGATGACAATTCTCAATCAACTACGGCAGTTTTGGTGTTTGGTAAAAAAATAAAAAATTGTTTTCCCCCACAATTCTCAACTTCCCACAGCAAAAATAGAAAGCAAGTTTCTAGGTGCTTTTGAAAACTGCAGTGAATCACAACAACAATAAATATTTTATTTTACCCATACTACCCTTATTAATTTATATAATTTTTATTTGTTTATTTTCAATTAAACAATATGTCCATTATGAGTTATATTTTATATTGTGATAATTAATTATGATATTTTATTTGTACGATTAAAATTATAATATACTTAAAAAAATAATAGGAATACTTATTTAATAATGTTCTTCTTAAAAAAATTNGCCACAAAGGCCGCGGCTTCTCCGCCGGCGATCTGCCTTTTTCGGCGGAGTTGGAATGCCAAACCACCCAAGCCTTCTTCCTCTCGACGTCCTGAGCACGATGGTGTGCTCGGATTTTCCATCTGATCAGCCACGGCGGCAGATCGAAGCCACAAAGGCCGCGGCTTCTCCGCCGGCGATCTGGCTTCTCCGCCGGCGATCTGGCTTTTCCGGCTGCCATTTCCGTCGAGTCAGGTACTAATATTCTTCTCCTCATTGTACTCTTCAATGCTATGTGTTTGGATTGGACCAATTGCTGATGAATCAAAAAACCCCAAATCGAACCTCATTATGTGTTGTTATAACTGTGTATTGTTGTAAATGTGTGTTGCTCCAAAAATGTTTGAGTTCTGTGTTCTACGTTTTGTGTTCTGTGTTTTAGTTTAAGCTGTGGCTGTGTGAGCGTGACTGCGTGAGATTGATTTTTTTATTTATATATTTATTTATGTGCAGTTTAAGCCTACCTGTATGTGTGTATGTATGCAGGTGTGCATTTGTGTTTGTAAATATGTATCTTATGTGTGCATCTGTGTGTGTTGTGCATGAGTGAGTGAAACAGTGTAAAAATTCAGTTTCAGTTCGTGAAAATTCAGTTTCACTCCGTGAAAATACAGTAGTTGGATAGAGAACTTTAAACCTACATTTATTGATTAAACAGTTTCAGTTCGTGAAACAGTTTCAGCTCGTGAAACAGTTTCAGCTCATGAAACATGAGTTTTAAATGAATTTTGAATGAAATTATAGTTCTGAAATATGATGAATCAAATTTGCAGGTAGAAACAGATCGATGCAGTGGCGACTGTCGTGTACTCGTCGTGCGTGAGATGATCGGACGACGTTGTATTGTTGGCTACTCCTCTCATCTCAATGGCTTATTGTATTGTTATTGTTTTTTTTTTATAAGGTTGCTGTGTTCTTTTTAGTGAAACGGAATTCAGTAAATGTGTAACTGTTTTAGTGAAATGTAATTGTTTTAGTAAAGGTGTAATTGTTTTTTAATTAAGGTGTAATTGCATTTTAGTCGAGGTGTAATTGTTTCATCACTTAATTCAGTTTCAGTAACTGAATTCATAACTGAATTCTTCAATTTAGTGTAACTGAATTTCTGAAATTCAGTTTCAGTGTAATGAAATTCAATTTCAGTGTTTGATTTTAGTTTTAGTGAAATATTGAGTTTTAGCAAAAACTTCAATTCCAAATAAAAAAAAAAAAAACAGTTTCACTAAAATACAGTTACAGTGACGTCAGCATGTGTCAGCATGCGTCAGAAGGGTAATTTAGGATTATAAGTTTTAGGGGGTTTAGAAAGAGTTTCTAGATGGGTGGGGGTTTAGACAAATTTTTTTGGTGAGTAGGGTGTTTAAAATTAGGCACTAAAAAAATTAATGCTAATAAAAATTTGTAGCCACAAATTAAAAAATAAGTAAAAAAAAACATTTTAGTTTTACCAAACAAATAAGTGAAAGACACTTTCAGCATCATGTCCATTTTAGTAATTATACACAGTCACAGCACTTTTACATTAACATTTACCAAACACTTTGATACTGTTTTTTGCACTCATAGCACTTTTGAAAACATAGTTTACCAAACACTCAACTGCTTTACTTTACAGCTGACTTTACTTCACAGCTGTTTTTTCTCACAGCAATACCAAACTGGCCCTTAGTCTATTACAAACCAATAAATTAAAGAATTAATATTTTATTATCGTGACATGGTTTGGGCCGATGTTTGGGCTTGGGTTTCACCTTGTCCCATTCCTGTTGTTCTCTCTTATTTTCTGGGCCGCTGGGCCCATTTAATGAAAACAATTAATTATCAAGCGGCGCGGTACTTTCCACGAATACGAATAACCGCTTAACGGTTCGAGAGAGAGAGAGGGAGAAAGAGAGAGACAAGTCGGCAGAGTGACACGTGGCATTGGCCATCAACCTCATCCTTCTTCTGTTTCTGTCTTTACTCGTTCCCTTTAAGATACCCTCAAACCCTCCCAAAGATTCATATTCCCACTCACCAAAACCCTCTCTCTCTGTCTTTCACTCACCGTTTTTATGACGAGCAGAGCTTAGAGGTTACAACAATGGCTGCTTTCTCTCTCTACTCTCCTCCTCTCCCTTCCTCCAAAACTCTAATCTTCAACACCCCCTCTCATGGCAGCCATAAACGCCTCTCTCTGTCCAAGTTCACCTCCTCACGTCCCCAAATTTCTTGTTCTTCTTCTTCCAAGGACGCCTCCTCCGGTGATAACACTCCAAGGTCGGTTTTTTAATCAAAAGAATTAATTATATAAGTATATTATCTTCCTCCTGTTTGGTTGATGGGAAAATGGGTATTTCTTTCTCAGCTCTTTTTGTATCATAGAAGGGCCAGAGACGGTGCAGGACTTTGTTCAGATGCAGCTGCAGGAAATTCAGGACAACATAAGGAGCAGGCGCAACAAGATTTTTCTTCTCATGGAAGAGGTGTCAAAAGCGTTTCTTGAGGTTTTTAATTTTGAATAGCGGGGAATGGTGATATACTGATATTTTTTTGATATTTTTGAATTGTGTAGCTAAGGAGATTGCGGGTACAGCATCGCATAAAAATGGCCAAAGATTTCGATGAGAGCATTGAGGAAGAGTCAAATGAGATGCCTGACATTCCATCATCTATCCCTTTTCTTCCTTCTGTGGTGAGTTTCATTTACAATGTAGCAAACCGCCTTAAGTTCACTTTAACATTTAGCTAAGAAATCAGAAGTACATATGGGTTTAGATACAGGAACTAACCATGAATTTATTGGGGTTGAGAGATTTAACTTGGCAATGAAATGCCGCCATGAAGAAATTCATTGACGACTAGATGGTTAGGATTTTTCTTTTTTTAGCTGCCAGATCCGAGTTTGCTGCTCCAACCATTACCAAACCTTTCCCAGTTAATTGCTTCACTAACATTAAGTGTTACAATGTCAACGAATTTCATATTGTTTGCAAAGAGTTCTGTGATTGTGCAAGCATTAGCCTTTAATTTGCAGCTATCATTTTGCCATTTTTGTTGTGATGTAGACACCAAAGACATTGAAGCAGCTCTACCTCACAAGCGCATCGTTCATATCTGGGATAATTGTATTTGGGGGCCTTATTGCACCGACGGTAAGTTTGCAAGTGTGGCTGTTTTGTTACATCGCTCTATCAATTTAGTCACTAATTGAAAGTTTCACTTCTTTGTTTTCTTTTTTTGGGGGATACAAAATATTAATAATTCTATTGCAAAAGAGAAATAATGAACAAGAACGCATGGACTCTTGTCCATCCATGCCTAAAAAAATGCAGAAAGTTACAAGAAAACCGTTAATTTCATTCTTCCTGCCTAATCAAGATTACGTAAACTAAAGGGAATATCCCTGAAATGCTTTAACATTGATGCCCACAAAGATGCCAAAAATATGCTTCTTTCCCAAAGGAAATCCACTTCCTCTTTTCTTTGAAGGTTTTGATTTTTTTTCCAGCTAAACAATCTAAAAAACTGCCGTAATTGCCCTTGCTATAGAGTAATCATCTTCTTACTTGCTCCAACTCCCAAAAGATCTGCCAGCATGAAACTTGCAATTTCTAGGCCACACCTAGTCACTCAAACAGTCACAATAGCGTAGCCGTAAAGTAGGTTTCTTTTATAGTGAATACATGGTGCTGACTCTATACTTTTATAGTTCTCTATAGGTAGATTTTCAGTTTCTTTACCCTGTAATGAGTTTATGTTTAAATGTTTAATACTTTAGCAGCCCTTATATGGTGGTACATGTTCCTTTTTATTAAGATGGATGTCTTGGATTTGTCGCTGGAATATTAAACTGAATTGTAAGGCTGCATGTGTCATGCTCCTATTTTTTTGAAAAAAAATATTATAGTGTGTTTGTGTTCTTTACTGTTCAATATGTTAAATGTCTCAACCTATTCTTCATGGCTCCGTGGCAGCTGGAACTAAAATTAGGTATAGGAGGTACCTCATATGAAGACTTCATTCGCAATATGCATTTGCCTTTGCAATTAAGGTACATTCTGAACATGCTTTTTCCTGACTACAAATTTGAAATTTAAAGCAACCAGGGCTGTTGTCTTTCTGAAGTACAGAATTCCTTAGTGTCCTAAAACACTCTTGTTTGATTCCGAATTCAGTCAGGTTGATCCCATTGTGGCATCCTTTTCGGGTGGGACAGTGGGAGTCATTTCAGCATTGATGTTGATTGAAGCTAACAATGTTGAACAACAAGAGAAGAAAAGGTGCAAATATTGCCATGGAACTGGTATGTTCCAATTTGTTTAAAATACAAGTTTGCTAACAGTCCTGCTCAACAGTTGCATTGAATCTATTCTATTTGAAAAAAAAAAAAAAAAAAGGATGATAATTTGTAGGATGGGATTGTTATTATTTTTTCCTACATTGTCAGGTTTTTATGGAGTTGTTCTTATGGCAATAACGGGGCTTAAGTTCTCGTTTTTACTAAACTATTTTTTTCTTCAAATTTATTGAAGTCTCCCCTCCCCTTTCTCATCCCAAAAGTTCTTTTCATCTTACATTGTTAATTCTTTTTTTACTGATTTTAATATTTTCTAGTTTCCTTTCTTTCATTTGAATTTTGAACTTATTTGTGTCTGATCATACATGGACAGGGTACTTGGCCTGTGCTAGATGTTCAGCAAGTGGTGTGTGCTTGAGCATCAATCCTATATCTGTATCTAGTGCATCTGACCGCCTTTTGCGAGTGCCCACAACTGAGAGGTGTCCAAATTGCTCTGGTGCTGGAAAGGTATGGAAATTGTCGCAAGGCGGCTTATTCATGAGATATGAATTGGCATGTGATTTTATGACACTGCAATTTTTCATAATAATCCATTAGTCTTGTTGATCTTTTTGTTGTGCTACATTTACTTCAGATCCCTACATGCATCCATTTTATCATGTTTGTCTATGGTTTAGTCTTACTAGGCTTCAAATAGAAGAAAAAATTTAATCAAATTTACTCTCTCTCTCTCTCTCTCTCACACACACACACACACACACACAGAGTTCTAGTACTAATCATACTCCTTGGTCATTTAGGTAATGTGCCCAACATGCCTGTGCACTGGGATGATGATGGCAAGCGAGCATGACCCGCGGATAGATCCATTTGACTGAAGCATAACCAGATGAGTAACTTTAGCAGTGTCATCTTGTCAATGTAGCTTGGGAATAATTTTCCCATAGCCTCCTCAAAGCCTCAAAAAGTATATAAAGTCAAAAGATTGTTCAAAAAAAAAAAAAAGTTAATAAATACTTTTCTCAATGTCTCCATCCATATTGGCCTTGTTGGCTTTATTGTAGAATATTTTCATGTAATCATCAATTTATTTGGTTGAGTATGTTATCATCAATTTAAGTTAATTTACATGGTTTGAAAGTTATCTGTTTGATGAGATGGATTAGACAGGGATTGGGAAGTTGGTTGAGCTGATGCAAATTTATCTGAAAAGGTTGCTTCTTGACATAAAGTAGAGTAATATTCTAGCAGAGATTGCTAGGATATTAGATCCTAAAACCTTAAAAATGACCCAACAATATATAAAGCTAAACGGAACAGTCATACCAAAAATGCCTGTCTTAACTCCCAGGTAGCATGGATTCCACATGTAACAACTATACAAGACCGTTTGACATGAGGGGCCATTATGGGTATTTAATAAGCCCCCAAAGCACCACCAAAGTATGTACTACCCTCCACATTACATTGACACATTGAGCAACTAGGATCCACTGCAATATACCATGCTGCCCTAGCTCTAGTTCTGTTGGGAGAGAATTCAATCTGTGGCTATTCTCCAGAGAAGCAATTTTGTGCATCTCATTAATTTGCTTGGTTTAATCTGTGCCCTTAGTCTATGATGTCTATCCACCAAGTAAATTTAACTGTGAAACACTCCTTTCGTACCCCTTATCCCATACCAGCCTATCATTTTTCCCTACCATAGGGACCCTAGCCAATTGAAGCAGGGCAGATTCACAATGTTGTTGCAAGTACGCTCCATCCCTAAATTTGGTGTACGAGTTTAAATGAGAAGTTAAATTCAAGGAAGAGCACTTCAATGTTTAAACTGAAAATTTTCTCAAAATTTAAATTCAGGGAAGGACTGAAAGATGCGGTAATATCTCGCTATTAGAGGAGTTTGAGTTCAACTGACTCCCGATTTTAGAATGTTATCACAAAAATGCAACACCTGTTGATTTCTCAGATATATATATAAGCTATAAACTATATTTCTACACAAGCGACAGTTTGGCCGAGTGGTCTAAGGCGCCAGATTTAGGCTCTGGTCCGAAAGGGCGTGGGTTCAAATCCCACAGCTGTCAATGTTTGTTACTTTTTCAATCTTTTTATACCCTTGGCCTTGGATGAGTAACGACGTCGTATCACTCATCATTATTTCAGTCTGCAACTCTGTATTAAACTAAACCATTACTAATTTCTCTTCGCTCAAACGCATTTCCCATCGCCATGGCCAGAGCTCTCGGAAACAAACTGAAACTCCATCACCTACTGACTCGGTTCATAAGCTCGCGACGGCCATTGCAAACCCTAGCCTACGAAGAGCTTCAAGCTCCCAGCGCCACACCCTACCACTCCACCGCTTTTCTCCTCCATGGCCTTCTCGGCTCCGCCAGAAATTGGCGATCTTTCTCTCGCAGCCTCCTCTCAAATCTCTCAAACCCATCTGGTCCGTCACTCTCTCACTCCCTCTGCTCAGATTTTATCAGTTCATCTATTGTCTTAAAAACAAAATCGAATTTTTTTTTTTTTATATTGTGTGTGTAGGTTGGAGAATGGTGCTTGTGGATTTGAGGAACCATGGGAGGTCAGCTGAGGTTGAAGGTCTAGACCCACCTCATGACTTGGTCAATGCAGCTCAAGATTTAGCTAATTTGGTTGAGTCTCAAGGTTGGGACTGGCCCGATGTTGTTCTTGGCCACTCCATGGGTGGTAAGGTTGCTCTGCAATTTGCAGACAGCTGCGGTCGTGGCCACTATGGTGATTCCGCTAAGTTGCCCAAACAGGTGTTCACTTTGCCTCATTGTTTCAACACTCAGTGCTTTCTCTGTGTAAAGTTGCTTATTTTCACATAAGTTTTGAGTTAGTTATTTGAATTGTACTACTTCATCAAAAACCAGAACGGTTATCTATTCATTCCCCAGCAAAATGAATCAAAATTGTAGCCTGTTGTGTCTGTGAATCAAAATGAGTTTTTCACTTGTATGTAAGATTAGCATCTGTGGGATCAGCAGGTGGGATTCCATGTATGTGAGTGTGGAGCACAGTGCTTCTTTAACCTTGAATGTTGTGAACTTCTGAGTGTTTATATATGTTTATATATGCATGAGTGTTGCATAAATCATGCTTAGGTTTCCCTGTTTAGGTTTCCAAGCAAGTACTGGTTCATAATGCTCTATTGCTCTGTGTTTCTTAACGAATTGTCGGCTTAGCCAGTGGACTAGTAAAATTTTAACTTTTCATTGTGGCCAGTGGGTCTGGGTGATTGAATTAGAAGTGGACTCAAAACTTTTAATTCATCACCCAGGGAAATTTCTTTTCCTGTATGATTGAATGTTCGGTTCAACTTGCACATAAATTATTTTTTGTCCCTTTTTCATTTTCTCTGTGTTCCAGGACAGCTGTGGGTATTGGATTCCGTCCCAGGAGAAGTGAACGCTGAAAACAGTGATGGGGAAGTTGAGAAAGTTTTGAAGACGTTGCAGAGTCTGCCTTCATCAGTTCCATCACGAAAGTAATACCTCTTTCTTCTTATCTGAATTATTTTATTATTTTGTGTGTACTTAGGTTCTGTAGTGTGTATCTGTGTGTGGTGTTATGGGGTAAACATGTCATCGGTAGGTGTTAGGTGGAGTTCTTCTTATTGTTTTCTTGTATGCTAATTGCTAACCCCTTTAGAGATGACCATATTCCCTACATGTTTAAATTTATTCACATGCCTAAATTCTTCTTACCAAATATGTGTATCATATAATGGGGGATGTTAAACAAAGAAGTGGATATGCTTAATAATGTTGGCACATACACACTCCTGCTCTACCCTTAGATTGCTTCACTCAAGCAAGAGCCTCGGATTCTGTCTAGCTTTATTTTGGTTAAACTTGAGCAGTTAAGATCATTATAAAGTCTTTTCTCTTTTCTTTTCAAAACTTGGTTACATAATTCTCTTTGATAAATCTGGTTCTTGCCTTCAGGTGGCTTGTGAATCATATGATTGAACTTGGGTTCTCAAAATCATTGTCGGAATGGATAGGCACCAATCTCAAGAAACAAGGAGATCATGAGACATGGGCGTTCAATCTTGATGGTGCTGTCCAGATGTTCAATTCTTACAGGTGAATTTTGACATCGGTATTTAGAAGTAGAAACAATAAAATTCTTTTCCTCCCCCTTACCTTTCCATCACTCTGTGAATCTAAAATTTTGTAGGGAGAAGTCTTATTGGCATCTGTTGGAGCACCCCCCAAAAGATATGGAGATAGCTGTTGTGCGCGCTGAGAACAGTGATCGTTGGGACCAGGACATCATTCAGCAGCTTGAGAGCCTTGCTAGTCGGGATGGAGATGGATCGGAGGGGAAGGTTTCAGTTTATCTTCTTCCCAAGTCAGGCCATTGGGTTCACATGGACAATCCAAAAGGTCTTCTTGAGATTGTTGCACCTAAGATTTCATCCCTTTCACCTTAACCATAGTTGAGATTCAAGTTATCACCGCAGAAGATATATTGTGGATTAGCAATTTCTTTCTTACCATTTTACAATTTTTGCTGGCATCCAGCTACTTTAATGGGATGAGCGAGGCTGTGTTAATAATATTGATATCAAGGGCCTGTTTGGTACTGCTTTTAAAATTGTCAAAAGCGTTTTCAAATTAGTAAAAGCGCTTTTGATAACGTTTGGCAAAAATAATTAGAAGTGTTTTTGAGTTATAAAAGCACTTCTAAGGGTTTTTTGTCAGGTGTTTTCTCAAAAAGCACTTTCAAGTGCTTTTGCATAAATAACTTAGAAGTTTTATAAAAAATTTTATGTGCTTCTTAACATAAGCGTTTCTGACAAAAGCGCTACTAAATAAAAGTGCTTCTAATAAGCAGTGCCAAACGAGCCCCAACTTTCTAGCCTTAATGCATAAACTTGAGAATTACAGAATGCATGCTCGCATGTGGAATTTTTTCTTTTTGTATTTCAAATTTTCAATTACAAACTTACAAGTATTTGTCTTATCTGGAGTTATTTCTAAGTTTCTAACCATTATGATATTCTAAAAATTGTTTGAAGATATCAACGTGTTTGATGCACAACTTCTTTGATGCTATTTCCTTTTCTTATGTGCCTCGTTCTTGTTATTCCGTTGCCCATGTTTTGGCATGGCATGGTTTAGATAATGGGCAAATACTGATACGAAGTTTCTTGGATGAAGTTTAATGCAAAATGCACTTTCTTGGATGAAGTTTAATGCACAAAGGCTTTTTCCTCCGAAAAAAATAAAATAAAAATTATTTTGTATAACTTATTCAGTGGTATAATTAGCTTATGTGTTATAATATGAGTGGATGTTATTAATATTATACTTTACAAATATAAATATGTGGTTTAATAATATCCTTACACATTATATTCATATAAAACATTAGAAAAACTTGGGCATTAACTACATTTGATGCAAAATGTATTTTTAATTTGAAAAAAAAAAAAATACTTATCTCTGTGTTGGCAAATATGAGAGCACATGTAAATGCAATTGTTTTTCAAGTTTTTGTGTCTTTAGTTTTGGTAAACAATCTCCGAGTTAGCCTAAGTTGTCAAAGAGGGTACAAAAAATGGGGTAAGAATAATAAATTCAAAAGACAAGGTTGCCTGCCTCCTAAGAGATACTGAGGGAGAGAAAAATAGAGAGAGGAGGAGAAAGACAGAGAAGGAGAAAGAGATAGGGGAAGGGGGTTGTGGCGATTAGCGGCAAGATTTCGACTGGCTACAAGGATTCTCAGGGTGGGGTGGTTAGTGTGAGGCTATGCATAGTTTCCCTTAATGTTCTTAGCTTTTTTATATTTATATTTTATTTTTTTTTTTTTGAGAGGGCAAAAGTAAAAATGTAGGCGAAAACATTTATAAGGGAGTATAGGGAGCATTTTGGGGGTGTGAATTGAAGCATTCAAGAAGAAGAGTTTCCAAGCTTAGGACCACGATTGTTTTGGGATTTGCTTTGTTTGTGGTTTACGTAGTTTGTGTCAAGTTTTATTAGGACTTCTTTTCAAATAGTTGTATTTTGAAGATACATTTTTAATTTGGTCAATTTGTTCGACAAAAATAGCTTATGATGGGCACGAGAAGGATATCTAAAACCTATATAATTTTGTTTTATTTTGACTATGTAAAATGCACATCATGTGCATTACATGCTATTTTCGTTAACCAAATTAAGTTAACCAAATTAAAAGAATTAAAAGTGTTTATGAATTACAACTATTAAGAAATAAAGATACAAATTTAATATAATTGAATTTAGTTAAATTTGACCCAAACTATAGAAGACCACAGGAACCATATCCAATTTAATTTGGCATTCTTTTAATTTTTTTAAAAAATTAAAGTTCTTTCATATTATTTTTGGAAGAAAAAGAAAAATATACAATTAGGAATGGAAGGGCAATCGGGTCATTTCACATGCACCCCATTGCGAAACCCTAACTATAAATCGTAACAAGAAGATAGTCATCTCATATAGCAGGCAGGGTTTTGGAAGGGCCGAGCATCAGAGACTCGGAGACTCAGAGTGTGAATAGACTGACCCAAATCATTTGCTCGTAGCCATGGTAAGCCACTTTTCTCTCTCCACTTTCATTTTCATCTGTTTAATTTCATTTTCGAGACCTGAGCTATCACTGCTCTATGGAATTACACTCCTTGGTTGCTGAGAAAGTGAAAGCAAGATATGAAAGGAAAATGTTTTTTTTTTTTGTTTTCTTTCTAGTTTTCTCGCTAACCAAACACAGTATGAAGCAGCTTTCGTTCTGTATTTTTTTTTTTTTTAGCTAGTGGATTAGAAAGGAGTACACTACACTGTTCAGATTTTTAAGCTTATTGCAAACAATGAGACAATGTGAAAATCAACCTTATATTTGATATTGATTAATAATATTTTCCAATGTGCTAAATTATTTCTACTATTGTTTGAGCTTGGAAACATACAATTGCTTATATATACATATATATATTTCTCTTTTTTCGAGTGGTTTTGTAGTCGAGAAGGAAGACCAGGGAGCCCAAGGAGGAGAATGTTACTCTTGGACCTGCTGTCCGAGAAGGAGAGCATGTTTTTGGTGTGGCTCACATATATGCCTCGTTTAATGATACCTTCATTGTAAGCACTCTCTTTTCTTGTTGAATCTAATTGTGATTATCATTTGTAGTTGAAGTTGTAAATTGATTTTTTTTGTGTTGTAATTGCAGCATGTGACTGACTTGTCTGGAAGGGAGACTCTTGTTCGCATCACTGGTACAATGTTCAATATCTCTCATAGGTTACTTGAAATGATTTTGGCATGGTTGGAATTCTCCCAAGTAAATTAGTCAACCTATAATTGATTTTCGAGCTATGTTCTCATAGCTCAGTTATGTTATATGTTTATTATGGATGTTTTTCAAATATTAATGTCTTGGTTTTTACTTTGTTAATATTCTTCCTAGACCTACTTTACTTTTCCCTTAAACTTAAATGAACAGAAGCCACACTTTCTTGATGTCAAAGTTCCCTTAAAATTCTGTGGATAATATAGTCCTTTCATATTCAGTGAAACCTGCTCTGTTGGAAGAGATTTTCTTTTGATTGTTCCGCTGCGGAAATCGTAATACATATAATACATTTTTCCCAAATTCAGGTGGCATGAAGGTGAAAGCTGATAGAGATGAATCATCGCCCTATGCAGCTATGCTTGCAGCACAGGATGTTTCTCAGCGGTGCAAGGTGTGAATGCTTTTCATTTAGTGATTTTCAATCGTAGAGGTTGAGTTATATGATTTAGGTTCCTCCTGGTTCAATATTCTGAATTCTCTTAATGAAGTTGTATTGCTTTTTAATAAAATCTATTTGTCTTAATGCACAATTGTGTAAATTGGCTACTGATTTTCCCAAATCGGGATGGTAATGTGTTGTTGTGTGGAGTTTACTGTTTCTTGACTTTGGTGCTGATTTTTCAGGAGCTTGGCATTACTGCTTTACATATAAAGCTCCGGGCTACTGGAGGGAACAAGACTAAGACTCCTGGTCCAGGTGCCCAATCAGCACTCAGAGCCCTTGCTCGTTCTGGCATGAGAATTGGTCGTATAGGTAAAATCTCTTGTCATATTTTACTATGCCAGCCATGCTAAATTTATTATGCATTCACATCTTTTTTTCCTTTTCTTTTCCTTTTTCTCCCACTCTTGGTTTAAATGGGTCCTGTTCCTCTCCTGATGCTTAGATTTCCATAGTGATTACTGAACCTATGTGAAACATTGGAAGCTCATCTATGATATGTGATCACTACTTGTTTGTGTTCCTACACATAAATTTTGTTATCTTCACTCTATAATTAGCCCCTCTTCCCCGTGCTCTGCAGCACTAATTTTCTTTCAAGTTAATATCTGGTGTGTTTGTTTTGTAACTTTCAATTGTGAGAGTAATTACTGTTGCAGTCCCTGATAAACTTTTTCTGTTTGACAGAGGATGTGACTCCAATTCCCACTGACAGTACTCGCAGAAAGGGTGGAAGAAGGGGTAGAAGGCTGTGATTTCTCCCTTTCTATCCAATTGTGTGGTTTCAGCTGCTGCTGTGTTTCTGGGATTTGGATCCTTTTTATTATCAGCCTTATTGCCGTAGCAATGTAGTTTTGAACCTAGTTAGATTCAAGTGCCAGTGAAGGGAAGAACTAGAATTTTAGTTTGGTTGACAATTATCATTTTGAGCTTTACATACAGCAAATTCTGTTCTGTTATTTTCTTATGGTTTTTAATCTGATGCTTGAATCCATATGTTTTGTTTCTGGAGTTGAAAATTCAGTTTCTATTAGTAGAAATGTAGACAGCCAAATAGCCAAGGAATTATGTTTACACTCAGCTGAAAATTTGAGCCTGCATATCCATGCAACAATTCAACTTGGAAATAAAATGAAGTTGCTCAATAGGGTCTCTTTTTTGTGAGAAATTTAACACATTTATTACCTTTTTCCATCAACAGAAAATAAAAGATTACAGAGTTTGAAATAGCTTAACAAATTTGGGGCATTGAACTGCGCAAAGCACTTGAGCAAAGCTCAACTCAAAGCTTTAGAACACAAATAAAAATGATTCTTTAATGTCACCTGTACTTCAATTTCTAGACACTTATTCTTGGGTAGAGTCAAATCTAGACACTTTTCTTCATTGCAATTTGAGTATTAGCATGATAGCTCATTACTATTATTTCCGAACTAATTATTATTTGCCCACTGATCTGTAAGTCAATTCATGCATTTGTTTCTTCATAATTTTCGTAGTTCTAGTTTTTGTCAATGGTAAAATTATAAATCCAACGTTTCAAGATGAGAGAAAAATACTAAAGTGCTTTTTTTTTTTTTTTTTCTGAGTGTTTCATGGAGAAGCACCAATGAAGAAAGGACTTCCAAATTCGACCAATAAAAAAGTTAGCAGTTCCAAATATAATTTGGACTTGTAAGACCCAACCCAAACTTCTATATTGTGGCCCAAAGCAGGCTTGGGCAGTCCATCCACACTTCTTAACCACCCGGCCCAACATTCGGGTCGGCCGGGTCAAGATTTGTCTCGTAGTGAGAGACGGAGAGAAATGAAACCCTAGAAACAGATTATAAAACCCTGACGATAACCATTTGGGCCTCTCAGAATTATTGGCAAAGAAAGAGAAAGATGCAGATTTTCGTGAAAACCCTAACCGGGAAGACCATCACTCTCGAGGTCGAGAGCAGCGACACCATTGATAATGTCAAAGCTAAGATCCAAGACAAGGAGGGCATTCCACCGGACCAGCAGCGTTTGATTTTTGCCGGGAAGCAGCTTGAAGATGGCCGTACCTTAGCTGACTATAACATTCAGAAAGGTCTGCTTCCGTTTTTGTTTTTTTGTTTTTTGTTTTCCTGCTTTTGTGGATTTGAAAGGATTGAATTTGATCATGAAATCTAATTGGGTTGTTCTCTGTGGTTCAGAGTCGACGCTTCATCTTGTGCTGAGGCTCCGTGGAGGAATTATTGAGCCTTCTTTGATGGCTTTGGCTAGGAAGTACAACCAGGACAAAATGATTTGCAGAAAGTAATGCTCTTTTTCACCTCTATCTGTTTATTTATGTGTGATTGAAGTAAGCATAGAGATAATGCCACTAGAAGCTCAACTGGGTTTTCACCATTTTTAACATAATGGATATATTAGAAGCCCAAAGAGATAAGCAGAGTACTTTTATATTTAGTGTTTTAGAAAACTGATGGGACAATTACTTAGCCTCCTTTGCTGCTAAAATGCAATTGAGGTTATGCTTGTCCCAACTTCAGTTCCCATTCTTTAACTTTGTCAGCTGGGTTCAATTACTTGCAGTTGATTTTCATGAGTGGAACATCATGTTATTCTTGTTATATTTACTGGATAGCTTTTGAATGGCATATGTACTCAGTTAATAGCTGACTATTGATATTTGATTAGGGAGAGGGGGGAGGAGAAGCTGGACTAACTAATTTAAGTTTGCCATGTTGATATTAGTTAATGAGTTTCTTCATAGGAAGATATTAGTTAATGGCTTGCTTGCAATATCTTGACTGGAGGCGTCAAACTTATCCCTTTTTGTTGTGCAAGTGTGAAAGAGTTTGTGCTTAATTACATTATCAATCTCCATTCTTCAACTTTGTCCTGGGCTTTACCAGCGGTCGTTTTGTAAAGTTAAAACTATGTATTTGTGGAATGATTCTTGATTGTGTCAAGTAAGGTGGCAAGCTAGGGTTATGCATGCTTAGCCTTAACTAATGGGACAATTACTTAGCCTCCTTTTCTTCTATAGTGTAATTGAGGTTATACTTGTCCCAATATTAACTTCCATTCTTTAACTTTATCAGCTGGACTCAATTACTTTCAGTTGATTTTCATGGTTGGAACATTGTGTTATTGTTGTTATATTTACATAATAAATTTCGATTAAATAGTTGTGTGGTTAACTTAACTGCATGTTGATCTTAGAGCTTAATACTGAGCTTTTATCAGCTTATTCCATTTCTTGCAGTTAATTTTCATGGCCCTCATTTTGAGGTAGTGGTAGTTCCTTGAAAATTTAACAGAGTTTATGTTCACTGTGTCTGCTCAACATTGGGCTGGATAGAGAAACTTTGAGTTTGTAAAATTCCAATTATTGGCAAAGAGTGGAGAGCTGTTATTTTAGTTCAACGCATGTTTATCTAATTAAATCACTTTGGTGTGTTGTGCTTTATGGTCAATAGTGGGCATCTTAGTTCCTGATATAAATTTTCATTTTTCACCTAATCACTAAGTTTATCCTGCGGTTGATCTTTTACTGTGGCACCATGTATTTGTTGAATGATACTTAATTGTGTATCAAGAGGTGACAAGTTGATTGCTTGTAGGGTGTTGAACATGTTGGTTTTTCAGTATCTTGCCAGTTTTTTCCCAAATGGCATTTGATGCTTGATTTTTGTGTTGGGATTCACAATTACATAATGTGTTACCAACTGCTAATTTTTTTAATTGTTCTGGTTTTTCAGATGTTATGCTCGTCTGCATCCAAGGGCTGTTAACTGTAGGAAGAAGAAGTGTGGCCATAGCAATCAGGTACTTTTCCCTTTTCTTGGACATCTTAGGTATTTACTTACTGTATAGGAAGTTTTGATGGAAGAAATTCTATGTTTATAATCATATGCTTGGTTATCTCTTAATGTCCTTAAGAACTGAAACTTCCTCTTTATTTCTTGCAGTTGAGGCCTAAGAAGAAGATCAAGTAGACTTTTGTTCGAATATTGTGTCTTTTGTCAGACTGGAGTTTGAATTTTATAATTTGGACAAGTAAATCAGTATGCTCTTTGTATTGGAGTTAATTCACTGTAGTTTATATTAACATTATTGGATTTGGAATGAATTGAATTATGATATAATTTTGGTCTCTGGTATTTTGTTGCTTCTCCTATCATTTGGTATGTGCATGGTGTGTGCCTTCTGTTTGGATGGAATAGTGGTGGGTTCTTGACATTTTATTTCTAATTTCCCAGATAGGTTATTGTCTTATTGACAATGCAACTTGCTCTTGAAATTGATAGAACATGGAATTTTGTTTCTCTGTGTTATTGACATTTGTCCACCTTCACCTCTAGTCCTGCGGGTTGGTCCAACTTCTAAGTGCTTAGTATGTAAGAGACAGAGAACTTTGGTATTGTGGCATTCTGAGAGCAATGAGTGTTTGGTCACTGTCTTGTTGAAAACTGATTATATTGCCTTTGGTTCCCAGCAGCCTCTTTGATTTTCTTTATGGTCAAGGAATCCAACTTGGATGGGTCATCAACTCTGATATCATGTGGTGAAAGAGAGATGGTTCATGGGGGTGGGATGTGTTTTGTCAAATAATTCCAAAGTCATGGAATGATATGGTAATGTACATGTCAATATTCTAGAGAAATAAATAAGATAGAGTGGTCTGAAGAGAAATGGATTTGTAACTTCAGTTTATTATCTCATTCTTGACTTCTAGTAGCTTGGCACATACATGACCCATGTGTTTATAAGAAAGCCAGTAAACACACCCATACAACTCCTAGTTTTTTATTTTGATTTTTTCAATGAAAGACTTGCTGTCAAGTCCCTTGCTATAGAAATTTTGAAGGTATTCTTGCCCTGTGAATTTTCGGTAGAGGGGTGGTTTCTCAGGTGACAAAAGCTCCGGGAGAGGTCCACTGTAACCATCTTCATTCCATTTGGCTTGATTGAAAAACATCACAATTGAGATTCGGGGTTCCTTCCACGAGTTGGCCAATACCCTGTGCTGCACGCTTTTATACTCGCCATTAGAGATTATCTGCAACCTCACCCACCCAAAAACAAATTAGTATATGCAAGCCAACTTTGACCAAAAACACCATGAGAAATTTGAAATCTCATTCCACTCATTGTGAGGAGGTCTACCTTTTATTAGTTTTTTTTTTTTTTTTTTTT